>JAMPIV010006097.1:0-234280 GCA_024509875.1 Oreohelix idahoensis | reverse complement strand
TACAGTATAGAAGCCATGTTACTTACTGTCCCGCCCCATTACTTGCATAATACAGGAGAACTAGAGTCACTCTTGACGGTCTGCAGAGCAGAAAAGTGTTGCTCCATCAGGGTGGTTACCTCAAGGAGGAGTAATTTCCCCAACACTCTTCCTTGTTTACATCAATGACCTGGTGAAAGATCTCCCTGCAGGAGTGAAAGCTGCCTTATATGCAGATGACCTAGTACTCTGGTGCGCTGATGAAAATGTCACCACAGCAAATTATAGAATGCAGCGGGCAGCAGACATGCTAGTGTCATGGGCAGAGAAATGGCTTATCACAATAAACACAGACAAAACCTCCACAACACTGTTCTCCCTCGCCCCCAAGGACAAATCAGCTAACATACACCTAGGGACAACCGTGATCAAGGAAGAAAGCTACCCCACCTATCTTGGGGTGACATTTGACCAAAGGCTTACATGGAATAAGCATATTGAAAATGCAGAAGGAAAGGCCCGAAGGCGACTAGGCATACTCAGAAAATTAGCAGGTACCAACTGGGGAGCAAATGAACGAAATCTAAAGAAGATTTATAATGGAGTAATAAGACCACACTTAGAGTTTAGCTCAGCAGCATGGTCATCAGCTGCTAACTCACATCTGCAGTCTTTGGACAAGGTGCAAAATCAAGCTCTCAGGCTCATTACAGGAGCCATGAAAACTACACCAATAACAGAGATGCAGAAGGTTGCTGGATTACAGACATTGTCCCATAGAAGAGACACAAAAACCATGATCCAGATGGAAAAGTATAACAGTATGCCAATGCACCCAATGAAGGCAAGACTAGATGATCTGGCATTGGGACGTCTAAAGCGTAGCAGCTTTGTGCATCGGGGGAAAAGACTTATAAGACAGCATCAAGAAGACCTATCCATGAAGACAACACCACTGAAGCCCACCCTATACCCTGTACCATGGGAGCAGGCCAGCAGTGCCCTCCAAATTAATACATCAGTCAGTGGTCTCAAAAGTGGATGTGAGTATAATGATCTGCAAAAACGAACTGCTACATTGAGTATGATCCAAGAAAGCTATCCCGATCAATCATGGATACATGCCTATACAGATGGATCAGCAACTAATGCTGTTAGGAATGGAGGTGCCGGTATCTTTATCTCATATCCTGACAACCACTATGAGACTAGGCACATTCCCACTGGTAAATTTCTGTTCCAACTATACAGCTGAGGTTCAAGCTCTAGAGCAAGCTGCAAATATGATTTATAACACCAACTCTGACTGCCACCAGGTAGTCATCCTCACAGATGCACTGTCTGTCCTGCAAGCTCTCAAGGGTGGTAAACTCCCGCATCTGAGAAATGAACTAAACAAGGTAGCTGCCAAAAAGAGAACCATACTTCAGTGGGTACCATCTCATTGTGGTGTACCCGGAAATGAAAAGGCAGATAAACTTGCAAAAAAGGGAGGAGAATGTGATCAAGAAGATAATGAAGTCACATACTTTGAGAAAAAGAGAGCTATCCAGACTATCAGAAGAGAACAGAACCAACCCAAAGACGACTATCACACTCTCGACTGGCAGGGACAGATAACTATTTTTCGACTCAGGACAGGGCATAACAAACTGAATAAACACATGCACAAGCTACGATTGTCTGCTTCACCACTGTGCACATGTGGATTAAACGAACAAACTGCTGAGCATGTTCTACAGGACTGTCCTCTGTATGACCAGTTAAGAAAGATATACTGGCCGAATGAACTCAACACTAAACTCAAAGCTATATGGAGTTAAAGAGGAACTTCAAACAACAGTCGAATTCATCATGAGAACTCGTCTGACGGTGTAATCATCAAAGATGCGATCGCAAGAAGAAGAAGAAGTAACACCGACAGCACGAGTGATACATTAACAAACTCTTGATAATGATTAACTGATCGTTGGGTTTATTAATGAAATATCCACACATATAGGGTTAGTAATGGTTAGAACGTGATGATGGTGAAAGACGATTCACACAAAACACACAGATGAGATAATAAAATTACAGTTAATTAAGTAATAGTTAATTAAGGATGAACTGGTGTAGAGTGAAATGATGATGTGATATGATACGTGTTACCAAAATGGTGAGTACTCTACACAGTCCATGTGTCTCTAAATGCTTCTCCTAGATATGAGGATTCACATGTATGCATAAAATGTCCCAAGTTGTTATACGTTATGTCGAATGGGGTATCTCTAAGTCGAGGACGTTCTGATGAATACTGTTGTCGTACGGAGAACGCTGACGAGATATTTATGTATATTCCTTCACTGTTTGAGTATATCTCTGTAGTGTGGATCAACAGTTAATAGTTGTCATATGAACAAAAGGTCTGTGGTCTAATCTCCCGACGGTACTGGTCAGACTGGATATCTTCACGAAATGTTAGTGATATGTAGACTCATAATCTTGCGTATGTAGTCGTGATTCATATACTTTCGAGTCTGCTTCATAAAATGCGCTTAAGAGTGTGTTGCACGTGGTATAAATATGCGATTCCTCTTTTGAGCTCTTTTGCTTGACTTCAGATAATAATGATCTTTCGAGTGATTAGAGTTTATGATGACTCTGTATTGAACTTGTGATAACGATGTATTGAACTTGTGATAACTCTGTATTGAACTTGTGAGCAAGCAGTATATGGTGACGAAAAATGCTGCGTCCACCTTATGACTTGTGGGTGAGACAATATTCCTTTTAAATTGAGGAATGAAAGATGTCCTATGGCGAATTCTGCTAGCCAAATGTCCGTTTTTGATAACTTATTTCTGGTTAGACGTCAGACACGTTGCGTGTAGACTCAGACTTCTGATGAACTGAAGACACACAAAAGTCTTCGTAAGTTTTTCACATTTAACATCACTGGTTGACTTTCATTTAAACTACTGCTCATTATTCATCTCCCTCTCTCTGAGTTCAATTCTAATGATGTTAAATATCTTGTGCATGAGAGTGTGTGCATATGGGAGACTGTGATGATGATAAAGGTGAAATATGAACTATTAATTACCTTCTATCATCCTATCATCTTCTATGAAAATCTTCTGATTTTATTAATCAGTTATGCCAAGAATTATTTGAAACTTTATCTTCCGCACATTTTAGCTGTGAGGTTAAAATAAACAAAATTAAGAAAATGTATTAATAAGTATAAGATCTACTAACCTTCTTTTCCCTTCGCAAAATCCTTTAAGAACACAATTAATCACGGAACTGAATTATCATCCACTCTGAATAAACACGTGTATTAGGCTATGCGTTTTGGGTTTGATCTCTTCCTCACAAGGTAAAAACCTGGACTGCCTCACTCTAGTAGATTATGCGGTATTATATATTTCTTGAAGTCACCCTGCCCAAGCTGGGCGTCCAATGTGGTGTCACAGAAATTACAGTTTGATTAGGATGACCATATGTGTTTTTACCAGATTTATCACGATACAATGTGGGCTTCAAATGATAATGTCAGGCATGTGGACTCAATCAAAGGACTTTATTTCCCCCGATGAAAGAACAAATGTGGTTCTCTAGATACCGGTCGCGAGTAATCACAACAATGAAATAGCAAATGTGGATCGCAAATATGAGATGAGAGAGCAAATGTCGGAGAAAATACAGTATGAAGAATGTAGGAAAAGATGGAGCAATAAGGCCTTTGCGCTCGTTTATCACAATAGCCCCTCCTCAAGTGTGATGTCAATCGTACTCAGGAGAGCTTAGACTTCTTGCTCGGGATTCTTTAATCCTTTTCCTCATCTTCGTTTTTCTCTCCGGTTTCCACCCTTTCCTCTACTTGTCCGTGCTCTTCGTCCTGCCTCATAGGATGACGGCTTAAAAAATCCGCTCCTACATTATGTTTTCCTTGGATATAGTCCACTTGGAACGTGTAAGGTTGTAGAACAAGCGACCACCTCATCAGTCTAGCATTCAAATTCTTTGAATTGGCGAGGAAGGTCAGAGGTTGGTGATCACTCTGGATTGTAAATTTCCTTCCGTACAGGTATGCTTGAAATTTTTGTATTCCCCAGACGAGGGACAAACATTCCTTTTCGATTGTGGAATAGTTTTGTTCTGCTCGGTTTAACTTCCGACTCGCATATGCGACCGGAAATAGATTTGGGGGGCTTCTGTCATCTGGCTGTAGTAATGTAGCCCCGATTCCAATGTTACTGGCATCTGTGCGCAAGATGAATTTTCTAGTTAAATCCGGAAGCCGTAAAATAGGTTTTGTGGTGAGTTTCTCTTTTAAGAGTGCATATGCATGTTCACATTCTGCTGACCATGTCACTTTATCTGGGTTTCCTTTCTTGGTTAGCGACGTAAGCGGCGCACAGAGGCTATTAAAATCCTTTATATATCTCTGGTAGAATCCACAGAGAGATACAAATGACCGGACATCCCTTTTAGTGGACGGTCTCGGTGCATTTCTCAGCTTCTCAACGTTTCGAGTCTCGGGAAACATGGTCCCATGGGATATAGTATGTCCTAGGAATTCTAGCTGTTCACACCCAATTTGACATTTGGTTGGGCGGGCGGTTAGTCCCGCTTCTCTGAGTCTGTTAAACAGCAAGGATAGCACTGATATATGTTCTTCAAACGATTCAGTAGCTACTAGGATATCATCCATAAAATTGCTGATGGCGGGATGATTCAAAGGATCCAATAACTTTCGCATCATCCTTGTGAAGACACTAGGAGCATTGTTCAGTCCAAATGGCATCACATTAAATTCGAAGTGTCCATCTGGAGTACTGAAGGCTAACAGATTCCTCACCTCAGCTTTTACCGGTATTTGATAGTACCCTTTACTGAGGTCGATCTTTGAAAAATAGCGAGCCCTGCTCAGCTTAGTAAATAGCTGGTTCTGGTCCGGTAACGGTTCTGGCTGGAACTGTGTTAACGCATTCAGCTGTCGGTAGTCGATGCACAGGCGGGGTTCTCCACTGGGTTTGCGTAACAGCACCACTCCCGCACTGTAAGGGGACTCCGACTTCGAAATTATGCCTTCCTTAAGTAAGTAATCAATTTCTTGCTTTAATGCCGTCGCCTTGGCATACGGAATCGGATAGGTTCTCATTCGGACGGGCGTAGGATCCGTGACTTCCATGTCAAACTCCATCAGGTTTGTCCGGCCCGGTTTGTCTGTCAGAGAGTCGGCGTGGTTTTCCATCAATCTCCTCACACTTTCTTGCTGGGCTTCCGTTAGGGTGGAGCTTATTTTCACATCTAAATGTGATTCCTCCTGTTTCACCGGGTACTCTACGGATGATAATGGCTCTTCTTCCATTTGCATAGCAATGGCCATAGTCATGAGGTGCGCTGGTTCGGCAGGGGCTCGCTCGTAAAACTTCTTAAGCAGATTTAAGTGATAAATTTTCTGCTTTCCGTTCACGGCGATTTTATAGTTGGTGCGAGAAATCTTTTCCGCCACTTTGTAGGGTCCCCTCCAGCAAATCTGCAATTTATTACTGCTACTTGGCAGAAGAAGTAGCACCTTCTCTCCTACTGCTAGTTCTCGGTCCTTCGCATTGCGATTGTAATATTTGGCATGTTTCCGCCTAGCCTCCCGTACTTTCGCTGTGGCTAATTCCCAGCCAGTCTTCAGGCGTTGTTTCAAGTCTGTGACGTACTGGAAGGCTGATGTGACAGTGTCGTCTGCCTTGGCATCTGTCCATGTTCTTAGTAATGCTTCTAATGGACCTTTAATAGGTCTTCCGAAGAGTAATGTGGCCGGAGGAACTCCAGTTGACGCATGCGGTACTTCCCTATAAGCAAATAATGCGGCAGGAAGATACTGATCCCAAGTTTCTGGCTTCTCCTGTGCCAACTTCCGAAGAATAGAGGTGAGCGTCCCGTTAAACCGCTCTACTTGCCCGTTACTTTGGGGGTGATAGGGCGAAGTATGGATATGCCTAGTCTTGAATATTCTAAGCACCTCCTCTGTCAACTTGCCTCTAAATTGTGACCCGTTGTCTGTGAGAATTTCATGCGGGAAGCCCAATCTAGTAAAGATATTCAGTAAAGCGCCAGCTACATGCACTGAGTCGCATGCTGGCATGGCTATGGCTTCGCCCCACATGGAACAGGTGTCCACTAAGGTAAGGATATGGGAGTTCCTCTTCTTAGTTCTCAGCAGAGGTCCAATTATATCCACGGCCACTCTTTCAAATAGGGTGCCCAAGATTGGCATCTCCCCAAGGGTCGCGGGTGCCGTCCAGTGTTTTGGTGCAACTTTCTGGCACTGAGGACAAGACTTGACGAAACGTTCAATGTCGCCGGTGATCCCTGGCCAATAATAGTGGCAGGCAATCCTTTGAGTCGTGGCGCTCATTCCCATGTGTCCACTAAATGGGATAGAGTGGCCCATCTCAAGCACCTGGTTCCTATAGGTTGCAGGAACTACTAATTGGTTGTGTTCCTGTCCTTCATTTCCAGCTCGGCGATACATCAATCCATTTTTCATAAAGAAGTCTCCCTTGGTAGGTGGGTTGTGTGTTCTAGGTAATTTTTTAAAACAGGGCGCCAGTGTGGAATCTTCCATTTGGGCCCTCTTCAATTCCTCGGGGAGGATATTGGTAGGAGGTTCCTGCTCTGCGTCTTTTCTTGACTGTCCTCTAGTCTGTACGGCCGCCATGACTAGTGGTTGAGTAGGTTCTCCAAGGAACACATATCTACATCCCAAGATTAAAGAGTAGATTGGTTCTTCCATGATAGCTGCACGAATCTCTCCTGTCACATAACGAGATTCCACTCTGATAAGTGCAATTGGCAGTGTCATGGGTGCAACATCCTTCGTCGGACCTTGGATGTCGACACTCTCTTCTGTTATCTGGTCAGGGGTGACAAGAGATGCCCTGACCACTGCATCAAAAGCAAGTCCTGTGTCATAAAGGCACTCCACAGATTGTCCGTTTACGAGGACTGATTCGATGACAGGAGGATGAGAAACGTTTCCGGTTCTCTGCTCCTTCCGGGGTGACGATTTTGTCTGCAGACAGGCAGCATGTTGGGGAGGAGGTCTGCGCTTGCACTCATTAGTGTTGTGATTGTTCAAGCGACAGTACTTGCACCATTTATCTCCCTGTCTCTGGTTTTTTTTTTTTTTTTTTTTTTTGCGTTCGCCCGCTAATACTCGAGGCGAAATCTCAGGTTATTATTTTATGTCTAACCTGACATTGATTTTACGTGAGTATCCCTTTATTTCTTGTACAGAGACAGGTGTCCCTCGCCATTCAGGCAAATACTCGCCGATTTCGGAGGTACCCATTGCAGCTGGGTCGGCTCAGGAGCCGCCATTCCCTGGTCGACGACACTCCTTCAAATGTCTTCGCCAGGTCTCGAGTTAATCCAGTCCAATTCCCGGTCGACGAAAAATCCTCAAATGCCGTCGCCCGGGTTTGATCCTGTATCACCCGGTCGCCAGAGCGGTGTTGTAACCACTACGCTAGCGCGGCTCCCCCCTGTCTCTGGTGTGGCGCAGCATTTTTCTTGTTTTGCTCTTTGTAGTTATCTTGTTTGGCGTGCTGTTTATGCGAGATGTGTGGTCCTTTGCTTTGTTGGTCTGGTTGGGAGCGAGCAGGTTGCTTTGGCGCCTGATCCGAAAACTTCTTTCTGGCTCCTTGAGACTCCATGAGAGCATTTTGGAATCGCTCTGCCAGTGTAAGAATATTTTCTAACCGGTCAGCGCCGTTTTCAGTGAGAAATCTACGCATTTCCACCGACATAGATTCTTTCAGTTGCTCTATCACAATCAGCTCTTTCAACCCGTCATAGTTCTCGGCAAAGTTTCCCAGTGTACACCACTTCACTAGGTAGTCTTCAATACGGGCTGCGAACTGTGAGAAAGTCTCTCCTGCATCCTTCCTAGAACCTCGAAATTTTTTCCGGTAAGCCTCTGAATGAAGCTCGTACCTCACCAAGAGAGCTTTTTTCAATGCCTGGTAGTCATCTTGCTCTCCGGCCGGAAGTTTATTAAAAACTTCGTAGGCGGCTCCTCTTAGGCCATGGGAAAGTTTCAAGTTCCACTTCCGTTCTTCAAGTCCAAACCCTGTTGCAAAGCGTTCAAAGCGGTCTAAAAAGGCGTCCATGGTATCATTCCTTTCTGAAAAAGGTTCCAGCGGAAAGTTCATGGCATTGAGTGGCGCAGGTTGCGAAGTAGGCACACCATCTGAGCGGGGTGAGTACCCTCCATCACAGTTGGAAGCCGCTGCACCTTTTGCCAGCTCTATTTGATTGGTCTGTCCCTGGATTTCCAGTTGCTTCATCATAAGTGCATGCTCTGCTGCGGCTTTCTCTTTTCGCTCCGCTGCTTCTGCTGCTTCTTTCCGCTCCGCTGCTTCTGCTGCGGCTTTCTCTTTCCGCTCCGCTGCTTCTGCTGCGGCCTTCTCTTTCCGCTCCGCTGCTTCTGCTGCGGCCTTCTCCATTGTAAGTTTCTGCATTTCCATCTCTCTTTCATGGAGTTTATCAGTTTCCTCGCTTACATATTTCATCAGGTCTTTTCCACTTAACCCGAATTCACGCCCTGCCTCCATCAAACTATTTCTAATTTTCGCAGCATCTGCCATGATATGCAGTACGGGTTTGCGAAGGGAAAAATTGGCAGTGACCTCCAAACAAATTTAATAGACTCGCACAAGTAATTATCTCTTTAAAACCAGCTAGGTTTAAATTAGTAATCAAGTTCAAATAGTTCTTAAAAATCACTCACTCAGCGTATTCTGAAAAATTAATTAACAGATTATCTCGAAGTTTCTATGAAAAATTTACTAAATATTTATGATAACAGTTTCTCCAGCAGTTACTGAAAAAAAAAATTTTCAGTTCCCTACAGTATCCTCTGTTCTCAAAAAGTGTTTACTCTGTCCGTTTGATACTCAATTTAAAAAGTATCACTCGTGCTTTAGAGATATAAATTATCCCCCCCTATGAAATAGACAAATTATAGTAAGTGTCAGTCTAGGAGATAATCCCTCGAAATGCCAACAAATTTTGCAATTATCGCAATTGTAAAGCAGGGATGAAAATGTGATTTATCACACTTCTAAGTCCGGGTTCACTAATCCCAAGACGAGCCCACAATTGTCATGTGGTGAGTCACTGGGGCAACTACGACAGTAGTTTTTGCCAGGAATAGTCTATGAGATATTAGATATAAGGTCTCTAGAAATTGGCTCGTTAAGAAAGAAAAAAAGACCTATTCGAGATAGGGACAAGAAGACAGGAATGCGAATGCTTTCCACTAGACAGTGTTTTCTAATAAATTATGGAAAGAGTTCTGTTTCCCCACGACCTTAGCTTCTGCCCTTAGATCCCGTAAAGAAAAAGCCCCCAACCTCATCTGAGTAGAGAAAGGTTCCTATAGGTGAATATGTAACACCGACAGCACGAGTGATACATTAACAAACTCTTGATAATGATTAACTGATCGTTGGGTTTATTAATGAAATATCCACACATATAGGGTTAGTAATGGTTAGAACGTGATGATGGTGAAAGACGATTCACACAAAACACACAGGTGAGATAATAAAATTACAGTTAATTAAGTAATAGTTAATTAAGGATGAACTGGTGTAGAGTGAAATGATGATGTGATATGATACGTGTTACCAAAATGGTGAGTACTCTACACAGTCCATGTGTCTCTAAATGCTTCTCCTAGATATGAGGATTCACATGTATGCATAAAATGTCCCAAGTTGTTATACGTTATGTCGAATGGGGTATCTCTAAGTCGAGGACGTTCTGATGAATACTGTTGTCGTACGGAGAACGCTGACGAGATATTTATGTATATTCCTTCACTGTTTGAGTATATCTCTGTAGTGTGGATCAACAGTTAATAGTTGTCATATGAACAAAAGGTCTGTGGTCTAATCTCCCGACGGTACTGGTCAGACTGGATATCTTCACGAAATGTTAGTGATATGTAGACTCATAATCTTGCGTATGTAGTCGTGATTCATATACTTTCGAGTCTGCTTCATAAAATGCGCTTAAGAGTGTGTTGCACGTGGTATAAATATGCGATTCCTCTTTTGAGCTCTTTTGCTTGACTTCAGATAATAATGATCTTTCGAGTGATTAGAGTTTATGATGACTCTGTATTGAACTTGTGATAACGATGTATTGAACTTGTGATAACTCTGTATTGAACTTGTGAGCAAGCAGTATATGGTGACGAAAAATGCTGCGTCCACCTTATGACTTGTGGGTGAGACAATATTCCTTTTAAATTGAGGAATGAAAGATGTCCTATGGCGAATCTGCTAGCCAAATGTCCGTTTTTGATAACTTATTTCTGGTTAGACGTCAGACACGTTGCGTGTAGACTCAGACTTCTGATGAACTGAAGACACACAAAAGTCTTCGTAAGTTTTTCACATTTAACATCACTGGTTGACTTTCATTTAAACTACTGCTCATTATTCATCTCCCTCTCTCTGAGTTCAATTCTAATGATGTTAAATATCTTGTGCATGAGAGTGTGTGCATATTGGAGACTGTGATGATGATAAAGGTGAAATATGAACTATTAATTACCTTCTATCATCCTATCATCTTCTATGAAAATCTTCTGATTTTATTAATCAGTTATGCCAAGAATTATTTGAAACTTTATCTTCCGCACATTTTAGCTGTGAGGTTAAAATAAACAAAATTAAGAAAATGTATTAATAAGTATAAGATCTACTAACCTTCTTTTCCCTTCGCAAAATCCTTTAAGAACACAATTAATCACGGAACTGAATTATCATCCACTCTGAATAAACACGTGTATTAGGCTATGCGTTTTTGGGTTTGATCTCTTCCTCACAAGGTAAAAACCTGGACTGCCTCACTCTAGTAGATTATGCGGTATTATATATTTCTTGAAGTCACCCTGCCCAAGCTGGGCGTCCAATGTGGTGTCACAGAAATTACAGTTTGATTAGGATGACCATATGTGTTTTTACCAGATTTATCACGATACAATGTGGGCTTCAAATGATAATGTCAGGCATGTGGACTCAATCAAAGGACTTTATTTCCCCCGATGAAAGAACAAATGTGGTTCTCTAGATACCGGTCGCGAGTAATCACAACAATGAAATAGCAGATGTGGATCGCAAATATGAGATGAGAGAGCAAATGTCGGAGAAAATACAGTATGAAGAATGTAGGAAAAGATGGAGCAATAAGGCCTTTGCGCTCGTTTATCACACCTGTGCTAGTTTGCAGGCGGAGTGTTAACAGGCGTTCTGATCCATTCTCGCCTGGTTCAACCATTTTAGTTAGCGATTTTTTTACCGCAAAACCTACTCTGTGTTCTCTAGCTTTATTAAGATCTTTCCCTTGCCAATAAAATGTGTAGTCCTTTGTGGTGGGTTTTGATGTTATGAATTGTTGTTATGTATTATTATTGTATTAAATGAGATCAGCTATGAAGGTCCCTGAATTTAACAAATAATATTTTAAACTTTCCAGAGTACCTTTCCGCTACCACCCTTTTGATCTCATTCAAAATTAATCTATATTATTATATAAAATGACTTCGTGTAGTGTCTAGGGTTATGAATGTAGAGTGTAATGTGCAATAACCAACCAACATACAAACAAATAGTTTATTATCCACAACCACCAACAGTACTACAACAATAACATACCAACGACACTTTAAAAGGCTATCTTATTTAAGACAGTGGTTGAAATTTATGTAAATACAATTTTTTCAATTTATTATCCTGATTCTAATTTATTTTGAACCAGGACTGACAATCAAAAGTGAAATCAAAAGAATTATTTACAACATTCCAATAACACAGTAGATCTTCTGTTCATACATACAATATTATTCTAATATAAGTGTGTAGTTGTATTCTTCTACTTTGAGGTAATACTGGTATTAATATCTAGATTGTTGGTTATAATCACTCCCTTTAAGTATGTCTGTTTTCGTTTGTCACTTGTGGAAATATTAATACTAGGCACAGTTTTCTTTAATAGCACTTTCTAGTTCTTTTAAGTTGAGCTGCCAGGTGCCGAACAAGAACTTATCTTGGCAGGAGAATACAGGTAGAACGTTTCCTCTGCTCGCTTGACAATCTTTTCCACCTTTTTGATAGGCAATGGCCACTAGCATGGGCTCGAAGTACACAGATAGAGTCCTGAATCGAGCAGTTCTCAGGCGTTTGGTACTACATTAACGTCAGTACCCAGGACCCTGAAATGTGAAGGTTATGCATCCTTCTTTATACCTAGTATACTATAATATTCCACATTTAAGTACAGGTACATTACAAACAAACGAAAAGGGTCATAGCCTTATACCAACGTATGCCACCATTATCTTTTGATGTGACAATGTACACCAGTATTCCTCTCCCCTAATAGTTACAATGCCACTGCAATTCCAGCTGTCATCTTTTCCATATAATAGGATAGGTGTTATGCTCCTTGATGACAATCATACATATTTTCTTGTAGTCTAACACCTCTCTGATAGTCTACCACATGGTGGATCAATCTCTAGGCTTTTCTTAATAGTTGCTACAGACCCACTCACTTACAGACATATATTATTATTTCACATTCAATTTTTATTTAGATACATGTTAATAAAGTCAATCTTACCACATTTATTCAATGAAATACACAGTGAACGATGACTGGCACACTTTCGATCTGCCGTTCTGTCCAGGCTTTTGAGAAATATGGTTTTCGCTGCACAAGCCTGCTCTCATCGCTACGTGTCAAAATTTTGTTAGAAAATGGCGTCCCCAACTAATGCTTTTTCCCCAATATCAACTACTCTGGCCAATGATTATCCTTATTTCACTTGTAAACAAAGTCATTCAAAAATACAATTCAATTTTCTACTACGTTACTCGGGTGATATATGTTTAGTACGAGGTCGGCCAATAATATTTCGTCTCACTTCAAATTCCACCCAATCCCCTTCCTCGTACCATCTTAGCCAAGCTTTCACCTAATTTTTTCCCAAAAAATATGCGATCCAATCTAAGCAGATATGACTTGACCTGACAGTATCTCTGATTCTCTATGTATTGTTTATCAATATTTGATTAATTAATGGACTATTTAGATAACTAACAACATATTCTTGGTCAGCAAGTCTTCAGGTACACGAATATACGATTTTTATGGGGCTAAATGGCTTGGTTCAAAATTCTATCTTTTTTTCTACGTTAGTTGTTGATTTTTAAACTACCTCCTGTTCAATTCTTTTCTCATGTACTTACGAGAGCTTATGTCATTCGCAATAAGAGCTAAACGTGTTTCCATGACCGTAGTGTCCACATTTCTAACTTTTTCATCGTATTGGGGAAACCCCTAAGGCAAAGCGTGCAAGTTGGTTGTAGATTTAGAACCAATTTGAGACGTGATTTGCGTGTGTTATCCAGCCTTGCCCCTCCTGTCCCCCAACTGCAGTTAGACAAATATTTCTTAGAACTAGGAAAAGTGGTTCGTTTATGTCAAGGACGAATTTGAAAAATTGGGTACCGTTTTGTTCGGCTTATGCGTTTGCAAATAATAAGCTGAAGGCGTAGGCGACAACTTACGATTCTCGCCGAAAATTTTTAGTACTATCCTATCTTGACTGTATGCACCACACTGTTATAATCTAATTTAGATATTGTATTTAGAAGCTCACCACATCCTTCTCGCTCACCGTTCCAGAGCCCGCCAGGCGCGTTTCCTGAAGTGCAGCTATATCCACCTGAAGTCGTTTAAGCTCATCATTAATTATGGCTGTCTTCCTTACATCGTTTACATCCTGTAGGTTTTCGGATAGTCCAGTCAACATAGTCCGGACGTTCCAGCATCCCAATCTGAGAGTTTGCTTATTTCTATTTTTTCGATAATTGCTTGGTGCAAAATTTTCTGTCCACAGTTCGGGTTTGACCCTAATCCCCATGCACCCAATGGGGAAAGCAGACAGTGGCGGGACAGCACCTTATTGACTGGGGGCTGCCCAGTTTGAAGCGGGCGGTAGAAGTCCAGTGAGATCCTAGAACCTCTCCCACTGTCGGAAGTAGCCCCTGGCGCCATGCCCTACGCCAATTGGGCAAAATGCTTATAACCGGTAACTGCTACTTCCCGTGTTTTGCCGACACCTATAGGGTGAAGCTGGAGTGTCCTCTCCAGGGCGCAAGCTTGGGCACAGTTATATGGAGATCAAGCTGTTGCCCATGCAGCATGTTCCCCCTCTCCACACAGCCGGTAGATCCAAAGGAACGGTAGTAGCCGATACAGTTTGGTACCAGCCATGTCGCAGGAGTTGCCAGAATAATGTCGAATCGACATTAGACTGCCTTAGGGACTCCAACTCCGGATTTATCCTCAGGGTTTACTCCCGAAGCCAATTCCACAAATGGATATTCCCGCAAGGCAGCGGTGGTTTGAATTCAGAGTTCCTTCTCTTAGATAAGCTACCAACCAAGGATCACGAGCCCTATCTGCCCGAAATTATTAATATCATGATTAATATCATCTTAATTTTTACATCACATTATTTGAATTATTATATCGACATCATAATATGACAACACTGAAGGAACATGAGAAACTATATGACATTACATGATTAAGATGTGTCTATTTCAAATTCCTGGAATCTTGTTGAAGATTGTGGGGTTTGAGTGATTATCATTTATGTAGTTCAAACATTTGGTCAAGATGGCGGCGTGGTAGGCCGCACTTTTTGTGTTGTGCATTTCATGTCGTCGTTTTGGAGTCTGCATCAGTGGTAACAGCCCTTATTAAGGCTGTATGAGTTTGTAGTGTGTTTGGCTTTTTCTGGATTATGTTGCTAAGTATTTTAAAGATGAAAACATCAAGTTTGCCTATCATGTGAGTTCGCTGTTTGTGTTGATACAAGTAGCCAAGATGGCGGTTTTGTGATGTGTCGATCGGACAGTGTTTCAAAACATTACAGATTTATTGAGGGCTATTGTTACTGCTCCAGGTACATTTTTGTATGTACCTGCAAGGATACTTGGAGAGGAGATGGGCACCGCCAAGCAAACCTCTTGCCCACTGAAATGCTATGATGGAAAGTCAACTCAGTAATAATTTGCCGGATCGGCCGATGCCCGGATTAACAACGACCGCGCTCTCATTGCCCCTTGAGAGTGATAAGTCAGCGAATGGGGTAAAAACACCTGTTTTGAAACTTCCAAGAGAAAGTTTTGTTGTTGGAACTTGGAATGTACGCACGCTATATGCGTGTGGAAAAGTCAAAGAACTAACACATGAACTTGTTAGATACTCGTGGGACATCCTGGGCCTAGCAGAAGTCAGATGGACAGGATTAGGTGAATCAATAACGGATGATGGTCACAAAATTTGGTTTAGTGGAGATGAGTCTAAACATCAGCATGGAGTAGGTTTTATCGTACATAAAGATAGATTGAACTCTGTCATCAGCTGCACCTCAATAAATAGCAGGCTTATCACCATTCGTATTGCAGCACATCCAAAGAACATCTCCATCATACAGGTATATGCCCCCACTACTGACTATGAGGATGAGGCAATTGATACATTTTATGACAATCTGGATGAAGCAATTAAGAAAATTCCAAAGAAAGATCTTCTCATCGTGTTAGGTGATTGGAATGCTAAAATAGGGCCAGATGCATACGGCCACTGGGCTGGTACAGTGGGGAGATTTGGGACAGGTGAAACTAACGATCGAGGACTAAGGCTACTAGAATTTGCCAGCAACTATAAACTAACCATTGCAAATACACTATTTCCTCATAAGTTATCAAGAAGAACAACGTGGCATGCCCCAAAAACTGAGATACATGGCCAAATTGATTTTATTCTTGTATCCAAAAGATTCAAGTCCAGTATTAATAAAGCCAAGACTAGGACTTTTCCTGGCGCCGACATTGGTAGTGATCACGACATGGTATTGATGACGCTCAAGCTTAAACTTAAAAAGAACTATAATCAAAACAGATGTTCTCAGTTAAGATTCAATTTAGACAAACTGAAAGATCCAGAAATCGCGGGAATCTTTGAGGCAACTGTTGGAGGAAAATTCGCAGCTCTCAACTTTTTGGAGGATGATATCAACTCAATAACAGAGAACATGAAAGACGTGCTCATTGAATCAGCAACAGAAATACTTGGTAAAAGAAAGAAAATAAACAAACCATGGGTTACAGATGACATTCTGAAGTTATGTGATACACGGCGAGAAATGAAAAAGGTTAAGAAAGAGGTTCCTGAAGCAGCATGGCAATACAGTATGGTGAATAAAAATATTAGGAAGAAAATGAAACAGGCCAAAGAAAAATGGGTAGCTGATCAATGTGAGTCCATTATTACGGGGCTAATAAAAGGTAACAGCAAGGCAGCTTTTGACACATTAAGAAAACTATCAAAACCCCAACAGCCCAGGGTAACTGTCATAGAAGATAGCAATGGGGCTCTGCTCAATGAAAAAACAGCTGTAATGAGAAGATGGACAGAATATTGTAAAGAATTATATAACTGTAAACTTGACGCTAACTTAGGCATATTAAACAACATTAAGTGCGAAAACAGGGAACTCGGAAATGCAGCAATATTACGGGAAGAAGTGGAAGAGGCTATATGTTCGATGAAAGGAGGGAAGTCACCGGGTGTGGATAATATCCCAGCAGAGCTCTTGAAATATGGAGGACCAGATATAGTAAAAATCATGACAACAATTTGCCAGAAGATATGGAGTACAAAAAAAATGGCCAAAAGAATGGACGCAGTCATTAGTAATACCGCTTCCAAAGAAAGGAAATCTAAAAATGTGCAAGAACTACAGAACCATTAGCCTTATTAGTCATCCAAGTAAGGTGATGTTAAGGATACTTTTGAACAGAATAAAACAGAAATCAGAAGAAATCTTGTCAGAGGAACAGGCTGGCTTTAGACCAAAAAGAAGTACCTCAGAACAAATCTTCAATATTAGATTACTTATCGAAAAACATCTCCAACATCAACACGATTTATACCATAACTTCATCGATTTCACAAAAGCCTTCGATCGAGTCTGGCATGAAGGCTTATGGCAAGTAATGAGAAAATTCAATTTTGATACCAACATCATAGATATCATTGAAGCACTATACAAGGACGCAAGCAGTGCTGTTTTTGCAAGCAACGACATTGGAGAATTTTTCAAAACAACTGTAGGAGTTCGGCAGGGATGTATCCTGTCCCCAGTGCTCTTTAATATTTATCTAGAACATATTATGCAAGAGGCTCTCTACGATTATAAATCAACCATATCGATTGGAGGCCGACCTCTGTGCAACCTACGTTTTGCTGATGATATTGATCTGATAGCTGGATCAGAATCAGAACTTCAAGACCTTACCTCTAGACTGGAGAAAGTAACAAGAACGTATGGGATGGAAATTAATATAGAAAAAAGCAAGATATTGGTGAATAGCCATAAGAAACATGTTGCGACCAACATTACGTTAAATGGGCAAACGTTAGAAGAAGTTAACACCTTTAAATATCTCGGGTCCACTATATGCAGTGATGGAAGATCAATTAAAGAAATCAAGACAAGACTTGAGATGGCCTCAGCTGCCATGACAAGGTTGAATGTGATCTGGAAAAGTAACATCAGTTTTCCTGTGAAGATCAAATTATACAAATCACTTGTATTATCTATTCTCTTGTATGGGTGTGAGAGCTGGACACTCACTGCAGATACGGAGCGAAGGATTCAGGCTTTCGAGCATAAATGTTATAGAAGAATTTTGCGCATTTGCTATAAAGAGCACAAAACAAATGTCTATGTTAGAAAGAAGATAAACACCTATGCAGGCCACCAAGAACCACTTTTGTCAACAGTGAAACGTCGAAAGCTTGCCTGGTTTGGGCATGTAACTCGTCATGACTCCCTTTCGAAAACGATCCTTCAGGGAACAGTCGAAGGTAAACGGAGAAGAGGAAGGCAGAGAAAATCCTGGGCTGATAACATCAAAGAATGGGCAGGACACGGTTTTTCCACACTTGTACGCATTGCTGAGGATAGAGAGCAGTGGAGGACCCTGTCTGCTGATGCTTCCACCATGGCACCCCTACGACCCATGACGGGTTACGGGCTGAGATGAGATGATGATGAGTTCAAACATATATGTTGTGAATTGTTGTATTTGTAATTAAAATACATGGTGTGAATGTTCTCACGTACATTTAACATGTAAGGTGTACATTTTTGCACATATAACTTACACTAGTGTGATCTTGATAAGAGTTTGAATCATGGTACCAACCCGCTCCAGTCTACCCAGCTGTAAATTGGCATCTGACTCCATTCTTTTAGTTAAGGAAGAAAAAGGCAGCGAGGAATGGAACTGGTCACCCCACCTCAAGATGCTGGACCTAGTATTGTCAAGTCTCTAACACTTCACTCCCTACAGTAGTATCTGCTATGGGACTACCTTGACCTTTCTATGAACAGTTGTTAAGTCTTAAATTGAACTGTGTTACAGTGGAAGGAAATCATTTGTGCTTGCCCAATTTTCATTGTGTGTAGTCCCAGAGGTCTCCGGGGGGAGACAAAGAATAGGACTACTGTAACCTCAGGCATGTTGTAAGAGTTGACTAATGAGGTTATGAGTGGTGACTAATGAGGTTGTGAGAGGTGACTAATGAGGTTGTGCATGGGGTTTAGCAGCCTCATCATGTAACATTAATTGCTATAGGAACTACAATAGAAAGAGTACATTCATGCTTTGATGCAGGCTTCCTGCAAAGGAAACATCTCCATGCTTCAAAAAGCAGCGAAAAGGGAAATAAATGTCCATTTTTCTGTGAAAATAATGTTTGTCCATATTTCTGTCAACAGAGACTGCCAATGACCAGCAGTTGTTCCAAGCTCTCTTGATCCGTTGTGTTGTCCAGCTAGAGCTTATCCAGACAATCGATAATATTGTGTTCTTTCCTGCCACCAGCCGCAGAGAGGATGCTGAACTGCCAAGGTGACCATCCAAGCTCTCAGACAAGAGGTGCCAAACATCTGTGTTTTATATCAGACAAGAGGAAAAAATTTATCTGGTTTTTATGTTTGAGTAAAAAAAATGGCAGACAGGAGGAAACATCTGGTTTTTATGTTTGAGTAAAAAAAATGGCAGACAGGAGGAAACATCTGGTTTTTATGTTTGAGTAAAAAAAATGGCAGACAGGAGGAAACATCTGGTTTTTATGTTTGAGTAAAAAAAATGGCAGACAGGAGGAAACATCTGGTTTTTATGTTTGAGTAAAAAAAATGGCAGACAGGAGGAAACATCTGGTTTTTATGTTTGAGTAAAAAAAATGGCAGACAGGAGGAAACATCTGGTTTTTATGTTTGAGTAAAAAAAATAGCAGTTGTGGGGAATGGATTAGTTATTCTGCTTGTCTTATAGAGGTTTAAATATATCATGAAGCTGCTTGTAGTGTGCACATTTGATTTTAGTTTGGTAAACATACAGGTGGGCTGGCAACCTCATGTAAAACAAATTACCATAGAAACCACAGCTGCAGGAGCATGTCAGTTCTTGGTGCAGGCTTCCTGCAAGGGGACCAGCTCCGTAAGGAGGGCAAAGGATGATGATGATGAAACATACAGGTCTAAATGTGGCAGATCATCATGTACCTTTTCTCTCCTTATGGAGCTGCAACTGGTTCTTTGCAAGAAGCCTGCACCAAAGCAATCGTGTGCATTTGCAGCTGTGGTTTTGTAGCTCGTTTTCTTACATGATGAGGTTGCCACTTGTATGACATGTCTGAGAGAGCAGTAGTTCTATTCTGTGTCTGTTCATGGAGCTACATGAGGCTACATTACAAATCTTTATTATCATCATTGTCCTTTGTGCTTCATACGGAGCATGGTGCCACCAGTGCAACTGGTCCTCTTGCAGGAGGCCTGTATCAAGTATTCACATACTCCTTGCAGCGGTTGGTTCTGTGCCAGTTTGTTTTTCATGATGAGGTTGCCAGCCCCTGCACAACCTCATATTAGTCTTGTGTGACATGTCAGAGGGTGCACTGTTCCAATTTTTTTCTTTCTCTTCACAGATCCCTTGGAACTACAGGGTACAGTTTGCAATATGTAAAATTAGCAGTTTTGACTCTTAATTAGCAAAGTGCCACTAGGTGATAGACACTGACACGCATGCAGTCTTTGCTGACATGATATAATAGTATTATGTCACAGACTGTACTTCCCATATTACAAATGCTGTACTTTATTAAAACATTGACAGGTTATTTTTTTTCACAGGTTTAGTTTTATGCATTTTGTTAAAAGCTTCAGTCTTTATTTGCAGTTTTGATTTTGTTAATGTGTTGGAATGTTTCCACCCCACTTCACCTCCCCTCTCATTTTTATAGTCATCTCTCTCTTTGGCCCCCTCCCCACCAACCATAAGAGGTAGAGTATTGCTAATTTTTGTGTTTAATCTCAGGTTTAAAGTTTGTGTTTTCTTTAATCATTCTATTTCTGTTTTTCCGTTTGTTTCATATGGAACATTGGACTATCGCTTGTTTTTGCCACCAATTTCTATTTAGTACAGTCTTTCAGCTCTGCCTTCAAGATTCCCCTCTGTTCTGATTGCCCTCCCCACTTTTTTCTTTCCTTGTGGGTTCCAGCCTAGGACATTTCAGGGTTCATGTTGATCTGTTTTTAACTGCACTATTCTCAAGAGTTTTTAGTGATAATGTTTTTAACTGCACTATTCTCAAGAGTTTTTAGTGATAATGTTTTTACCTGCACTATTCTCAAGAGTTTTTAGTGATAATGTTTTAAACTGCACTATTCTCAAGAGTTTTTAGTGATAATGTTTTTAACTGCAGTATTCTCAAGAGTTTTTAGTGATAATGTTTTTAACTGCACTATTCTCAAGAGTTTTTAGTGATAATGTTTTAAACTGCACTATTCTCAAGAGTTTTTAGTGATAATGTTTTTAACTGCAGTATTCTCAAGAGTTTTTAGTGATAATGTTTTTAACTGCCCTATTCTCAAGAGTTTTTAGTGATAATGTTTTTCCTGACCCTGATATCCCAGGTCCCCTGTTGTTTTTGTGGTCTGTCAGGGAATAAAGAATAGAACCACTGGCCCCTCAATTATTTAGTAAGAGGTGACTAATGTGATATTGTGCCTGGACAGGTTACCTCATCACTTAAAACTAATTGCTAGAGAAACCACTACTGCTACCAGAGTACATAAATGCTTTTGTGCAGGCTTCCTGCAAGGTGGCTAGCTGCAGTGGTAGCTTCGTGCTCCAAAAGGAGTGAAAATGGAAATGATGATGATGAAAATACTACATTGAACTTATTTTACATGCTGCTAAATGTTAACACCCATCTTTGCACTGCCTGTAGGGTGGAGATTCTGACTCGTTAACGGATTCCTACCATGAGCATGGAGATGAGCAGGGGATGTACCAGTACCTGTCTTCAGGCCAGCTACTGTTATTTGTTGATTGCCTTCTTGACTCACACAGATTTGCCAAGTCTTTCAACACCAATCAAGAGCAGAGAAATGTTTTGTGGAAGGCTGGTAAATTTGAGTGTAGTGACCATCAACTCTTGTTGATCTAGGTTTAGTAATCCTGTTGGAATTCAGTAACCTATGCTATTTATTTATGTATTTTAAATAAATTCATAGGTTGTTGAATAGGTTTTGTGTGCATTTATTATTTTCTTATATTTTAATGTTTGTATTTTGCTGATGTTGTTTTACAGGTCTTTTATTATACCTTTTTCTATTCTTTCTTTCATTCTCCCCCTCATCAACTAAAATGATCAAAAATGAATCTGTGAAAGAATCTTACATCAAACTTCAAACTAACCTTTTCTTAAAAAACTGTGGCTCGCATGAAAGGATATCAACTACAACTATTTTATTTTAAATAACTTTTTTCTCATTAGGTTTCAAGGGTAAAGCCAAGCCCAACTTATTGAAGCAAGAGACCCAGAGTTTGGCCTGTTTGTTTAGAATACTGTTCAGATTATATGATGATACAAGCAGACAGAGTGCTTGGCCAGAAGTGGAACAAAAACTGTTAGGGTGAGTAACTGCCCGTATGTAACAGCAATAAGAATTTGATTAATATTTGTGTTTGGCCAGAAGTGGAACACAAACTGTTAGGTTAAGTAACTGCCTGTATGTAACGGAAGTAAGAATTAGATTAATATTTGTGAATTTTGTGCTTGGCCAGAAGAAGAGCAAAAACTGTTAGGGTGAGTAACTGCCTGTATTTATAGAAATAAGAATTAGATTAATATTTGTGAATTTTGAGCTTCAGTTAGAGTGTTTTCCTCTTGTGGCACATTTACTGGGTTCCAGGATCAAAACCTGGAAGTGTCACACTCCAGTCTACCCAGCTGTATAAATGTGTACCTGGCTCTATTATTGAATTTGAGAAGGCAAAGGCAGCAAGTATGGGAACTGGTCACCCCACCCCATAAAAAAGCTGGACCTAGTATGGTGAAATCTCTAACACTTCACTCCCCTGCTGCAGTCTCTACTATGGGACTACCGTTTCTTATGTTTATACTATGTTTATATTATGTTTATATTATGTTCTCATAAGCAGTTGAGAAAAATTTACTTTAAATTTCATTTTCTCTTGTTAGGGCCCTTTTTGATTCATTTTTCTGTCATGCTGTGTGAGAGATTATATATATGTTTTTTAATGACCATGTTCAATTCTGTCTCCAGGGTATGCAAGGAAGCTCTAGAGTATTTTATCTCTGGAATGCAGTCTGAAGGTCATCGTGAGGCCTGGGGCAGTTTACTGTTGCTGCTTCTGCTTCGGTTGTTAAGGATGCCGGATGAAAGGGTAATTGTTGTTACAGTATGCCAGGCAATGATCAGTGCTCTTTTTTTTTAAGGATGTGAGATCTGTATCATCATCCACCGCCGCAGCATCATCATCATCAATCATCATCATCCATCATCATCATCAATCATCATCATCCATCATCAATCATCATATAGGTGCCTGCAGTTTCTATTGAGACAAAACAAGAATAGGGGTACTACTTCCTCAGGCACGTTGTACAAAACAAATGAGGTTGTGCATGAGGCTGGCAACCTCATCATGTCAAACACATTGCTACAGAAACTAACACTACAAGAGCTTGTCAATGCTTCATGCAAGGGGACCAGCTGCAGTGGTGGCTCCATGCTTCATTAGGAGTGAAAAGAAAAATCATCATCTTTACTGCCATGGAGCTGCCCAAGGAGTTTAGGCCCTCAGCAAATTCATGCCAAGGCCTCTTGTCTTGTGCCACCCCCTCAAGGTCTTTCCATGTCTTCTTTATCTCTTTCTTTTCTCCCTTTTGTTCTGTTCTCCTTGTGTTTTTTGTTCTGTTCTCCTTGTGTTTTTTGTTCTATTCTCCTTGTGTTTTTTGTTCTATTCTCCTTGTGTTTTTTGTTCTGTTCTCCTTGTGTTTTTTTTTTCTGTTCTCCTTGTGTTTTTTGTTCTGTTCTCCTTGTGTTTTTTGTTCTGTTCTCCTTGTGTTTTTTGTTCTGTTCTCCTTGGGTTTTTTGTTCTATTCTCCTTGTGTTTTTTGTTCTCCCTACTTGGTCAGCCAAGACAAAAAGAGGTCCACTGTTAAAGAGGATTCATGACACAACACAGGGAAAGCCAGAATTAGTCTAGACTACTGTCTCACCTTCTTTCTTCTCTGATCTGTATATTTAACATTATTCTGTTTTGTCCATCCAAATCTTGAAAGTTCTCTGTTGAAAGAAAAATCTTTCTCATTCCTATCATTTGCTGATAATTTCTAATCCAAAAAAATTATTTGAATAACATTTATCTTTATCTGGTGTGATGAATTTACCATGATACAACGTTAAAATATCTCCAAATTTAACGATAAAATGTAGGGTTAAAAATAATGCGTAAGATGCTAGGAGACATGCTCGCCCATGCCAGCCTTTCCTAACCGCCATTTAAAACTAACGAGTTAGATGTGCAGACAAAACGTTTACCCTTTGTAGACGGGAGAGAAAACGGAGAACACAAAAGGAAAAATATGACTGAACACGTGTTTGAAGATAGCAAGGCTAAAAGAGGCAATTGGTAGTAAAAAAGAAAAAAATTCACGTCACTAGTTGACATAAGGTAAGGAAATGGACAAAAAACGACTTTAGCTCTTGTCAGAAACAGTAATTTCTTGGACTTTTACGATACTTGATTGTTATTTGAATTCAGCGGCAAACGCCGTGGAGAAGGTTCTCGAACAAATTTCAAAAAAACAACTAACCTTGAAAAAGTAACTTTTTCTTAATAATAATGTTATGAATATAAAACCTAGCTAGTTTGATAGCCCGTCTTGAGCAGCGAAATAATATACTTTAAATTATACAGACGGATAGCTAATAAGGAAGATATTGACAAAAGACTGTGTTGTTCATATCAGACGAGCGACTGCACTGTTAAAAAATGTCACTAAAGTTTCAAAATTTTCGTCCTTGAGACGCAATTGCAAAAAATTGAGCTGTAATGGAAGAGAGGGATAAGGTGGAGAATTGTGGCTAAAAATAACTTCGGAGGCAGAAGTGTGTAGGGTATTGCATGGCGTTGGTCCAAGAACCAAGCGTGTTTTTTATGAAAAAACAAGTAGAGACAGACGGACCAACAGACAGTAATACATACTTGACTGAGAGCTGACTGAAATTTGACTTTTGGTTGTAGATTTGAAAGTTAGGGGGGAAGTCGGTGATTGGATGAATGAAATCATATTGGCAGGACAGAAATGCGCAATTTTGCCATTAGTTACAAGACTGTCCAGAGACACAGTGGTTTAGTACCTGTGGTGTTGTTTCCAGAAGATAATACATATTTTAGTGGGACGCCAGCAGATAGCCAGCAGCTCAGCTGAGTTTTGCTAGCATTTAACTGTGTTCTCAATTCTGAATTCTGGTAAGAATGAAAGCAATTCTTTTGTACATTTTAATATTTCGAGTGATTGATACTGCCATATCATATAAAATGATTACGACAAGTAAGTGCTCGCTCTAGATCCCCAGCCCAAGTTCAGGGTCTAGAGACAAACCAAATATATGGACGCCTACTAAAACTATGGAAGGCGGATCTATTGTTGAGATCAGTGGAACATATCACCTATCTTATTGACTAGAAGGAAACTATTGAACATATCTCAGATGCAATGTAGTCTTGGGGAACTAGTACTATATGAAAACAACTGGGTAAGAGGTACTGTGTGGTCAGAGAGATCTGACCCAGTCTGTGTGGTGTTGTGTGCAGAAGTGGCTCAGTAGGTAGAGTTCTGACACATGCCACAAAACTTTTATTTCAGAATTGTGAGTTTCTGTTTGGCACCGAAGAGGTGCCAAATGCTGTTGTGATATACACAAGCGTGGACCAGTGCAGTCTAACATTGTGTCAGAGCAGCCGAATAGTGTACCCCAGCACGAAGAGGAGGGGCCACCAGACTCCTGTACAAGATCGACGCAGTCGAGATAAGTGAGATCTGGCCTGCTGGGAATTCACCAACTAATTTATCAATTAATCCAGCAACTAATTCACCATCTAATAAAGACATACCATTGTGGGAAAATAAACCATGTATTCATCCCATAAGTCAATGGACAATGTTTGGTAGTCATAGACTGGGCGTGATGATACCACCCCAACAGTACATTCAGTATTAGTCCTCCTGGGACAATCTAATATAATTAATATTAACCAGACTTATAACATACCTTTGTAGTCACATTCCATTTTATTATGTCATATAATTATGCATTCCATTTATAACTCCATAATATTTCATATGTTCTGACCAACAAACATTTGGTTCAGAACAAATAAATTTAACAAAAGATTTAATATTTAAAACTAAAACAGCCTGAGTTAGTTCAGTGTGTTATAAATTTTATTATTATTATTATTAGACTTATTAAATATCTGTGTGTGTGTGTGTAATCTACTACAACACATTACATTTCAGTACCCTAGACTTTTTTAACGTAGCTACATTCATATTAGTAGAGAAAAAAAGATATGTTTGAGGTCGTAAATGGTAGTAAGAAGGGCCTTCTGTAATTTGCATCAACATTTATCTCAGGAGCCTTCACAGCTGACCTCATTCATTACACTAGGTAACATCTCAACCATACAATACCATCAAAATCCACGACATCTGGTCATCTCCTTGGTCTTGGCTTTTTTAAAAATGTTGTGTTCTTGGTGCAGTATGTAAAGGGTGTATGTGTTTTAAATTTTTTTCCTATGTTAACCCTTAGAACCCTGGCCACCCAGCCCGTAAAACTTCATTCCCCTTTGCAAGCTAGGTTTCAGACCGAGATTACGGTCTCTCAGTTTTTACATTGGGATTGACAAAAGGTTAATTTGCACGCATTTCATTTTGTTTTGTTCATTGATTGACACACGCATTCATTCCTTCACCTTTATTTGTGTGTCATTAAGAAAAGAACCAGACAATTGACAGTGGAACAAGAAATTAGAATAATGTGCAGGGACAAGATAGGACACACACTGAGTAAAACCTGTGGATAGCATTACAAGGCTGTCCTTGTTCTGGAACCCTCAGGGTTATAGTTATCGTTAATCAGAATCAACCTCACTGCACTCAGGACAAACCCATAGGTGCTCAGTCTCCCTCAACAAATGTCAAAGAGAATGAATGCTAATTGTACCTGTAGCATGCTGGTGAGAGGTAGAGAGAGACAGGAAAAAACACATTGAGAAATGAACAGGAGACAGAAATGAAAGGCACATAGAAAATATAACGACCTTGAGCAGATGGAACAGGACTGGAGGGCTTGGAAAGTATTTGTTGAAGGCCTATACTCCAGGGGCAACTGAAGGATAATAATGATAAATGGTGTCTTTCATTTATGTTATGATTTATTATTATTTTATTCAGCATTGTTTTGATCTGTTAGTTTCTTCCTTTGGATTTCCTGCCCTATGCTTGTGGAAGAAGGCATGACTTTTTTTTGACTGCAGATGTGAAACAGAAGTCAAAAAGAGAATAAAAATGGCCAAAGCTACATTCAACAACATGAGACATATACTAATATCTAAACAAATAACTCACAAATTAAATTGAGTCATCAGGTGTTTTATATAGTCTTCATTACTCTATGGTGTAGAAACATGGCCAGTGAACAAGCAGTTAGAAGAAAAACTTGAGGCCCTTGAGATGTTGATACATAGAAGAAGGGGGTGCATCTCATGAAAAGAGAAGAAAAACAATTCTAGAAGATCTAGGAATCAAAAGAGAAAAAAATGAGATGAAAGTCAGACAAAATATTATGATCATGTAAAAAGACTAACTTTTTGCTAAAAAATCATAATGGAAGGACAAGTTGAAGGCAAACATTCAAGTAGAAGACAGGGCTATAAGTGCATTGTTAACATCAAGAGATGAACAGGAAAGAGTGTACCATCAAGACAAGAGACAGAAGACGTTTGAAATCCATTGCAGCTGACCTTCAGTGCAAATATGGCAGTTGATCAAATTAAATGTTCTACTTGTTTTGTGAATGCGTTAAAATATAGATAACAAATGTAAATGTAATTTAAAATGTAACATATTATTTTCTATTTGCTACTTTCTCATCCTTTCCAGTTCAAAATACATGCCAGTGCGTACTTTCCACAACTTTGTGAAGTCATCATGTTCCCTTTGAAACAAGAAATTATGTCAACTCTTCGTAAGTTTTTTCTGCGATTGGGACCAGTGTATGGCATTACGCCAAAGTCACCTTAGTTTTTGTGATGCTGATGAAGATGTCTTAGAAATTTTCAACCAATAATTGTTGAAAACGATGACCATGATATTTACTGAAATAACATAACCCTGAGAGAATATTGTACCAAAAATAACATAGCCCTGAGAGAATATTGTACCAAAAATAACATAACACATGGAGGGTAAAATTTGGATAACTTTTGTCAGAGATGTTACTTCATGCTTGATGTGTTCAAATTTATGCAAGAAATGTTAAAACAAACATTATGTGCACTTAATTTATTGTGGCTTGTCCACATATATCAGTTGTGTATGTTTTCATATGTATATGTCTGGAGGAAGTTCTCAAAAGTTGACAGTGCAGGACTACCTAACTGGAGCAGTAGATATGTGCCCTCAGACTCTGGGGTTCCTACTCTTAAAAGATATTTAAAACTACAGTAAAATGTGCATATTTTTATCATAAACATCCATGTATTTTTGACAGCTCTCAAGTCTAGCTAATGCAGTTATTTCATGCCACCTCTGTCTGTTGCAGACATGTGCATGTGATGTCTATGTGTGGCAGCTTGCAGTAGTGGTCATGTGGGTTATCTTTTTCTCCTTAGTCTCCATTGCAATGCAGCATAATGCCAAAAAGGAAGTTTTTCCCAGTCTGTTATAAATTTCTTTCTGCCATTATTATGAAGTGGGCCCCAACAAGGTCATCTGTATGAGAAAGCTAACACCAAGCTTCAAATAGTAATGCCAGCATATAAGCAGAGTAAGAGGACATGTGACAAAGAACATCATTCATATCATTAATAGACCCCATTTTTACCAGTGTTGGAGCCTTAGTGTTCAGTCTTGTCATAATGGAGGCCATGGCCCCCATAGAGCCTTTGTCTACATGTCCCGTAGGATTTTAATCCGTCACTGCCAGTTGTCTTTCTGGACATCTGAAAGCTTATCATCATAATTTTAGATGGGTGTATAATTATATCTAATTTATGTGTGAGTGGTTATGCACAATAATTGATGCTCATGATGACTTTGCTCATAATAAACCTGTTTGTCTTGTACAGTGAGTAAGGTGAACAAAAATAGATGATAAGTCTTGCTATGTCAAAGGACAAAGAAATGGCCAGTGTTAGGATTATGCTGTCTTTATCAGGGCTGAGTAGACGGAAACAGTGAGAACTAGTCTAAATGCATAGAAAAAATTTTAACAAATGACAAGTGGGTAAATGAGAATTGCTGTTGTCACTATGGTTAGATCCCAGTCAGCAATGGCCCTTCTTTACCATATGCTAGAATAAACTGTAGATGACGCTGGTGATGGATAGGACACACATTTAGGAAACATGTTGATAGCATTAAAAGGCAGTCCTTGTTTCTGGAATCCCCAAGGTGAGAGAAGCAAAGGGAAACTGAAACAAAAACACGGGGAGAAGAGAACTGGAGACAAATGAAAATGATGTGGAAAAACCTGGAGCTGATTGTACACAACAGGAGGGCCTTGGCAGACGTTTGTTGAAGGTCAATGATTCTTGGGGAACTAAAAGGGAAGAAGGAATGAAATTACTGTAGCAGATGGCAGTAAAGAGGTAGCTTCATAGACAACAAGCCACTGGAATTGTCTGTATATGAAATAACATCCCCGAAAGGACTTTAAATGCTGGGGGGTGCAGCCCCCTTCAGTCGTAACTGACTATGGGAATGCACCCCTGAGGTGATAGTCCTCAGTGGCTTTTTTTCCTGGTGTTCCTTTCGATGTGTTCTTTTATCTTCTGCTTGTTGTGAGAGATTCTTTTTGCCCAATCGGAGGTGGTGCTGTAGGGAGCATCTTGGTGCGATCGGCAGCCTCATCCTGCCAGTTTGCTGGATTTAGAAGGGTGATGAGAAGTCAGTTAAAGAAAAGAGGAGTCACTGTAAGTAAAGTGTTTGTAAGCAATTTGATTATATAATAAACTTTGCTATTGTCAAAAAACTGTTTTGTATTGTTGAATATGTGTCTTGGGACAGGTTTCCAAAAGGGCAGATATAATAATGGGGAAATGTTCATGAAAATACTGATGTTAATTAAAACATAGGGGACTTCGCTTTTTTTTTTTTTTAAATGAGTTGCTGGTGTTTTGATTTATTTATGTCATTTTATATATTACAGTATGTTGATGGTTGTGTACAAAGAATGGTAATCAGATTTTCAACTATAAGAAATTTTACTGTATTATATCATGATATGTTGAACTTAATGTCCCATACAATTTAAAGATAGCAGTTGTCCTTCGATGATTATGCTGATGATGATTATGATGTCAGGTAGTCTCTTGTATAAGAAAACATACAAAAATAATCTGATATCACGAAGTTGGTTATTAATATTTTGAAGAGAGATCGTTCACAGATCTTAGCGGGAGTGACAACAATTATTCATGCAGACTACTTTGGTGAAAAAATTGTGTGCGTATGATTGCTGTGATGGGATTGAATGTGAAACTGGACGTCACTTTTAATTAATCTGTACATTGTTCTGTAAAACTAGAACAATTTAAAAACAATTTAGATGCATTTATAAGTATCAGTGATGTCCTTGACTGTGCTTTTTAATAGTCAGAAAATTGAAGCCCATTTAGTGCGTGAAAATCTCAAATATTTTTTCTCCTCTGAGTTTACTTCCAGTTCTAGTATCTGTGTCCCCTTAAATACAATATTGGATATGCCGCATCACACGTAAAGATGCTTATTTTACCGTCGGTTGCAAGCATAATATGTGTATTGAATGTCAGGGCTGCATTGTTTTTGAACGAGAACGTTTCATTATTTTTTGGAAAGAGGGGAGATGGAAAAGCAGAGATAGTTTTTATGTGTAAGGGCACTGCATACATGAAAATGAGGGACTAAGTTTATTTGTTTAAAAGGGGACCATTATGTTTAACGAGAGGGGTTTAAGAAACTTGTAACTATGTGCCATGATTTGTGCAGACGTCTTTATATATGGTGTTTACTTTATGAGTTACAGTTGTTTATTTTTTTACCATGCTGTGTTGTTATGTGACCTGGTTGATGCTGTGGGTTTCATAGCAGTAGATTTCTGTGTTGTTCCCACTCTATACTTTGATTACTCTTTCAAGCTCCAATACTCTGAATACACTTTCAAGTTCCCTTTGATTACACTTTTCAGATTCACTTACTTTGATTACACTTTTGATTCTCTTACTTTGATTACACTTTCAACATCCCTTACTTTGATTACATTTTCAAGTTGTTCTTTACTTTGGTTACACTTTCAAGTTGTTCCTTACTTTGGTTACACTTTCAAGTTGTCCCTTACTTTGGTTACACTTTCAGCATTACATACCTTGTATATTGATAACACTTATAAGTTCCCTTACTTGATTACACATTTTAAAAATTGCTTGTTATTTTATGTGTATAAAATAAGAAAGTAAATATTGGTTGTTTTGAGCACAATCATGAGTATTTTCACTTAGCCAAACTTCACGTGTCCGGACAGCTGTAAAGCAGTTTCAGTCAGTAATATGCAATAATTGTAACAAGTTTTATACTTTTTTCCCCTAAAGAATGTATATGTTTCTTAAATTTTTTTTTAAATTACGGTAATTAATTACTTCAACAAAAAAATTATAACTTAAAAAATTATGAAGCCATATGTTTTAGTAGTTTTAAGGTATTGTCACATTTATACAGTCATGTTAGACATAAGTTAAACTTTAGTTTATAAAGTGTGGAAGTCATAATCTGTTGCATTTTATTATAAATAGTGTCAGGTTTCACAGAGTTAAAATCTGTTAATTTGTTGTATTATTTGATAAGGTTGTTTGGCTTGCAGAATCTGTTCATTTGTTACATTTTCCTTCAGCTTTTCATGGGCAACTCTTAGCTGCCACGTCATTTTCCTTTGTGCTCCTTATGGAGCATGGACCCACCACTGCAGCTGGTCCCCTTTCAGAAAGCCTGCACCAAGCAGTCACATGATCTTACCATAGTGGTTTCTGTGGCAGTTTTTTTTACATGATGAGGTTGCCAGCCCCATGCACAACCTTATCTTAGTACCTTTGTCTGGCAAGCCTGAGGGTGCTGTGGTCCTGTTCTTTCTTCATAGACCCCAGGGGACCAGACCACATAGGTTATGGTAGACATTAAAGATCCCAGGGGACCAGACCACATAGGTTATGGTAGACATTAAAGATCCCAGGGGACCAGACCACATAGGTTATGGTAGACATTAGAGATCCCAGGGGACCAGACCACATAGGTTATGGTAGACATTAAAGACCCCAGGGGACCAGACCACATAGGTTATGGTAGACATTAAAGATCCCAGGGGACCAGACCACATAGGTTATGGTAGACATTAAATACCCCAGGGGACCAGACCACATAGGTTATGGTAGACATTAAATACCCCAGGGGCACCAGACCACATAGGTTATGGTAGACATTAAAGATCCCAGGGGACCAGACCACATAGGTTATGGTAGACATTAAATACCCCAGGGGACCAGACCACATAGGTTATGGTAGACATTAAATACCCCAGGGGGACCAGACCACATAGGTTATGGTAGACATTAAAGATCCCAGGGGACCAGACCACATAGGTTATGGTAGACATTAAAGATCCCAGGGGACCAGACCACATAGGTTATGGTAGACATTAAAGATCCCAGGGGACCAGACCACATAGGTTATGGTAGACATTAAAGATCCCAGGGGACCAGACCACATAGGTTATGGTAGACATTAAAGACCCTAGGGTACCAGACCACATAGGTTATGGTAGACATTAAAGATCCCAGGGGACCAGACCACATAGGTTATGGTAGACATTAAATATAGCTGCATATTGATATGCAAGCTGCAGAGTTCGATGAAAGCATATTTGAAACTTGTTCCAAACAAAAACTTTGCTTAACAAGCGTCTTTCATTGATGAATTGAATATGCGAGACATCCACATAATGTTCTCACTGTGTGGAAAGTAAGATACTTTATTAAAATTGGCTTGTACACATATGAATAAAAAAAAATGGAGTGTCCAAAACTGACAGCGGACAAGATTCCATCACGGAATAAAGGAAATGATACACCAAATGTGCACAGAAGTTACAGAAGGTAATACTCCACAGAAAAAAACTACAAAAATAAAATTATAGATAGCATGAAAATTCTAGAACCAGATTGGATGAAAGAGTTTTATTTTCATCTCTGCCGTGTACATCCTAAAGCTTTTTGAAGACCTATAGTGATGTTGATGATGAGAGTTTGTTAGATCATTAGTTGTACACATTCAGTCTTGAAAGTCATATTAAATATTAAACTTGATTGTTTAATTATTCTTCCTTCTTAATGTAACACACGCTCCTATATGTTTGGTGCCAGCACCATGTATATTTGTCGTATTGTAGAAAAGCAGTTGGAAAACAATAATAAATAAATGAACAAGATGTTTTTTTGTCGCAGTTTAATCTGTCATGGCTGTGATCAATAAAGTCTGCAAAGAATATATGACATTCACAATATAGCATTTCTGTTTGTACAATGTTGTCCACCTTGTGTTAATACTAAACACTTTCTTTCACCAATCGCAGAAAATGTTAAATGTGAATATTTGAAATATTGTACCATGCATCACATCCTCCTTCAATAAATATTGCCTGCATTGTTAAATTATGCCTGTGTCACTTTTCATTGCGTGTTCTCTTATGGAAGCAGTTTTTAATTGCAGTAGTGGGCATATTGAAGCAGTTTTTCTTGCTGCAGTAAACATTCCCTATATTTATTTTGCTTTGGTTAAATAACAGAGCTTATGGTAGGCTCTGCTACACATAGATGGAGCACTACTATCATCATAACTACTATTTGAACAGAACTGAAATGGTTGTAATAATGACTTTATTGACAGTAATTATACGTTACATGTGGACTGTGAAGTGGCTAAGACAAAGGCTTGCTAAGAATAGGATTAGTTAAATTGATGAGAGAATCCCCAATTTATATGTAATTGTTCTAGTGAAATATCTGTAACCAACAGTGAAGCAGTCCCTCCAACTATTAGGGAAAATGCGGGGAAAAAATGCACATTGTACAGTGAAAACTAAATTGCACACCCATGAAAAGAATGCATGTGCCTTTCAATCTTTTCATGATGCGTTTTCAGGAAATTACGGAAATTGCGTGCATTGCAGTGTTAAAGCTTGATTGAACACCCATTAAAAGAACATGCATGCCTTTCAATTGTTTCCATGGCCGCATAAGAATTAGAGCTGTCAACAAGACATGCAGCAGCAGAAAGTGCACAACAGAATTATTTCTCGCCATGTTTTGGCTGGTTAATTGCTCATTGAAACAGAAGGTGTTTTTAAGCACTAAACCTTGTTGAGCCGTGTTGAAACAATAGCCTTTATTAGCCACTGTATTACAGATAAAACATTAGCGTTACAGAATTTGTTTTAACAAGAACTATATTTGTATTCAATCACAGAAGTCAGTGTCTTTCAATCAGTGAAATAATATCTTTGTAGAGTAAAGTTATGTATGAGAATGTTGTACTTTTAAATAAAATTGTAATTTAAACACATTTTTTGTTTGGTGGATAAATTGAGACAGGTATAATGAGCCAGTATTATCTGAGTATGATTTGTAGTTAGGAAATGAAAGAGGAGAACGGATTAGATATATTGTGAAGACAATGTGTCTTAATATTGCCAAAAATAAAGTGAACAGAGTGAGGAAGCTGTGTCTTAATGTCCCCAAACATAATGTTAACTGAGTGAGGAAGCTGTGTGGTAATATTACTAAAAATGTTAACAGAGTAAGGAATCTGGGCCTTAGTATTACCAAAGAAAGATGTTAACAGAGTAAGGAATCTGTCTTAATATTACCCAAAAAAATGTTAAAAGACTGAGGAAATGTGTGTTAATTTTACCCAAAAAAAACTTTAAACAGAGTGAGAAAGCTGTGTCATAATATTACCCAAAAATATCAACCGAGGGAGGAAGATTTGTCTTAATATTGCAAAAAAAAAATTAACAGAAATAGGAAGCTGTGTCTAAAAATTACCAGACAAGTGTTAACAGAGTGAGGAATCTGTGACTAAAAATTACCAGACGAGTGTAAACAGAGTGAGGAAGCTGTGTCTAAATATTACAAAAAAGTTAACAGAGTGAGGAAGCTGTGTTTTATATTACAGACATAAAACATAAAGAGATAGACATGTAACACAAAGAGATAGACATGTAACACAAAGAGAAAGACATAAAACACAAAGAGATAGACATAAAACACAAAGAGACAGACATGTAACACAAAGAGACAGACATAAAACACAGAGACAGACATGTAACACAAAGAGATGGACATGTAACACAAAGAGATGGACATGTAACACAAAGAGACGATAGACATATAACACAAAGAGACAGACATGTAACACAAAGAGGCAGACATATAACACAAAGAGACAGACATGTAACACAAAGAGACAGACATAAAGTAAAAAGACAGACATGTAACACAAAGAGACGGACATGTAACACAAAGAGACGGACATATAACACAAAGAGACGGACATGTAACACAAAGAGACAGACGTAACACAAAGAGATGGACATATAACACAAAGAGACAGACATAAAACACAAAGAGATGGACATGTAACACAAAGAGACAGACATAAAGTAAAGAGACAGACATGTAACACAAAGAGACGGACATGTAACATAAAGAGACAGACATAAAGTAAAGAGACAAGACATGTAACACAAAGAGACAGACATGTAACACAGAGACAGACATGTAACATAAAGAGACAGACATAAAGTAAAGAGACAGACATGTAACACGAAGAGAGACATAAAGTAAAGAGACAGATAACCGAAAGAGACATACGTTAAAAAAGATTAGAATCATCAGAAGTTGAAAGGAGAGAAATGCACAAGGCAGAATTTGTTAAAGAGGTGCTTCAGTGACCTATAATAAAATAATGACAGTGTGTAGAGAGACATTTATAGATATTTATAAATTGAATTTCAATCAATGCCAAAATGAGCATAATGTCAAGATATGTTTTAATTCAGTGAATGAAAATAGGTGGTAAGTCTTACCAGGACAAAGAAATGTCTGTTTCATTTAGCCCATTGGGACAAAGGGAAAAAAAGTGTGTACTGTATTGTAAGTCTTACAAGGACAAAGGAATGTCTGTGTGCTGTATTGTAAGTCTTACTAGGACGAAGCAGAAAAAATGTCTGTGTCTTGTATTGGAAGTCTTACTAAGACAAAGGACTGTCTGTGTCCTGTATTGTAAGCCTTACAAGGACAAATGAATGTCAGTGTCCTTTATGATAAATCTTACTAGGACACAGAAATTGACAACCGCATTGGCAAAGCTGCAGCTACGTTTGCCCACCTCACATCGCATGTTTGGGGAAACTCCACTCATCATGAAGACCAAAGCTGCGGTATGTAACGCCTGCGTCACCAGCACACTTCTATATGGCAGCGAGACATGGACAACTTATGCTAAGCAAGAAAGAAGGCTCAATACCTTCCATCTACGGTGTCTACACCACATCCTCGGCATTTTGTGGAAAGATAAAGTGACATGCCGAAGTGTTGTCACGTGCTGGCCTTCAAAGCATGTATACACTGCTTAGACAGCGCAGACTAGGATGGTTTGGCAATGTCCGCCACATGGAAGATGGTCACATCACGAAAGATATCTTCTATGGACAACTCGCAGATGGCAAAAGAACAGTTGGGCGACCACAGCTGAGATTCAAAGATGTGTACAAGAGAGGCATGAGGGCACTGGACATAAATCCAGCAACCTAGGAGGATGAAGCTGCAGATCACCTCAGATTGGGTGAAAAGAAGCTCACACAACAAGCAAAAGAGAGAAGAAAACGTCGAAAGGAGCACCAGGAAAATAAGCAGATGAGGGCTGTCACCTCAGGGGAGCATTCCTTTAGTCAGTTATGACTGAAGAGGCTATTATTATAATGATTTTGTTTTGATGTTGATGTTGTTCGTCCATCACAGGTGATGAAGACCACTCTGTTCATCCAATTATTAGGATGTTAGGATAGTCTATGAGTACGAAGGTGACTGATGAGCCCGATGCGGGCCTGGAAGGATCTCGGATTATTACTAGGACAAAGGAGAAAAAAATGTGTCTTGTATTGGAAGTCTTACTAAGACAAAGAAATGTCTGTGTACTTTATTGTAAGTCTTACTAGGACAAAGGAATGTCTGTGTCCTGTATTGTAAGTCTTACAAGGACAAAGGAATGCCTGTGTCCTTTATGATAAGTCTTAATAGGACAAAGGAATGTCTGTGTCCTTTATTGTGAGTCTTACTAGGACAAAGGAATGACTGTAAAATTTGGAGAAGTGGGAGGGACATCATGGAAAACATTGGCAATGTTGAACTCCATGGAGCAGAGAGGAAAATGCAGACACAACTTATAGAGGCAGACCTTTAAGACAGAAGTTTATAGAGAAAAAAAAACAAAAAGCAAAAGGGAAATGCCGAGATTTTCAGGATTGACTTAAGTAGAGAGTTCTTGTCTGAGCTTATACTTCCTGGACCTGATGAGTGCAGTGATAACAGTTTTCAAAATCTATATGTGAGTTATACAGAACGATGAACTAGATAAATATTTTCAAGATTTTTATCAACTTAATAGGCATTTACCGCAAGTAGTTCCCGGGGGAGCACAGGTTACATGATGATAATAGACCTAAAGATCTTTTATATTTGGACATGCGCCCACAAAAGCCAGATCCAAACCTCAGAAATGAGGTATCTGAGGAAGGTGGTTGAAGTAACAAGAAGAGACCTGGTCCGCAACCAGACGATACGTCAAGGCCTAAAATCCCATCCCTGCAGACCCAAGTAGAACAGTCCCAACTAAGATGGTTTGGCCATGTCTGCAGAATGGGAGAAGATTGGCTACCACGACAAGCATGGGAAACAAAGAGCCAGGAATCCAGACCTCCAGGACAACAGAGTCATCATAGCAAAACTTAACTTTTGTCAACTGTCCCCTCCATGTGCTTATTTTCCTAAAATCTCTTTCTGATAAGTGGTGAATTTGTAATGTAAAATGTATGTGAAATAGTTGAAAACACAACATTTGCTTTGATTCCTGCATGTTTTGATATATTTTACAATAACTGACCAGTGTTGATGCATTACTTTTTATTTTTTCCAAGAGCCAGTTTTGATCATGTTCACACAGTGATATGTTTACAGAACTGGACGTGTCTTAAGTTTCATATTTAAGAATAAATGAAATTCTTATGTGATGTGTAAATTCTAAACTGTTCCATATCATCAGTTAAAAATAAACAATCAGATTTATTTGGTGTTTTGTTGTTATTTTTGTGTTAATTTATTACCTGTCATTTCTAAGAACGTGGTTTAAAATACTGTGTCTTACTCACTTAACTGTTTGTTTTTTTTTCCGCTGATGCCATGAAGTGTAGTGGGGAGCTGAAGTTTGCATTCTTGCACTAAGTGTATCACACCAGCTAATGTGACCCCCATGTTGTTATAGGATTTCTGTGATGTTGTCTATCCATGTGCTTCTTGGTCTTTCCCTTGCTCTGAAACCAGATTCTCTGCTGTTGTTGACCCTTTGCTTTGTGATCATTTATCGGGCTCCATTCTCATGAAATGGCCGGAACACTTACGTAATTTTCTGCCTCTATATACATGATACATGATGAAGTTCATACAATTTTTCTGATGTCAGAATTTCTCATTCTGTCTCTCCTGTTAAGATTAATGGCTTTTCTTAAGCATTTAGTTTCACAGGATATAATTTTTCTCTCCTGTGCTTTAGTCTAGTGCCCTGTATGTCTAAATGTAATGAACTGTTGAATTCTACTACAATTACGACTGTTGAGTCATGACTTATAGAGAATATCTCAAATATTGTTATTGTGTCTGGTTAGTGGCTGTTGCGGTGAAAAGTTTTTTTTAATGTGTTATGCTAGGCAGCCCCATAACAAATACTACTATAGGGGAGTGAGTTGTTAGAGACTTCACTATAATACTACCATAGGGGAGTGAGTTGTTAGAGACTTCACTATAATACTACCATAGGGGAGTGAGTTGTTAGAGACTTCACTATAATACTACCATAGGGGAGTGAGTTGTTAGAGACTTCACTATAATACTACCATAGGGGAGTGAGTTGTTAGAGAATTCACTGTAATACTACCATAGGGGAGTGAGTTGTTAGAGACTTCACTGTAATACTACCATAGGGGAGTGAGTTGTTAGAGACTTCACTGTAATACTACCATAGGGGAGTGAGTTTTTAGAGACTTCACTGTAATACTACCATAGGGGAGTGAGTTGTTAGAGACTTCACTGTAATACTACCATAGGGGAGTGAGTTGTTAGAGACTTCACTGTAATACTACCATAGGGGAGTGAGTTGTTAGAGACTTCACTATAATACTACCATAGGGGAGTGAGTTGTTAGAGACTTCACTATAATACTACCATAGGGGAGTGAGTTGTTAGAGACTTCACTATAATACTACCATAGGGGAGTGAGTTGTTTGAGACTTCACTATAATACTACCATAGGGGAGTGAGTTGTTAGAGACTTCACTATAATACTACCATAGGGGAGTGAGTTGTTAGAGACTTCACTGTAATACTACCATAGGGGAGTGAGTTGTTAGAGACTTCACTGTAATACTACCATAGGGGAGTGAGTTGTTAGAGACTTCACTGTAATACTACCATAGGGGAGTGAGTTGTTAGAGACTTCACTATAATAGATCTCAACTTTAAGAGGTTAGGTGACCAGTTTCCTTCCTCAGTACCTTTGCGTTCTCTAACTCAAAAGCAGGGTCAGGTACCCATTTGAAGTTGGGTATACTGGAGTGTGACACTACCAGTTTGAACCCGATAACATGGCCTCGAGATGCTAGTACTCTAACAACTCAGCCGTAGTAATACATAATAACTGTTGGCGTCTTGTGTTTGTTCAAACACATTTTAATTCAAAGTCAGTGATTGAAATAATGTGAGAACTTCAATACCTACATTTGTTCCTGCATATTTCTTTTGCCGTGAGTGTTCAAACCAGTCACAAGTCACTACTAGTAATTACTTTGGCTGTAAGCTTTTGGAACCAGGCTGCAAGCTTTTGTAACCAAGCCACAAGCTTTTGTAACCAGGCTGCAAGCTATTGTAACCAAGCCACAAGCTTTTGTAACCAGGCTGCAAGCTTTTATAACCAAGCTGCAAGCTTTTGTAACCAGGCTGCAAGCTTTTGTAACCAGGTTGCAGCTTTTGTAACTGTAAGAGATATTGCCATGAATGTCTTTAGTTGTGAGGCTTTATAACCTTGACAACTGGTGTCTTTATCAGTTTACTGGTAATGTTTTATACCTTTAACAGATAATGCCATTTATTCTGTAAACATGCTTTATTTAAAATTTATTAATTTTTTGTCCAAACCTTTAACAAGTAGGAATGTTAATTTCTTCATACTTTAGCAGATGATGTGAGCTCTTACATTCTTATTAGATGGTGTCATTCATGAAGAATATCTGGTCTCTGTTCATTGTTAAAATAATGTGATGTCAGACAGTGATATAAATTATATTTGCATAGATGAAAACTCAGCTGTATAATCAACTGTAAACAAATATAGATTTTAAAATCATCTATATAATCAACTGTAAACAAATGTAGATTTTAAAAAAATCATCTATGTCATCAACTGTAAAGAAATAGTGAATATAGTTAATTATGGGAACTCATATCATTCATTATTTGTGTGCTGCTTGCAGGCTTCGGGTGTTCATTTTAATGTCTTTATAATAAACTGTAATAAACAAGTTGGTATATTTGTTTTCGTCTACCAGACTTTAGTTGTGTTTATGAGTTCTTTTCTTTTGATAATGCTATTAGACTTTTCAGTGTTTCTGTCATCCATTATCTCTTTTGCTATCACTTTTGCTTGTTGTCATGTTTTCATTAAACTTTCCCCTTCTCAGAACATGCCCAAATGTATATACTATCAAACCTAAAGGTTTTTAATATTTGGACATGCGCCCTAATATAACCAACTAGGTTGAACAGGACGCACCTCCCAAAACGAGGCAAAATTATATTTTATAAAATAAAAATTGGACTTCTTCTATCTGATGTATGATACAAACTTCCTTTTTGATGTATGATACAAACTTCCTTTTGCATTTTGATCTCTTCAGAATATCCTTTTTTTTATTATTGTTGCTCCATGTTGAATTCTAAACATTTTTTTTAAAAACACATCTCAGTGACATAAAGTGATCTTCTTGATTGTTTACTGTTTGCCTATAATTTACTTCCGTATAGTAGTATCAGCCCTATATAGCATTGGGGATTTTTCTGTAACAAGGATTTGTTGCACAAGGATATTTTATAGTGAAGTTCATCATCACCCTTCAGCTCTGCAAGGAGCAGGGCCGTAGATACAGGGGGGGGGGGGGGGGGGGGGGGTGAAATTATACTTTACCAGTACCAAAATAGTGCATTAAAAAAATGTTTATATTAACCCCCCCCCCCCCCCCCCCCCCCCCCACCCCCCTTTATTAAGTCCTATCTACGGCCCTGGCAAGGAGTATAGGCCTTCAACAAAACTTATGCCAAATCTTCCTGTCCCGTGCCATCAGCTCAACAAACTTATGCCAAATCTTCCTGTCCTGTGCCATCCATCAACAAACTTATGCCAAATCTTCCTGTCCCATGCCATCCATCAGCAAACATGCCAAATCTTCCTCTCCCATGCCATCCATCAACAAACTTATGCCAAATCTTCCTGTCCTGTGCCATCCATCAACAAACTTATGCCAAACCTTCCTGTCCCATGCCATCCATCAACAAACTTATGCCAAATCTTCCTGTCCCATGCCATCCATCAACAAACTTATGCCAAATCTTCCTGTCCTGTGCCATCCATCAACAAACTTATGCCAAATCTTCCTGTCCTGTGCCATCCATCAACAAACTTATGCCAAATCTTCCTGTCCCATGCCATCCATCAACAAACTTATGCCAAATCTTCCTGTCCTGTGCCATCCATCAACAAACTTATGCCAAATCTTCCTGACCTGTGCCATCCATCAACAAACTTAGGCCAAATCTTTCTGTCCTGTGCCATCCATCAACAAACTTATGCCAAATCTTCCTGTCCTGTGCCATCCATCAACAAACTTATGCCAAATCTTCCTGTCCTGTGCCATCCATCAACAAATTTATGCCAAATCTTCCTGTCCTGTGCCATCCATCAACAAACTTATGCCAAATCTTCCTGTCCTGTGCCATCCATCAACAAACTTATGCCAAATCTTCCTGTCCTGTGCCATCCATCAACAAACTTATGCCAAATCTTCCTGTCCTGTGCCATCCATCAACAAACTTATGCCAAATCTTCCTGTCCCATGCCATCCATCAACAAACTTATGCCAAATCTTCCTGCCCCATGCCATCCATCAACAAACTTATGCCAAATCTTCAACAAACTTATGCCAAATCTTCCTGTCCTGTGCCATCCATCAACAAACCTATGCCAAATCTTCCTGTCCTGTGCCATCCATCAACAAACTTATGCCAAATCTTCCTGTCCTGTGCCATCCATCAACAAACTTATGCCAAATCTTCCTGTCCTGTGCCATCCATCAACAAACTTATGCCAAATCTTCCTGTCCTGTGCCATCCATCAACAAACTTATGCCAAATCTTCCTGTCCCGTGCCATCCATCAACAAAGGTCTTTCATTGTCTTCTTCATCCCCTTTATGTCTGTCTTCTCTTCTCCATGTGTTTTTTGGCTTCCCTCTAGCTCTTTTACCCATGGGATTCCAGAACAAGGCCTGCCTTGTAATACTATTAACATTTTTCCTCAGTGTGTGTCCATCACCAGCGTTTTCTTCTCATCTCTTGTTCCACTGGCACTTGTCTGGTTCTTGCCATCAGTTCCACACTAGTGATCTTGTTATTTCATGTCAGACATCAGTGCCAGGAAAAGTAGTAAACAGGATCATCCTCGAGAGATTAAAAGAGTCCATTGGCAAGAAACTGAGAGATGAACAAGCAGGCTTTCAATGAAACAGATCCTGTACAGACCAGATAGCCACTTTGAGAATAATAGTTGAGCAAAGTCTGGAATGGAATTCACCTTGGATTTGTGTGCTACAAAAAGGCATTTGACAGTGTAGACAGAGAATCACTTTGGAAATTGATGAGGCATTATGGAGTTCCCCTGAAGATCATTAGTTTAATAAAGAAAACATATGAAGACATGACATGCAGAGTTCTTCATGAAGGACAGCTTACAGAACCGTTTGGGATAAGAACGGGAGTGCGACAGGGATACCTCTTGTCTCCATTTATTTTCTTACTAGCAATAGACTGGGTTATGAAAACATCAATGACACACAACAGAAATGGAATCCAGTGGACTCTGACTAAGCAGTTGGATGATCTAGATTTTGCTGATGACTTGGCTCTCCTGGCCCATAATCAGATGCAGGACAAAATGAAAACACTCGATGAGAGATAACAGCAATTGGGTCTGAAAATACACAGGGAAAAGACAAAGATAAGGAGAATAAATGCAGGAAATTACAACAGGATTAAACGTGAGGAAACATCACTACAAGATGCAGAATCGCACACATATCTTGGCAGCAATATAGACAAAGGTGGAGGGACAGACAGTGATACCAAAATAAGAATACAAAAAAGCAAGAGGAGCTTTCATTGCATTGGGAAATATATGGAGATCAAGAGAAATTGGACCCAACACGGAAATAAGGATCTTCAACTCAAATGTCAAGTCAGTACTATTGTATGGCTCTGAGACATGGAGAACAACAAAAACAACAACCAAAAAGCTAAGACTTTCATAAATGGGTGCTTGCATAGAATAGGATTAAAATGGTATGACAAGGTCACCAATGTGGAACTGATGACAAGAACTAGACAAGTACCAGTGGAACAAGAGATGAGAAGAAGACGATGGCGATGAATAGGACACACACTGAGGAAACCTGTTGATAGCATTACAAGGCAGTCCTTGTTCTGGAATCCACAGGGCAAGATAGGCAGAGATAGACCAAGAAACACATGGGGAAGAGAGCTGGAAACAGAGGTGAAAATGATGAGAACGTGGAAAGAACTTGAGATGATGGCACGTGACAGGAGGACTTGGCATGTGTTTGTTGAAGGCCTATGCTCCTTGGGTAGTGGAGGGTTATGAAATGTAGGTGGTTCATCCATTCTTTTTAACAATACCAGAGTCTGAAATGATCAGCTGATCAAGTTTGCAAGAAAGAATCATATCTTGTGCAGTTTTAAAGATATTTTCAGAATTCTAATAATATTTTCAGCACATATATATCTATGTTTCTCATGCTGTCAGATATCTTCTTTCTTCTTCTTCTTCGTACACTCTCAGACGTCTGCTCTAATATTTTCAAAGAAAGCATCGGTCAGCTTCAGGCTATTGGCATCACCACAGAGGTTTTCCAAAAATGGTACTGGTGACGGGCATATGTGCTTTCTATGTTCCTCATATGTTGGGCACCTTTGAAGCAGACGTCAGCAGTCATTTTATCTGGGTCACATGTACACTCATCGGTAGTTCCTATTATTAGCATGTTGAATTGATGGTATCTAAATCTGTTGTGCCCTGGTGTGGAATCTGAAGATTATCACTTCCTTTCTTTTGCTGAGCAGGTAATATGCATCATTTTGTGTGTGTGTCCTGGATGTTCTGCATCCCATTTGTTTATGTATCTGGTTCTGATAAAACTCTTTGCCTCTTTGAAAGTTATGCTTGTATCAGGTTGAATAGCTGACAGATATGAGATGTCTTATAATTGTTTTTCCTGCTGGTTTTAAAATAAAAGCTTTTTGTGTTAAATGACATTATGAAAAAGTTCAAAATACCAATTTTTAAGCTTCTGCCTTAATAAAGCTTTGCTCAGTAGATGAAGGCATTAAGGCCATAAATTTGGTCACAATTCACAATACTATGAGGTTAAAGTTTATGAAGGTTTTGATAACTCCAGATTATTAATGTACAGAGTATGTACAATACATTCATTGTGGAGTTTATGGGAGTGATGGAAGGGTTGTGGTAACTCCACCAGGTGAGTGTACAAAGTGTGTGCATTACACAAATGTTGAAGCTTCTGGAAGGGTGATGATAATCACAGAGTTATATTGTAGAGAGTGTGTTGGAGTACATTTATGTTGGAGTTTGTGAGGATGGTGGAGGAGTGATTTTTTTTTTTTTTCGTACGCCCGCTAATACTCGAGGCGAAATCTCATGTTATTATTTATGTCTAACCTGACATTGATTTTACGTGAGTATCCCTTTATTTCTTGTACAGAGACAGGTGTCCCTCGCCATTCAGGCAAATACTCGCCGATTTCGGAGGTACCCATTGCAGCTGGGTCGGCTCAGGAGCCGCCAGTCCCTGGTCGACGACACTCCTTCAAATGTCCTCGCCAGGTCTCGAGTTAATCCAGTCCAAATCCCGGTCGACGAAAAATCCTCAAATGCCGTCGCCCGGGTTTGATCCTGTATCACCCGGTCGCCAGAGCGGTGTTGTAACCACTACGCTAGCGCGGCTCCCGGAGGAGTGATTATAACTCAGCTTGTTAGCTGCAACTCTGGGAAGGTTAAGGCGGCCGGCGTGATGCCGACCACATCACCCCTAGTGTGCCGACGGTCAAGATAATATGGGCCTAACACCATATTCCCAATATGCCTCAATGGGCGTGTAACGGGTTCCTTTACCTTTACCTTTTTCTTGTTAGCTGCAGACTTTCATAAAATGGGTGCTTGCATAGAATAGAAGGATTAAACTGGTATGACAAGGTTACCAACGTGGAACTGATGAGAAGAAGCAGGCAAGTGCCAGTGGAACAAGAGATGAGAAGAAGATGATGGCGATGGATAGGACACACACTGAGGAAACCTGTTGATAGCATTACAAGGCAGTCCTTGTTCTGACATGGAGAAGAGAGCTGGAAAGAGAGGTGAAAATGATGACGAGAACGTGGAAAGAACATGAGATGATGGCACGTGACAGGAGGACTTGGCATGTGTTTGTTGAAGGCCTATGCTCCTTTGGAGTGGAGGGTAATGAATTAATGAATTGTTAGCATAGAGTGTATGTACAGTACATTCAAGTATAAATTTGTGAGGATAATAGAAGGCTGATGATAACTCAGTGTTAAGTCCTTTTTCACATATGAGTTAAGTGTGCGAGACTTAACATAGCTAGATGCTAGTCTAACTGTGTTAGATGCACTATGTGTGCGCATCTGAGTAAGTAGTATAAGTTTAATTAATTACATACCAATTGTTGCACTAAAGAGCGCAACTTGGTGCGATCGGTTTTGATTGTTGCCAAACAGCGCTGACGCTGAGAGATGCCAAAAGCCGGTTGATGAAGACAGACGTCTTCCAACAAAGTTCGTTGAAAGTCTTTACCCCCATGTCGTGGGAAGACCTTGTGATTTATTCGATATGCTACCTTCCAGTGTGAAGTGTTAGCCTTAGCCAATTCTGGCTCGTTTCGTTTGTTTTCAGTATCTCAAAATGATACCACTTATAAATCCTCAGCAAGATCTTGGTAGGGCCTCGGCATGTCTCTTCATGGCCTACCGTTAGTGTGTCCAGATCCACTACTGGGATAGTTTTTTTGAATCATTACACTGTGGAATCTCCAGTGAAGATATCCGGCATTATTTATTACTTATTGAATTGGAATATGAAATGTACAAGAAATATTTACCGCAATACTCCCGCCGTCCATCGGACTTCGGCGGTCAGTGAGGTCGGTCAATGACCAGTTGATGATTGTAAATGATGTACTTTGCCTAACATGAAATTATGATGATAGTCTGTAATTCGTCTACAAATAAATATATCGTCTTTGATGTCCAGCCATATTTCCTGTGTACATTACTTTCCAGTTGGTCAACTTTATGACCACATCATCATCACGATGTTCGTTTGTTACCATTTGTCTATCCTTACGACCCACATCAATATCTATTCGCGTTGTTGAATTTGTCGGCCACCTGTAAGCCCGACCAAAGCTGATAACACTTAAGTCAGCAGTCATATTGACAGTTCTAACCGTGCAACCCCTAAGTCACGTAAAACTCGAACTAACACTCAGCTTGTTAGCATAATGTGTATGTACACTACCTTCATGTATACGTTTGTGAGGATGATAGAAGGCTTATGATAACTCAGCTTGTTAGCATAGCGTGTATGTACAGTACATTCATGTATAAGTTTGTGAGGATGATAGAAGGCTGATGATAACTCAGCTTGTTAGCATAGTGTGAATGTACAGTACATTCATGTATACGTTTGTGAGGGTAGTGAAGGTGGTATAGCATCACTTTTTTCACAGAATTTTGTTAGATTTTTTGTTTCTTTTTTAAACAGGAACAGGGTGAAAACTGTCTTAAAACACATGAACTGTTCTGTTCAGCTACCAGTTGTTGTAGCCTTGACATGTTTGTGGTGACATGCATTGTTCTATCTGTGAACTTTGTGCCACTTGACAAGTACGGTATGGCTGCCTGTGTTATTCTTCAGTGCTTCACGCTTTGTAAGTGTCCTTGTAGTGAAGTGTTTACTGGTTGTGATATTGGACTCTCCAAATTCTGAAGCTGGTTGCAATTTCAGTTTGCCATCTAATGCTTTGCGTTTTTATTTTAAGTTACCCTGTAAACAGACATATAAAACGGGGCACACAATAGGCTCATGTTACATTACAGCCACCACTTGAAACTCTTCTCGTTTCATAGACCAGTGTGTCTCTACTTTGTAAGGAGCAGGGACCCCATCTAAATGCCATTATTTCACCCGTAAAATATTGACTAGTCAAAATTGCAAATATTACAAATCAGCCCAGACTTCAGTTATCAGTGTTGCCACTCGAGTGTTCTTCCGCCTAGATTTATGTATGAGCACCTTCAATGTTTCTATGGTGAAAGTCACGTTATTTCTTTTGTTTTACTTATTATGGTTAAACGTGTCAATCAGTTTGTTTTTCTTTTGTTTTGCTTGTTATCTTTAAAAGTTTCAATATTCTTCTTACATTTTAAATTTAAATTTGCAAAAGGAATAATCTGCTAACAATCGTTCAAAAAACAGCTCAGCCAAACACATACATAGTTCTGGCGTTGTGCAAAACAAGTTGAATCGCATGAAAAAGTGACAAACAACGTCCTCGGACATTGAAGTGTTTACACTTTTATTGTCAATTTGAAAGCTTCACGAATATAGTTGATAAGTCTACTCAGATTTACTGTAAACATTCAGTTTGTACCAATGAGAATGTCCTGAATGAGACCACTGCGCAAAGGAAGTGTATTCTCATGTTAGAAAGAAGCAATCTACTTTCTGTGGGCATGTTTTGAAAAGAAAAATGCTAGAATATATCGTGACAACAGGAAAGATTAAAGGGAAAAAAGATATATGAGGACAATAAAGAGAGAAGATACTGGGCAGATTGACATCGTGGTATGGAAAGATTTCTGTAATATAATTGTAATATAATACATTAAAATACGAAACTACACATTGTAATATAATACATTAGGATACGAAACTACACATGTACGAATATATGTAAATAAAGATGGCAGCAAACTGATCACGCTTTACTGTGTGCATTGTGAAACTTGTGTGTGCCTGTGAAGAGGACGTGGTAACGCTTATATACATACATCATAACATTACAATTTCAACATCAGTATTGATAAATAATACTGGAGATAGGAAGTTGTAGAGAGACGTGGTCGCTACCCCACCAGACATGGTACATAAAGAAGAAGACTATAGAGCATATTTTACATGTGAAATATGTCCTTAAATTGTGGAAATATAAGTTCAGTCTGAGCATTTATGGCGTCACAAATCTATTACAATCATCACTAACAGCTATTATAGACCTATATTTGACATGTTCATTTATGGCGTCACAAATCTATTACAATCATCACTAACAGCTATTATAGATCTATATTTGACATGTTCATTTATGGCGTCACAAATCTATTACAATCATCACTAACTGCTATTATAGATCTGTATTTGACATGTTCATTTATGACGTCACAAATCTATTACAATCATCACTAACAGCTATTATAGATCTATATTTGACATGTTCATTTATGACGTCACACATCTATTTTAATCATCACTAACAGCTATTATAGATCTACATTTGACATGTTCATTTATGGCGTCACAAATCTATTACAATCATCATTAACAGCTATTATAGATATATATATTTGACATGTTCATTTATGGCGTCACAAATCTATTACAATCATCACTAGCAGCTGTTATAGATCTATATTTGACATGTTCATTTATGACGTCACAAATCTATTACAATCATCATTAACAGCCATTATAGATCTATATTTGACATGTTCATTTATGACGTCACAAATCTATTACAATCATCATTAACAGCTATTATAGATCTATATTTGACATGTTCATTTATGACGAGGCTGATAATTCACAAGTGATATCTGCAACACATCGGGGTTCTCTGAAGAGGCAAAAAACAGAATAGGGCAGTCCAGCGTGTCATACAAAGCGACTAATATGAGGTTTTTTTTGCTTGTGGGTGGCAACATTATCATGTATAACAAATTGCTGCAGGCCTCACTTCTGCCAGAGCATGTGACTACTGTTTTCTGGCTTGTTACATGTTATTTGGAAGACAATTAATTAATGATCGGCTGTTAGAGAATGACACTGAGAGAATGCAATCGATGAATCATCACGGCTGAGATTGCTGGAGTTTAGCATTAGGCGTGGGACTGGCAGGAATGAGAGGATGCATCCGGCGTATGTACAATCAGCGCGCAACAGGAACTGTTAGCATTCAAACCCTTCTATCTTTGCTGAGGGAGACTGAGCACCTATGGGTTTGCCCGGAGTGCAATGATGTCGATTCTGAACAACAATAACAGACATGTTACTAAGGGTCAGGCTGTAATGAGGGCTCCTTGTTCCATGGGGAGCGAAAAAAAATTATGTTGATGGAAAATAAAGTTAATCTCCCCACTACACATTATGGGAAAATAGTTTAATGTTTTTATTTTAGCCAATGAACAATCATTCAATGTAGTAACATACGAAATTTCAAGAGCGCGATGCTCTGATCTCTTAGGCACAGTTTAAGGACATCACGTGAGACTGAATCTTCATGAATTGGTGTGGATCTACTGTCCTGGTCATGCAGGGGTAGGCGGTAATGAGAGAGTTGACCGACTAGCCTCAATCAAGAGCACCTAGTGCCCTGTATATAGATCAGGGCACTAAGAGCACCCATAGTGGGGACATTGGATATGGATAAGGGAGAGATACGGACGACAATTAATGATCGCCTCTTAGAGAACGATACTGTAACAGATGAATCAACAAGGCTAAGATTGCTGGAATTTGGCATCAAACTTAAGGCTAACAAGGATGGGCGTATGAGAGGATGCATCCGTAGTGTATACGACCAGCGCGCAACAGGAACAGTTAGCCTCCATACCCTGCGACATATACTGAGGGAGATTGAGCACCTATTGGTTTACCCGGAGTGTAATGTTGTCGATTCTGTTCAACAATAATAATGTGTTAGTGAGGACCACAGACTGAGAACCACTGTTCTAGAAAATTGTAAACCATTCTTTTCTCGCTGCCCCCCCCCCCCCCCTTTTCAAGAAGACAGTGCTGTAATATTAGCTACTTGAAGCATAACTGTCACACTAGAGATAATAGTTCGCGCGTAACTTTTGTATGTTGTCGATCATAGACCTTAAAACAATCTCTGGTATACTTCCTGTCGTGAGAAGTTCGCATCGTCTCGGGGTTGCTGGCGCCTCGGGCAAAGCAATTGACAACTGAGACTTTGGGAGAGAGAGAGAGAGAGAGAGAGAGAGAGAGAGAGAGAGAGAGAGAGAGAGAGAGAGAGAGAGAGAGAGAGAGAGAGAGAGAGAGAGAGAGAGAGAGAGAGATTAATTAAAAACGGAATTTGGACTCGCTACTCGAAACAATACTTGACACAAACTTTGCCCCTTGTTTTGATAGTCTATAATAAACAAAAACTCGTTGACAGTGTGTCACTGGATGTGTTATCATAATTTCCGTTTTCACCCCTTGCGGAGTACAGAACCACCATTGCAGCTCGTCGTCTTGCACGAATTCAGCACCAAAGAATTGGTGTGCTTGTACAGCTGTGGTTTATGTAGACATTTGTTTTACATGAAGAAGTTGCCCATCCCCATCTACAATCTTATTTTTGTTACCATTTGCCACACGCCTGAGAGAGCTATATGCCTTTTTAAAAAATCTGTTTATATTCTCAAGGGAAACAGACGAGGCAGATGTGCCTTATGACATTTGATAAGAAGTTTGAGGCAAAGTGAGATCTTTTGCGGTCTTAAAAAAATCCCATCTTATCTGGGGATCGAACCATGGACCACTGAGCTAGGAAGCCAGAGCACTAACCACTGCGCTCCCGCTTAGGCTAGGTGTAATTTCTTACTTATCTAAAGCGTATTTACAGTTGCTAATGTTTTTTTTTTTTTGGTTTGGTTTAGTTCGGTTTCTGAATTTAGTTATTTTTTAATCTGGTGATCATCGAAAAGGTTTACCTCTCGGGAGATGCTTTTATAAAAACCACTCAAAATAACCACTATTGTATTGCGAGACATCATCATCATCATAACCTTCCGCTCCCAAAGGAGCATAGGCCTTCAACAAACACATGCTAAGTCCTCCTGTCACGTGCCATCATCTCAAGTTCTTTCCACATTCTCCTCATCATTTTCACCTCTGTTTCCAGCTCCCTTCTCCATGTGCTTCTTGATCTACCTATACCTCTCTTGCCCTGGGAATTCCAGAACAAGGACTGTCTTGTAATGCTATCAACAGGTTTCCTCAGTGTGTGTCCTATCCATCGCCATCGTCTTCTTCTCATCTCTTGTTCCACTGGCACTTGTCTAGTTCTTGTCATCAGTTCCACGTTGGTAACCTTATCATACCATTTTAATCCCTCTATTCTACGCAAGCACCCATTTATGAAAGTCTGTAGCTTTTTGGTAGTTGTCTTTGTTGTTCTCCATGTCTCAGAGCCATACAATAGGACTGACTTCACATTTGAGTTGAAGATTCTTATTTTCGTGTTGGATCCGATTTCTCTTGATCTCCATATATTTCCCAATGCAATGAAAGCTCCTCAAGCTTTTTGTATTCTTATATTCTTATTTTGATATCACTGTCTGTCCCTCCAACTTTGTCTATATTGCTGCCAAGATATGTGTATGATTCTACATCTTGTTGTTGATGGGGTCGTTTGTATATATGTCTCCATGGTTACTTTGTTTCCTACTAGAGTTACTTGCCCTTATGCTAACTTCCTTTTCCTACTTTCTGCTCCTAACAACATGGCTGATTAAACGTGTTTGAGTTGTATCCAGTGTGTTCAGGCTTCGTGATTATGCTTCATAATGTGAGAATGTTTGACAGCCAGCCACGTCTCATTACATTTAACAATATTTACTATACACAAGAGTAAATATCAACATGGTGGCAGCGGTGTTTATTTCTACAGAATTCGAACTATTCTGCTGAATATCTTGTAACACGGGTGCCGACGTCATAGACTTGAGATGAGGGGACGATAAACTGGTAAAACCAAGTTTAACTCTTCTGTTGGTAGGTTATTGCTTGCATACCATTATTAGACATTTCGTCATGGCAGAACGGCCCATGTTTCGGTGACCACCCTGCCTAGACATAAATAACGTCGAACCAGACACATTTCGTAAATGGAGACGACAATTAGAACTGTATATGGATGCAGCAGAAGTTGCCTCGAAACCTAATCCCGTTCGGGCGGCCATCATCCTTCACTGTGCTGGACCTCAAGCCGTTGAAGTTTTTGATCAACTTGCAGAGGAGGGAGACCACTCTAATCCTAATAAAAATCTCGATTTGCTCCAGAACCATTGTAGCTCACGAAGCAATGAAGTATTACATACGTTCAGATTCTGGAACACACCTCTTCAAGAGCTTTTTAATTCCTTTTTGACTGAGCTGAGAACTAAGGCAGACTTATGCAACTTTAACGACAAGGATCGTATGATAAAAGACAAAATTATCTTTACTGTCGACAAAAGGTTACAAGAGAAGCTCTTGAGAGAAGCTGACCTCGATCTAAAGAAAGCCATTCACATATGCAGAGTCTTCAAGCAAACTGGAAAAGACATAAGAGAGATGAATAATACAGTACAACCTTCTGAAGCAAGGGTTGAACAGGTACAGAAAAAATCACTCAACCATAAACCTCCCAAGAGAGACACTGGGCAGCATACTGGTAAAGCCTGTCAAAGTAACACTGACAGTGAGTACTTTGAACCTAGAAAGGAGTGTCATTACTGTGGACAGAAACATACATTGATTAAGAAAAAGTGTCCTGCATGGGGGAAATTTTACTCAAACTGTGGGGGAAGAAACCATTTCAAAGTTAAATGCAAGAAAGTTCACACTGTTCACACAGAGTCAGTGGAAGATTCTGAAGTTTTTCTTGCTTGTGTGAAGTCTAGCAAAGCTTGTACATCTGCACAACTCATTGTCAGTGGAAAAATGGTAAAATTTCAGCTAGACACAGCAGCTGATGTGAATACAATCTGTCAACGCTTTGTGATGCAAGAACAATTGATACCCACAGAGGCTTGTTATGTGGAATGGTACTAAGATGACTCCACTGGGAGAAGTTCTATTAACTGCTGAGAATCCTAAGACTGGGATAAAACACAATATAAGGTTTACTGTTGTGAAAAATAGATTCACGTGTTTGCTGGGCAACAACACACTGCAGGATCTACAGTTTGACAGTCAACACAAACAAATGTATTGCTAAGGTGGCTGTCGTGAAACGAGTGTGTAAACCCACTACTTTGTTTAATCACTATGTCGCGATACAAATTTGCCCCAGCCAATCAATGCACAGCCGCTGAGCCAGAATAAATTACATGAAGTTACACCAGGAGAAACTTAAGCCCTGTTTTTCGGATGTTGGTTGCGGTCATCTTGTCACCCAATATGGCGGAAAAAACAGAATAAAATTAGGCTGTACGAGGCATGGTACGAAACTGCAGACAACCAATCAGCTTGCCCCACCAGGAACCAACCAAACGCTTTCCTTAAGCAGTAGAAGTTACCTCACCTGCCTATATAATCGGGCGAGATTTTATGCAAACGCACGCAACACCAACACGAAGCCAGATAGACCGACTGAAGGAGAGAAGCTGTTAACCTTGATTTATCGCTTACCTGAGTGCATTGACCTGGCAGCCTGCTTCACTAGTCGAGTCAAAACCTGGCCTGTTTAAATCTTAGAGGGTTTTATTCGTGTCATCAAACCTGAGGTCGTATGTTCGAGTCAATCCAGCTGCCTGGAACTTCGCAGGAGCATAGAGATTGCACAGAAGCTACATCTTTAGTCCCCCTCAGTCTTGGTTGGGCTAAAGTAACGGTCCTCAGCAGGTGTGGTGTGAACCAAACTAAGGAGAACAGAACGTTTTTTGAGAGATGAGTACACATTAGTACCATTTCTGTCAGCATTGTGAGCAAAGTAACTGTCAGTGACGAGAAAGCGAGTTAGCATAGCAAGAGACAACAATAACAGCATAGCTGATAAATTTTATATACTTAATTAACAGCACGGCTGATATATTTACTATAAGTGATTAACAGCCCAGCTGATATAAATTTGGTTTCTATAATTGGAAGACTTGTAATATATATAAATATATGTGAATCATTTGTAAACTTACAAATCCATTACATTCCATTGTTTCAACATCCACCCTTCAGCACAAGAGTAGATAGTGTATATACTAAATAAATAATACGGAAATTGTATTTGAAGACATGTCAATTTTATCATTGTTAAGTAAAATCTGTTTCCTTGTCTTAATATCACAGTTAGTTACACAGCGGAGGTGGCAATTTATATCGGTCTCCTCTCTACTAATTTTTCGAGATCAGATCATTCACAGCCGTAAATAATTTGTGATACCAGTAGTTCTTTCAGACACTGGGACTTCACCATTTTCTGCAGAAATTCTGTTTCTGTAATTGTCAGTACTATACTGACCCTAGAGCCAATAAAAATCTCACGCCACAGTGGCTACTGACAGTTCAGATAATGATCATAACTCTGATAACCATCTAGGTGTCCTGGGTGAAGCTGTGTTGCATATTGATCCTAATATTCGTCCAAAGGCACTGCCATGCAGAAAAATACCATTTTCACTTAAGAACAATTTAAAATCAGAGTTTCAAAATCTAATAAACAGAGGTATATTAATACCAGTAGAGGAACCGACTGAATGGGTTAACCAAATGGCTGTTGTTGAAAAGTCTGATGGTTCTTTAAGAATATGCATTGATCCTAGACCCATGAATGAGGCTTTGCAGAGAGAGCATTACAGATTACCAACTTTGGATGATGTATTGCCTGAACTCAATAATGCCAAGATTTTCACAAAGCTGGATATCAAGGAAGCATTCTGGCATATCAAACTTGATGAGAAGTCTAGTAAACTTACAACAATGATTACACCTTTTGGTAGGTTCAGATGGTCTAGATTACCATTTGGGTTGAATGTAAGCAGTGAAATTTTCCAGAGGCATCTAGCACAAGCTCTTGAAGGTCTTCATGGTTGCATCAATGTTGCTGATGACATAGTTATTACAGGTTGTGGATCAAGCAGACAGCAAGCAATTAAGGACCATGATCTGAAGCTTAAAGCACTGAAACATAGGTGTAAAGAGAAAGGCATTAAACTGAATGAAGCTAAAGCTCAAGAGAAGAAAGAAGAAATTACCTTCATGGGTCACCTTATTACTGCTCGAGGTGTTGAACCAGACAAGAAAAAGGTTGAGACAATACTAAACATGCCCGTTCCTAAGGACTGTCACGAGGTTCGCAGATTTTGCGGCATGATACAGTATCTAGCAAAGTTTCTCAACAATCTTTCAGAAGTTCTTCATCCAATAAGAGAACTTACCCGTAAGGATACTCCCTTTATCTGGTCTGCTGAATGTGAACAAGCCTTCAAGAGAATCAAGAAGCTGATTACTTCTACTCCAGTACTTGCATACTATGATCCTGATGAATCTTTGTGTATTCAAGTTGATAGTAGCAGCTATGGACTTGGGGCTGTCCTCCTACAAAATGGTCATCCAATAGAATTTGCTTCAAGAGCTCTAACTGAAACTAAACAACGCTGGGCTCAAATTGAGAAGAAACTCTTAGCTGTTGTATATGGTTTGGAACGCTTTGACCAGTACACTTATGGAAGGAAAGTTACAGTCATCAACGACCATAAACCTTTGGCAGCCATCGTTAAGAAACCTCTGAGTCAAATTCCCCGAAGACTGCAGAATTTATTAATGCGCAGCCATCGATATGACTTTGAATTCCAATGGGTACAAGGTTCCGATCTTCTTATAGCCAACACACTGTCCAGAGTTTGTATTCATAATGTCACATTGGATTTCTTAGCTGATAAAGAGAGCAATGCAGGAGCTGATCGACCTGTACGATTACCTGAAATACCAGATGTGATGATGGAAAAGATTAAAGCTGAAACTCTCAAAGACAGCGTGCTTCAGAGGTTGAAGTGGACCATTTTGCATGGGTGGCCTACAAAAAAGTCTGATGTACCAGCTGAGCTTATGCCTTATTTTGACATTCGTGATACTCTGACAACAGAACACGACATAATACTTAAAGGAGAGCGTATTCTTATCCCAAAAGCACTGAGGCCTGAAATCAAGCAGAAGCTACACGCTGCTCATCTTGCATTTGACAGCATGATGCGCCGGGCCAGAAGTTGTCTGTTTTGGATCGGCATGACGGCTGAGGTTCGACAGATAGCTGACAGTTGTCCAGAATGTCAAGAAACGAAGGCAAGGAATACTAAAGAACCTTTAAACCAACACTCAAGAGGTTTATCACCCTGGGAGAAAGTTGGCACTGACATCTTTATTATAGAAGGCCGATATTATTTAGTTCTGATTGACTACTTTTCCAACTTCATTGAAGTAGACTTTCTACCTACAATGACAGCACAGTTAGTCATCAGGAAATTGAAGTCTCATTTTGCTCGTTATGGTGTTCCCAACGTTATTGTATCTGACTCATGTACTCAGTTTACGTCTGCACAGTTCAGAACATTTACTGCTAGATGGGGAATACTTCATGTTAAATCAGCACCAGGTCACCATAAAGCCAATGGATTAGCTGAATCTGCTGTGAAACTCATTAAGGGTATGATAAGAAAGACTGTTCAAAACAATACAGATGCATATGAGGCACTACTTGAACTTCGTAATACGTCAAGACAAGGGTTTGATCAAAGTCCAGCAGAAATACTGTTCAACGGGAAACTGCGTACACTGATACCTTTTGCAGTGAAACCCGTTGCATCTCACAGCAGAGTTATTGAAAGTAGAGGCAAGAGAGACAGATCAGTGAAGACGTATTATGATAAAACTGCTCATGATCTGCCCAAGTTGTCTCACCAGCCAGTTTACTATCAAGACCCTGAACAACCAAACTGGCAACCTGGAAGGATTGATAAGAGGCTCTCTGAAAGATCTTATTTAGATGAAGGGAGAATGGAGGTCAATATGTCAGAAACAGAATTCATCTAAGACCTAAAACAACACCTTTCACACCTGATCCCGCGGACCTGGAAATTGATTTCTCCTCTCCAGTTCTACCCGAGCAACAGGTTGTTTTGCCAGACATGGAGAACACTAGTGAAGTGAACAGTTCCAATCCTCCAGAAGTTAATCCTTCAACCCCAGTTACTTCTAGTCCTGGCAAAGCTGGCAAAGAACAGAAACATTCTCTCCTACCATCTAGCCCTAAGAGACCTCAGAGAGATCGCAAGAAACCCTCTTGCATGAATGACTTTGTTCACTCATAAAGAAGGGGGGATGTTGATGGGGTCGTTTGTATATATGTCTCCATGGCTACTTTGTTTCCTACTAGAGTTACTTGCCCTTATGCTAACTTCCTCTTCCTACTTTCTGCTCCTAACAACATGGCTGATTAAACGTGTTTGAGTCGTATCCAGTGTGTTCAGGCTTCGTGATTATGCTTCATAATGTGAGAATGTTTGACAGCCAGCCACGTCTCATTACATTTAACAACATTTACTATACACAACAGTAAATATCAACACTTGTATTGGTGCTTCTTCAAGTTCAACCCTGTTATCATTACCTTCATTTATTCTCATTATCTTTGTCTTTTCCCTGTGTATTATCAGACCCAATTGCTGTGACCTCTCATCGAGTGTTTTCAATTTGTCCTGCGTCTGATTACGATTATGGGACAGAAGAGCCAAGTCATCAGCAAAATCCAAATCATCCAACTGGCTTAGTCAGTGTCCACTGGATTCCATTTCTGTTGTGTGTTGTCGATGTTCTCATAACCCAGTCTATTAATATGTGGTGTCTGCCCATGCATACCACATGTTAGATTTATTGAGTTTGAGTTAGTGCTGATAAATGCGGCACTATTTGGGATATTTATTGAAAATGAGGCGCACCGGAAAATGACGTCAGAGTTTGTGTTGATATGTGTATGGCCAAGGTGAAGTAAAACCTTGCACTTTGTGACAGCTGTGGTTTTTGGCTGTGTTTTCTTTTTAAGTTCCAGTGTGGACCTACTATGAAGTGTGTACCTCCTGACAGGAGAGGGTTTGTACAAGAGCATGAATACTCTTGAATTAAAAGTAATATGTACGGAGAAAATTAATAAATAAGGATTAATCATGAATAACGAGTATGCATGCTACAAAGAATTTCAGTTATTAAAAGATGTCGAATTCGTTTGAAAAGAAGACTGTTTTTAGTTCCTCATTGGTCAGGTAGAGAACCTGTATGCGTGTTGTGATAGAGGGAACAAAACTATGAAAAGTGAGAGATTTTACCCGGGATGTAACGGGATAACGAGCAGTACTATGAGCGACCGCTGGAGCAATCAAATATATATTAACTGTGGACAGGGGTAGCAATTTACCTATAATAATAATAAACGAACACAAAATATATTCGAACGGCGCCCCACCACAGATATGGGGGCTCGTCATCGACATTAGGGGTAAAAGAAAAACATTCCACACTAACATGTTACAACCTTACATTTCTAGACCTCTTCCACTCAAACATATTTGTGAATCTATCACAAATCAATCTCCGCATCTGGCATCTATTGCTTTAGTTGATGAAGAAGCAACTAGTTTCGCGGATGTACCGCTTGATTTTCCTGTGGTACCTATCCAAGCCTCTGAAACTTGGAAGGATGTAATCATTTGTAACGATTTACCTTCAGATCAGAAGAATCAGATTCTCAATCTATTGAAATCTTTTGAAGATGTGTTGTCTGATCTACCTGGACGAACTAACATTATTTCTCACGAAATAAAATTATCGGATCCCACTCCGATTAAGTTACGACCGTATGCAATTCCTTTGCATATCAGAGAGCAGGTTGATAGTGAGGTCGACAATATGTTGAAAATGGGGATAATCTCTCCATCAGATTCTCCATTTTGTTTTCCGATGGTAGCAGTACGAAAGAAAGACAAATCCATTCGTATATGCATTGATTTCCGTCGACTAAATAAAGTCACGATATCAGATTCTGAACCAATGCCTTTGCTGGAAGACCTGCTACCTCGTTTAGCTTCCGCTACGTTCTTTAGCAAATTCGATTTATCAAAAGGGTATTGGCAGATCCCTTTGACCGAAGAATGTAAACCATTGACGGCATTTGCAACATCGAAGGGTTTGTTCCAATACAATGTCATGTGTTTTGGGCTCAAAAATGCGCCTGCAACTTTTGTACGGATGATGCGTCGAGTATTTGGGAGCCGTTATGACCTAATATCTTATATAGATGACATTTGCATGTTTCATGACACATGGGAAGAACATGTAGATGGGATACAATCTTTACTCCAGACACTATGAATACACAATCTCACAGCCCGTCCATCCAAAATAGAAATTGGATTCAAGGAAATTTCATTTCTAGGACACAAAATTGGCAGACATGTAATACAACCTGATGAATCTAATTTAAAACGCATACTTGATCTTACAATCCCAACTACAAAGAAGCAAGTACGGAGTCTATTAGGATTGGTGAATTTTTACCACAAGTTTATTCCAAGGTTCTCGTCTTTGACTACTGTCTTATCTGATCTAACTAAAAGAGGTATGCCTAACAAAGTAGTGTGGACAGAACAATGTAACCAGGCATTACAAAACATTAAGACTCATTTTTCACAGTATCCGATATTAAGACTGCCAGATTTAAAAAGATCATTTATTGTTGTAACAGATGCTTCGCTCCACGCAATAGGCGGGTGTTTGGGACAAAGTTTTGATGGCAAGTTTCATCCGATCTACTACTTGAGTAGGAAACTATCGGAAGCCGAATCTAAATACTCTATTTTCGACAGAGAACTGTTGGGTATAGTATGGACTTTGAATAAACTTCAAAAGTATGTGGTAGGTACGCATTTTACTATAATGACAGATCAGAGATCATTAACGTATCTGCAAACCTGTAAATCACCAAGTGCAAGACTTACGAGATTTGCATTACAGTTGCAAGCGTATGACTTTGATATCGTCCATATAGAAGGACATAATAATGTAATCGCGGACACTCTATCAAGAGTAATACATTGAACTATGTAACTGTCCTGGGTACAAGAAGTGACAACAAACATTGTTTATGTTCATAATCAATTGATGGATAGATTATATAGCGATATTTTCGTAGCATTAATATGTTGCTCACAAGTTGTTGCCACATATTTTAACTGCATTTCACTCATCATGATATCATTTCACTCATTACTTGAATTTCATTTTCCTTTTTATCATTATAGTTAAGTATAGTTAATGATGACCTGGAAACCTGCAGTTTCCAGTAGCGCGCAGGGGGGGTAATATGTGGTGTCTGCCCATGCACACCACATGTTAGATTTATTGAGTTTGAGTTAGTGCTGATAAATGCGGCACTATTTGGGATATTTATTGAAAATGAGGCGCACCGGAAAATGACGTCAGAGTTTGTGTTGATATGTGTATGGCCAAGGTGAAGTAAAACCTTGCACTTTGTGACAGCTGTGGTTTTTGGCTGTGTTTTCTTTTTAAGTTCCAGTGTGGACCTACTATGAAGTGTGTACCTCCTGACAGGAGAGGGTTTGTACAAGAGCATGAATACTCTTGAATTAAAAGTAATATGTACGGAGAAAATTAATAAATAAGGATTAATCATGAATAACAAGTATGCATGCTACAAAGAATTTCAGTTATTAAAAGATGTCGAATTCGTTTGAAAAGAAGACTGTTTTTAGTTCCTCATTGGTCAGGTAGAGAACCTGTATGCGTGTTGTGATAGAGGGAACAAAACTATGAAAAGTGAGAGATTTTACCCGGGATGTAACGGGATAACGAGCAGTACTATGAGCGACCGCTGGAGCAATCAAATATATATTAACTGTGGACAGGGGTAGCAATTTACCTATAATAATAATAAACGAACACAAAATATATTCGAACGGCGCCCCACCACAGATAGTAAGAAAAGAAATGGAGACAAGAGGCATCCCTGTCGCACTCCTGTTCTTATCCCAAACGGTTCTGTAAGCTGTCCTTCATGAAGAACTCTGCATGTCATGTTTTCATATATATTCTTTATTAAATTAATGATCTTCAGGGAAACTCCATAATGCCTCATCAATTTCCAAAGTGATTCTCTGTCTACACTGTCAAATGCCTTTTCGTAGTCCACAAATCCGATGTATAGTGGTGAATTCCATTCCAGACTTTGTTCAACTATTATTCTCAAAGTGGCTATCTGGTCTGTACATGATCTGTTTTGCGAGACATAAGAGGGAAAGCTTTCTTCGCATATTAAAAAAATATATATATTTACATCCTTTTTATGTGTTGCAGGCCCCCGCCGTGCCAACCACAATCCTGTTTGAATGGAGATGACTTGTGCCGTATGTTTCGGGATCCCTACGTGCTCTTGGACAATGAACATTCCTTAGAGTAGTTAGTTAGTATGTTAGTTTAATTTGTATACGCTTTTATTTAACTTCACTTGTATGTCACTTTCATTTCACTTTCAAATCTTGTAATAGATTTTTCAATCACTTCCAGATGAGCAATAGCTCTGAAACTTAGCATAGTTTTGTATTCCCGATGACAATACAATAATCAGTCCATTATTAATAATTTAATATTGTAATTATGATATTATGAGTAATTTCGTAAAGAAATGTAAACAAATCAGGGGCTATAATCAAGTTAATTATAAATTCAAGAATACGTGGTGTGCTTTATTTTTTTCTGTGCATAAAACAGGGCAGTACTCAAACAAGTGTCTAGCTAAATCAACAAACACATGCCAATCAGAACTATTACCAGATTTATTTATATCAATCTCATCAGCCAGCTGTGGCGAAATATATTGTCAGCAACATTTGTGTAACTTAACCTAGTGTATCAGCCACTTGAAGCTAGACACCTAGGAACTATCTATGTTTTATTCATCCTACATCGGCGATCCCCACGTATGAACCTTACTCCCACCCACTGAAGGCAGAGATAACTTATTGTATCCAGGACAAATTAAATCATCGACTCTAGCGATTCCCGTGAAATTTGCAGTCAGCAATTACGGCGAATCTGGGGCTTGATTCGGCACAACTCAATTTGAACAATACATAGTCTTATTACTTATTAGTGTATTTCCTTGGAATGTCCGCAACAACTACTGGGGTAAGCATAAATCTGAAAGTGGCCACTGAAGGAATGTGAATTGAATGAACGGAGAAAGAAACTTATGTCTTTGATTACCATCAGTATACTTATATGGTTTCTTCTTTTTGTCTCACTAATCTGAGTTTAAAAAAGTTAGTTGCTTATCCTTTACAGGACGTGGCAATCAACCCCAGCTTTTATTGGCTGTTTGTGATTTTTCTAGGCAATTTTTTTCATTCAGTAGTTTGCCATTGCTTTCTGAACGGTACGGCGCTTATACCATTGTTAAAAATCCACACAAAGCGATATGCTACCAAACCGCCTGCAGCAGGTTTCGAACCTGGTATATCTGGATTACGAAACTGCGTTCAGATCCATTAGGCCACAGACGCCGACAATAATCTGAGTAGTCACGGGATAACTTACATTTAGAACCTGTTCTTTCCCTATACTGACTATCTCATAACTTGTTGTTAAATTTTGATCTTTTGGGTTAATTAACCTCTATTGGGATCTTCTTTCTTTTCCTTTACCAGAGGGGAGAACCTATTTGATTAATTGTCATTTGTCTGTAAACGTTGATCTATTTATGTACTTGATTTATGTTGTGATTTTCTATTGATAATAAATCTATTTAACATTTACTTATTGAGTCGGTCAACCCCTATTCATTATATGTTATTCATAGTTTGTTTTCACCTTCGTGCGTATTTGTCACAGAATTGTGCGCATGTGAGTGCAGTGTAACCTGTATTTCTTACAGGGAGAGAAAGTACGTCTGATCTAAAGTTAGTCGTCCAGATAGGCTGGATTAGATAAATTATTATATCCAGAGACTGTCCTTTCTCTTACACGATCACCTCGTGATAAAACTATTTCTTACCCCTTACTTTCACATTGTCAACACTATCACCTCTGTTCAGACAGGACTATTGTTGCACAAGAATTTCTCGTATTCTGTGTACAACATATATTTTTTAATGCATGGGAAGTAACTCATGGAATTGTAGTCACTTTTATTTCTACAGTTGTGTCTTTGTCTAAGCGGGATTTCCGCCCAGCAGAGAGCGAAGATTTTGGTTCACGAGCAAGACGTCTCTGTGCGAGCGTCTCGGCTTATTTTGTTCTGTCAGGAATATGGAGTCCTCTAATAGATTGCTCGTTTATTTGAGATGACATTTCTCTTGTGATTTAATACGCCTGGAGGCATGTGAGTTATGTGGTGTATTTCCTGAAGACAAGGTAATTGCATTTTTCAGTAACTTTGTAGACATCTTTCGAGATTGACATTTGTTTCGTAGCCTGTCATTGAAGAGTCTTCATTATGAGATGTTTCTCGGCTCACGTATTGCTACGTTGTAACGCATCGGGTTGATGCATGTCCTAAGGACTATTACTTGCTGCCCTGCTACATGATCTAGGTTTTATACCTTTGTTAACTAGAGGATTTTTGAGGACATTATTGATACTTCAGAAGACGTGCCCGTCTTGCTGAAGTCAGTTTAAGGAGAGTGGATTGATCTCCTACATATTGTTATCTCCTGGCTAAGATAGAAAGGGATGGAGAATTTTCCCGACTACATTACAGCCTTATAATGTATTGACATGCATATGATTCATCTCTATTATGATGCCGTCTACCGTCCATTGCTGTACTGACTATCTTGATGTAATAATGACTGTTTGATCGTACCTATGATGTACCTGCTTGTTTATGTCTACACACCTCGTCATTGTGGCGTCTATAATAAATTATACAAAAACGTCACTAGCTGTTGCAAGCATCATTGACTTTACACATCGTGAGTTAACGTGACGTCCTTGTGTGGATTGCCCTGTTTTGTAATGCTCACTGTTTGAGTACACATCTGCATCCTACACAAACCAGACCACAGATACCATACTATGTCTTCATCGCCTTCAACAATTATGGCGTACAACAAAAAAGGGTATCTAACAACTATAAACAGCTATTACTTATCTAATTAATTCACGACAGTTCTTCTTTCTTTGATCCTTAACCACCGACCGTCAAAGCAGTCAGTGGCCATCACGCCTAGTGGCGTCTTGTAGGGCAACAACAAATTGATTCCACTTTGCTCGATCGGTGGCCATCCTTCGTCTGTCTCTCTCTATGATCCTTAGCCGCCGATCGTCAAAGCAGTCAGTGGCCATTACGCCTGGTGGCGTCTTGTAGGGCAACAACAAATTGATTCCACTTTGCTCGGTCGGCGGCCATCCTTCGTACAGTGTCCCAACTCTGGTTCATTCTTTGCATCTCAGCCTCCACAGTCCTCCGCCAAGTTGTTTTTGGTCAGCCTCTCTTTCGTTTTCCTTCAGGGGTCCATAACATAGCTGTTCTTGTGATGGCATCGGGGTCTCTTCTGAGGACATGGCCAACCCAGCTCCAGCGTCTGCCAGCTATGATGGTGTGCATGTCCTCTTGCTTGCTCCGAGTAAGCAGATCTTGGTTGGTGATGGTATTCGGCCAAAAGATTCGGTGAATTTTTTCTTAAGCAAGTTGTGTGAAAAGAGGGCAATTTCGACATTTCCTTCTCTGTAACTCTCCAGCTCTCCGCGCCATAGAGAAGCACAGAAAGCACACAGTTCTGATATAATCCTAATTTTATGCTTGTGCTGTACGGAGAGGACTTCCAGATGTTGTTTAGACTAAAAAAAAGGCTGTTCTTGCTTTGTTCATTCTGATGTTGATGTCTTTGCTTGCTCCGCCGTCTGGTGTTACTATTGCACCCTAGGTATGTGAAGGCATCTGTCTGTTCCAGTTGCTGATTCTTTACTGATATGGGCTCAGGGTTGCTCACATTGAGCGTCATGACCTCTGTCTTCTTTAGGTTGATGGTCAAGCCAACCTGCTGGCTATACTTATTAAGTCTATCCGTTTTTTCCTGGATGTGTTGATGTGAATGTGCTAGCAGTGCAATGTCATCTGCATATTCCAGATCTTCCAATGTAGAAAATGTAATGTAGTCCATCTTATTCCTCTTGGATTGCCCTCTGTTGTCTGGCGCATCACCCAGTCTATGACTGTTAAAAATAGAGTGGTTGATAAGGGGCATCTTCACTTCAAAGGTTAGGTTGCTCTACCCGATGCTACACGTAAAGTTGGCATAAAGGCTTTTTATGATTGACAATATGCAGCTTGGAATTCCATAAGCCCTCAGTATTTTCCATAAACTGTCCCTATGTATGCTGTCAAAAGCCTTTTCAAAATCAACGAAATTAATGTACAACTGTCTTTGCCATTCTGAGCACTGCTCTATAATGTTCCTGAGGGTAAATATATGATCTACACATCTTCTGTTCTTTCAAAATCCTGCTTGTTCTTTCCTCAGTTTGTGGTCTACTGCTTTTGAGATTCTCTGTATAATTATCCTGCCTAGTATTTTGCTGGGAACTGAGAGAAGAGTTATTCCTCTCCAATTGTTGCAGTCTGCAAGATCTCCCTTCTTGGGCAATTTGACAATTATTCCTTTTCTCCACTCTATTGGTGTTGTCCCTGTTTTCCAGACTTGTGCAAACAGTGGTTCTAATAGTTCTGCTGCTAGCTGTGGGTCTGTCTTAAATAGCTCTGCATTTACGTTGTCATGACCAGGAGCTTTTCCATTCTTTAACCCTTTGATTTCTGTGATGATTTCTTCTTTTCGTGGGATGTCTGTATTAACATCTAGATCATTTTCAGCCTCAGGAACATTTAATTGTGTCTCTGGTGGTTCCTTATTCAGAGTTCTCTGAAATGCTCTGCCCATCTTGTTTCCTGTCCCTCTACTGTCGTGATGAGATTTCCTTGCTTATCTCTTACTAATGTAATATTGTTTGCACCTCGTTTTCCACTGATGATTTTAGTTATTTTGTATACTGTGCTTTGTTCACTTCTCAGTGCTGCCTCTTCTGCCTGTCTTGCAAGATCATCAAGAAATGTCCTTTTGTTAGCACGAGTTTGACGTTTAACTTCCTTGTCAAGCTGACTGTACTGTTCACTATATATTGCCTTTTACCTGGGAGACTTAGCTTCTGTTTTCTTTCTTTTCATTTCCTTTCTCTTTGCTATGGTGTTTAGCGTATCTGGTGTTATCCAGTCTTAGGTCTTTCTTTCCTGGAATCCCAAGCATGACTTGCTGCTTTCCTTGTATATTGTCGAGATGGTGTTGAATCTCTGGTCAACATCATCGGTCTCTGTTCTTTCCTGGCTTTTGATAATCTCATATCTTCTCTTTACGTCGACCACGAAAACTTTTCTGGTGAGGGGATCCTTCAGTTTCGTGATGTTGTATCTTTTCTGTTTGACTGCAACTGGTCCAGCAGCTCTGAGTTTCACATTCAGTCTTGCTACTACTAGGTGATGATCACTTCCCACATCTGCGCCTCTTCTTACTTTCACATCTTGTAGTGCATGTCTCTATCTGCCATTGATCATTATGTGATCTATCTGGTTTCTGTCTCGTCCGTTTGGTGATTCCCATTGTGGCGAGTGCGCAGGAGAGGTTAATGATGTTATTAAACTAAGTGTACTCGGAGTGAGGTCAAGCTATGTAAGTCCCTGAGTCTAATTATTGATGATGATGTATTCTAAGGGTACCTATCCGCTACCTCTCGAAGATCTCACTCCGGGAAATATTTTAAGATAGTGTTATGTGTTTTAAATGGCTACGTGTCTAGGGTAATGGAAGTATAGTGATATGTGCATAAAACAAACACAACTGTAACTCAATGAAATGGACTTAAGTAAGACTGTTGTTAAGTTTAGACAATTATTTTACAATTTTATTTTCCTGTCCCTCAAATCTTTTTGAGGCAGGAATGGTTAAAACTGAAAAGGAATGTATTTACATATGATAAATAAATAAGGTGGAATCTTTGTCCATATCTTGATAAACAAACAAGTGTCACTGTAGGTGTATAACACAGACTGCTGTAGTACTGTTTATAAGTGTGAGTCAATGGTAGGAAGGACTATTGTTTTCATCATGCCCACAAATATGAAAGTCACGTGTGGAAATTTGTTTTGAATGAGTGTTCAAAGCCCACGTAAGGGGACTTCACCTGATGTTTCTTTCTGACGTAGATTTCAGTAGATCATATATATATATATATATATATATATATATATATATATATATATATATATATATATATATATATATATATATATATATATATATTCAGCATACAGTCTTTCGTCAGGTCATAAAATACAGCATACAGCTTTCTTGAGGCTTTCTATGTCCTCCAAGTATGTCTTCGCAAGGTTTCCTGCCACCACAATGGTAACAGGCCATATAACCCTGAAAAAGAAGGACGTTCCCCTACTTTTATATGCTGGATACAATATAATTCCACAACTCATTAAAACAATCATCATTTGTGGTCAGTATCATGTGCAAAACATTTACACTAGCCCCTAAGTTATTTGACTCCACTCTGTACTGTGTTTACATTCTTCTTCCATATGGCTGCAACGCCCTGTTACTTTAAACAATGATTTTCTTCCATACAATCAGATAGGTATACAGTTGTCTTCTTGCAACCTGTTAATTCTTTTGTGCAATCATTCTACGTATGTTTTCTTGCGTCATTTGTACACTGTGACACTGCAGAAGACTGCCAGTAGCTTTCTGGACTTACAGTCGTAATGGTTTTATTTATGACAAGATTCAAACACAATTTAATTAGGTTTCTCAATAATTCTGCTTAGGCATGCCTGCTAGGATGTCGTAAGTCTTTTCCTATGGCAATGTCGTACAACACAAATGTTTGGCCCCCTATCTGGATTTGCCTCTACATATTAATAAAATATATCAATAAAAGTATTTATCTTACCGCAATCAATGAAATATTTCACACAAATGTAAGATTAACTGGCAATCAATGGCACAGGTGTAGATTGCTGTCGCCCAGACCGGAAAGGCATTTGGTCACAACTGCTATGAGTCTGATCTTAATCTACACTGTTGAAATATTTTTCTCAAGTGGCAGCGTATTCTGGTAACGCGTTAGTTTTATCCCCCTATTCCCATAACTAACATTAACCAATCAAACGAGTCATGAAAACTTTGACTGTTCAAAAAAAAGCGTCCCGAAAATGTAACTATTCGAAGACTTTCAAAACTGAGCAGTTCCCTAGTGTGTTTGTCTGTCCGTCCCATTTCCATTTTCTACAATATCTCGGTTATTATTGGGTCAATTTCAATTTTAAAAAGTGATTCTTAAACTGCCCTTTGGCCTCTATCATCATATCTAGTTTTTGTCTAACTCTTCTTCATCGTTCTCATCTAACTCTTCTTCATCGTTCTCATCTATGTAATTTTCTCTATATTTCTCCTGAACAAAAGACTTTTCTATAAGGCAAGATAAATTATTATAAGAAATAGTATGGTATTTTTAATAAACAATATCATCGCTATAATCCCATACATCTATTGTATTTACCCTCTTTATAAGTTATCTAAGTTTCTATCTTTCCCCTCCCCTCTGCACAAATCGGGGTTTAGTTTCAGTTTTCAAACGCAAAAGTAAGCCTTGATTCTTTGAAGATTCAAATCTTAGCCACGCGTTGGTGTTAGTGCATTTTGCGATGGCGCTAGTAACCGTCGCTAGGCTATAGTTATTAATAGATTTTCTAACTGTTTATTTTCAAATCCAGTAGTATTGGCCTTCAAACCAAGGTCAAACCTAGAATTTAGTTGCAAGTTTTCTAAACACTAAGAAGAGGGGTAGGGTACGGATGTCGGGATGGGTGGTAAATTTACTTGGCGTAGTGACAAAATTTCAAATCGTTAGTTAAATATTTTTTGCACTTGATTTGTTTTTATGGCCTAGAAAACGTTCAAACGCTGTAGTATTATATGTTGGAAATTTTCGTTACTAGATTTTCTTGAATGGGGGAAATTTGAGAGGGGGGGGGGTTACACGGAAATAGTTTTACTACACCCATGTTAACTTGTGCACTTCCTTGTGTGGAAAAAAGTGTTCCTCCAATGACCAGGTTGGGCCATCCTTCGTACAGTGCCCAAACTCTGGTTCATTCTTTGCATATCAGCCTCCACAGTCCTCCGCCAAGTTGTTTTTGGTCGGCCTGTCTTTCGTTTTCCTTCAGGGGTCCAAAGCATAGCTGTTCTTTTGATGGCATCGGGGTCTCTTCTGAGGACATGGCCAACCCAGCTCCAGCATCTGCCAGCAATGATGGTGTGCATGTCCTCCTGCTTGCTCCGAGTAAGCAGATCTTGGTTGGTGATGGTATTCGGCCAAAAAATGCGGTGAATTTTTCTTAGGCATGTTGTGTGAAAAGAGGACAATTTCGACATTTCCTTCTCTGTAACTCTCCAGCATTCCGCACCATAGAGAAGCTCAGAAAGCACACAGCTCTGATATAATTTTAATTTTGTGCTTGTGCTGTATTGAGAGGACTTCCAGATGTTGTTTAGGCTAAAAAAGGCTGTTCTTGCTTTATTCATTCTGATGTTGATGTCTTTGCCTGTCCCGCCGTCTGGTGTTACAATGCATCCTAGGTTTTTGAAGGTGTCTGTCTGTACCAGTTGCTGATTCCTTACTGATATGGGCTCAGGGTTGCTCACATTGAGCGTCATGACCTCTGACTTTTTTAAATTGATGTTCAAGCCCACCTGCTGGCTATACTTATTAAGCCTATCCGTTTTTTCCTGGATGTGTTGATATGAATGTACTAGTAGCGCAATGTCATCTGCATATTCCAGATCTTCCAATGTAGAAAATGTAGTCCATCGTATTCCTCTTGGACTGCCCTCTGTTGTCTGGTGCATCACCCATTCTATGACTGTTAAAAATAGAGTTGTTGATAAGGGGCATCTCTGTCGTACTCCTATCTTCACCTCAAAGGTTAGGTTGCTCTGCCCAACACTACATGTAAAGTTGGCATAGAGGCTTTTTATGATTGACACAATGCAGCTTGGAATTCCATAAGCCCTCAGTATTTTCCAAAAACTGTCCCTATGTATGCTGTCAAAAGCCTTTTCAAAATCAACGAAATTAATGTACAGCTGACTTTGCCATTCTGAGCACTGCTCTATAATGTTTCTGAGAGTGAATATATGATCCACACATCTTCTGTTCTTTCTAAATCCTGCTTGTTCTTTCCTCAGTTTGTGGTCTACTGCTTTTGAAATTCTCTGTATAATTATCCTGCCTAGTATTTTGCTGGGAACTGAGAGAAGAGTTATTCCTCTCCAATTATTGCAGTCTGCAAGATCTCCCTTCTTAGGCAATTTGACAATTATTCCTTTTCTCCACTCTATTGGTGTTGTCCCTGTTTTCCAGACTTGTGCAAACAGTGGTTCTAATAGTTCTGCTGCTAGCTGTGGGTCTGTCTTAAATAGCTCTGCATTTACGTTGTCATGACCAGGAGCTTTTCCATTCTTTAACCCTTTGATTTCTGTGATGATTTCTTCTTTTCGTGGGATGTCTGTATTAACATCTAGATCATTTTCAGCCTCAGGAACATTTAATTGTGTCTCTGGTGGTTCCTTATTCAGAGTTTCTCTGAAATGCTCTGCCCATCTTGTTTCCTGTCCCTCTGCTGTTGTGATAAGATTTCCTTACTTATCTCTTACTAATATAATGTTGTTTGCACCTCGTTTTCCGCTGATGAATTTAGTTATTTTGTATACTGTGCTTTGTTCATTTCTGAGTGCTGCCTCTTCTGCCTGTCTTGCAAGATCGTCTAGGAAATTCCTTTTGTTGCCTCGGGTTTGGCGTTTAACTTCCTTGTCCAGCTGTCTGTACTGTTCGCTATATAGTTGCTTTAACCTGTGGGACTTCGCTTCTGTTTTCTTTTTTTTCATTACCTTTCTCAGTGATATGGTGTTTAATGTTTCTGGTGATATCCAGTCTTGCTTCTTCCTTTCCTGGAATATCAAGCATGATTTGCTGCTTTCCTTATATATTGTTGAAATGGTGTTGAATTTCTTGTCTATATCATCAGTCAATGTCTTTTCCTGACTTTTGGCAAATTGATATCGTTTCTTTATGTCAGCCGCAAAAGCTTTTCTGGTGAGGGGGTCTGTTAAATGCTGTGTTATAAATAGATGTATTGGGTTGTTGTTATCTATTTATTTTTCCTGCTGACATCAACTGTGTACAGGACCACGGTGTTAAGAGGATGTTTGGAAGCTCCAGTGTTAAAGACTCGTCAGAGTGTTGCTCGTGGTTTGAGTATGGAATGTCAACTCGATCTACGCAGTGGTGTGTAGACATAGAGTGAGAGTATAATATGCGAATGATAAGAAGAGTTCGTGGTGTTGACAAATGGTCTTTTTCTTTCACTCACGTATGGCTGGAAGTCATCGACACCAACGACTGTGTACCTTTGCTACAGTTTAATTGGACGTACACACTCGACAGCATGGATACAGTGACAAATGACAGGTTGGCATAATACATCATGGTACAGTGGATAAATGGTCTTGCAATGATACATGGGCACTCATGTTGACTAATAGCACAATGGAGTGTCAGTAAATAAGCACTCCGTATTGCCCACATATATATCATCTGACTTCACTGACAGAGCACGTCAGTTTATAAACAATATTCAAGATGACTCCTAGACCTAACCTCGTCTAGCGAAGATTCCTTTAAGTAAAGTTCAGCACATATTTTCATATAATAAGATTGAACCGTGGGCAATGACTACAACCCACAAAAGCCAGATCCAAACCTCAGAAATGAGGTATCTGAGGAAAGTGGTTGAAGTAACAAGAAGAGACATGGTCCGCAACCAGACGATCCGTCGGGGCCTAGGGTCCCATCCGCTGCGGACCCAAATAGAGCGGTCCCAACTGGGATGGTTTGGCCGTGTCTGCAGAATGGGAGAGGATCGGCTGCCACGACAGGCATGGGAAACGGGGAGCCAGGGATCCGGACCTCCGGGGCGGCCCGGGGTCCGCTGGGAGGACAACGTTGGACAATCTTTGAAGGACCGAGGACTGGAGTGGAACCAGGCCAGGAAGAAGACAGCTGATAGAATGGTCTGGCGCTCTCTCTTCCAAACCTCTACACCTCACGGTAGAAGGGGAACGACTAAGTAAGTAAGTAAGTAAGATTGAACCACTAGAAATGGGTTCTCATACAGTAGCAGTGATCTCTGGACTCATCAAGCGATAGTACGGGGCATCCCTTTTCTCTTCTTGAAAGTCACAAAATATTTGGATACAAGATGGCTTCTCTCGTGAGCTGTCACTCACTTTCTTTTTTTGATACAAACTAGGCAGCTGTATCAAAGCTGGTCATTCATTAAATGTCCTTATGGCTTTGTAGATTCTATCATTGATACAATTGACTTCATCATACAATATAGTGCTGCTAGGAATGAATGTCATCTTCATCTGGTTAAATATTCTCTCAGACGTACAATGCGTCTGCTTAGCGAAAAACGATGGCTTAGCAAGAGTTCATAAGAAGTGCTTTCTTTACCTTATTATCAGAAACATGATTCTGCCATTCCTTGGCAATAAGAATAAACACTGGGGTAAAGCATACACGATAGGTCTAAACGACTATCACTTTCCCCATAAATATTGGGATCACTTTTCCCGGCGACAAGCTGATACAGAAACACAACAGCGCCCATCAGGGCGAAGCCAAATCACAACTCCCTAGCGACACATCCGCCGAACAGCCCTTTGACCTTTCTAGCGACAAAGAACATATAGTTCGACTTAGATATGTAAAGATATACAGACATATGACAGACTCGTCCTACCTAGACAAACAATACACATAAATTCAGGCCATAGATATACTGAAGCAAGAACAATCTATTTCTACCCAAACAAAGAATAAATCGCAGTAAAACTGGATTCATCCGCGGAGTTCGATCTGAAACTCCTTTCAAGGGAAGTAACTCAATAATGACTTTTCCTTAAGCACTAAAACGTATCTATTTTGTTTACAAAATATTTGCGAACATAACAAGCATACAAATGTATTATATTGCAGGATATCAAAGACTGCACGTAACAGTCTTACCACACCTCCCGGGGGAAAAAAAATGAAACATTTTTTTTTTGAAATACATCTAGGAGCAACGTACAATAGACTAACAACGCATGGGTAATGCGCAGATGAAAATATCAGGAATAATTATAACGCCTAATATGAGGCTAAGTCGACTTATGAAGCGACTGGTGAGAATATATCTCATAATCTGAGAGAAATTGTTTCTCTACGAATAAATGTTTCCAGGAAGGTGTGATCCACGTATAATACAATTATGGCAATTATACAATGCATAAAAAATTTCATACCATAATTTCGTATTAGATATCTTAAATTTATGATTTATGAAGAAAAATCATTAAAGAACAGCGGTGAATAAACATCACTGAACCGCTAAGTAGTGATACAATCATTATATTATTAAATTACAAATGTGTATCTATCTTGATATAGAAAAAGAACTATTATAGAACTAGACATATCAAGAAGTCTAAGACCTAATAGTTATGTGGAATCATGTGGGCATCTTGACAGAATGTCTGCCATCACATTATCTGATCCACGAATAGCTCGCACAGAGAAATGAAAAGGTTGAAGAGCAATTGCATATCGAGTAGACCTCGAGCTCTTCAATATCTTACTCTGTATAGCAGTAAGAGCTTTTTGGTCGGTTTCTACTATGAAATGTGCGCCTAGAAGGAATCTTTGTAGTTTGAGAATTGACCAAACCATAGCTAATAGCTCACGGTCTAAAACCGAATAATTCCTTTCTGCCGCATTAAGTTTTCTGGAAATATACATTACAGGATGCAGAGTTCCAGAGTACTCTTGCATTAGTGCCGCTCCAATCCCAGTGGATGAAGCATCACTACGAAGAACAAATGTCTTATCTTTAGTAGGTAACACTAAAATAGGTGGTGTTGAAAACAATGTTTTAATCTTATCCAAAGAGCATTGGCATTCCTGAGACCAGTGGACCATATTAGGCGAACCTTTCTTTAAAAGTGTAGAAAGAGGTGCCATGATAGAGGATAGATTCTGAATGAATCTGCCATAAAATTGAATAAGACCTAACAGACTTCTCACCTGTTTTTTAGTCTTAGGGATAGAGATGTTAAGTATCTTACTAGTATTATGGTCCTCTGTCTTTAGGAAACCATGACCAACTCGGTGGCCTAGGAAAGAAATTTCGCTAAAACCAATATAGGCTTTAGAGGGTTTCGCTGTCAGGTTGTGCTCGCCCAAAGTAGACAGCAATTCATCTAACCCTGAATAGTGATCTTCCCAAGTATCGCTGAAAAGACAGATGTCGTCTAGATTTGCAATGATATCTGACCGATAAGATAGGATTCGGCGCATCATGCGTACAAATGTAGCTGGTGCGTTCATAAGACCGAAAGGCATAAAATTCCATTGGAACAAACCTCTAGGTGTTGAAAAAGCCGTGAGAGGTTTGGCGCGTTCAGATAAAGGTACTTGCCAATATCCTTTAGACAAATCAAGTTTAGTGAAAAAATGAGATTTGGAGAGTCGAGTAAGTAGCTCTTCCAGTAAAGGCATAGGTTCAGCATCGAACTTCGTTACTTGATTCAATTTGCGATAGTCAACGCAAAGACGTATGTTATTGTCTTTTTTCCGAACAATAACCATCGGCGAAGAATATGCAGAGGTGGATGGTTCGATTATTTTCAAATCTATCATCTCATCCAACTCTTTCTCGACCTGTGCTTGAAAATGTATAGGTATAGGATAAGGTCTAACCCTAATAGGAGTATGGTCAGTTAGAACAATGTCATGTTCAATGACATGAGTTTGTCCAGGGATGTCAGTAAGTACATCCTGAAATGTTTGCAACATAGTTGAAACTTGTCGCTGTTCTCCTAGAGACAAATCAGGAGAGACAGTAACGTTCTTCCATGATTCACTAGAATGAAGTGGGATCATTGGAAGAGGAAGATTTACATCTGAAAAACTTGTTTCCTCATCCTGTATCACGGACAGTGATGAGTAATGACGATGTTGTACTGGAGAATTGTCCGTTGCTTGGAAAATGGGTTGCAAATAATCCGGACGTTCATGGAATTCAGTAAGCATATTGATGCGGAAGGTTTTATGCTTCCCATCAATATCGACAATATAGTCGACATCGGAAATTTTCGATATTATATCGTACGGACCTTTCCAAGAAATAAGTAGTCTGTTTTCCCTACAAGGTAGTAATACAAATGCTTTGTCACCAGGACAAAGTTGTCGTAAGTATCTCTTCTTATTGGCAAATTGCCTTGCCTTCTGTTTCGCAAATTCAGAAGAAGAAGTTGCTAATTTGCATGCTTCGATAATCTTTTGTCTCAACGCGATGACATATTCGTAGGATGACTTTGTGTCATCGTCAATATTGTCAGCTGTTATGAGATCATGAAGCAACGACATAGGGCCGCGCGGACGCGCGCCAAAGACAAGTTCAAAGGGAGAAAATCCTGTATGTTCATTGGGGACCTCTCTGTAAGCGAAGAGGGCCGCAGGTAAAACTCTGTCCCAGTCTTGAGGATGATCCTCAGCTATCTTCCCTAGTAAGTTTTTAAGTGTTCTATTAAGGCGTTCGACCATCCCATTAGACATTGGATGATAGATACTACTTAAAGATCTATCTATCTGCAGAGTAGACATTACTTGAGACATGGTATCTGATATTAGTTGGGTGCCATGGTCTGATAATATCTCTCCGGGGAAACCCAGACGAGAGAATATAAGCCAAAGAGCATCTGCAATATCAGCAGTAGTAATGCTCTTCAGAGGAATAGCCTCTGGCCAACGTGTGCACATATCAACACATGTCAAGATAAACTGATGTCCTCTGGCGGACTTGATCTTAAATGGACCAATTATGTCTATGGTCATTTTTTGAAACGGCTGAATAGGAATGTCAGCAGCCTGAATAGGTGCAGCATGGCGTGGACCTTTGGATTTAACTTCCTGACATACTTTACAAGATCGACAATAAATCCGTATGTCCTTGTTTACCAATATCCAAAAGAAAGCCGCAAGAACTCTTGACTTAGTACGGGAAAAACCCATGTGTCCAGCACACTGAGAGTCGTGAGCGTGCTGCAAAATTTTAACTCTCAAATTCTTGGGAACCAGGATTTGAGAATGACTTGACGTAATGGAGTCTTGAACCATACGTACAAGTACGCCATTCTTCTTTGTAATCCACGATTTACGACTTGTGTCTTTATTCGGATCACCTTTCGTTGCAAGAATGAAAAATTTCTTCAGAGTGGGATCATCTTCTTGCTGTTTTATAAACGAGTCACGAGAAATTACCAAGGGATCATCTTGGTTATGCTCTTCATTATCTTCAGTAGATGAAGTTTGAGGCATATTAAGAGCCTGAGCTCTAGTGACTACAGCGTTAGCAATCTGCATGTTTTGCTTTTCCCAAGCGGAAATTTGTTGCGAAGTGCATTCTTTGACTCCATGAATGCGACCGATGATGAGGTCAGCGATCGGATTCGGAAGAAGACATGCGTGTACATCTCCTGTAAAGAAAGGAGTAGCAATCCTAATGATAGCAGTAGAGTATTTCTCTAATGTGCCGCCAAATGTTACACATTTGACTACTTGTCCAGTGGCACGGGAAGGATCTACGAGTGACTGCCTAACACCAATTGTGGTGCATCCAGAATCAAATAGCACGGAGACTGGATTGTTATTTACTAAACCCTTATGTAAGACAAGAGAACCTCTTCCATCATGCGCGACTGATGCAGGAAGAGCAGGAAGAGGATGGCCGCAGCTTAAAGTAGACACTGTGGTTGGCTCAAATAATGTTTGCATTGGGGGCACTGAGATGCTCTCCCAAAATCAAAAGCGGAACATGCCATATTATTAGCGTCATTATTGTCTTTACTCTGTTTATAGGCTTCATGGGAATCTTGTTGTGCAGAGTTTGCCTGAAAATGTGGTTTATGTCTTCTGTTTTGAGATCTACCTCGGTTATTATTTCCTCTGTAGTTATTGTTACCTATATTGTAACCCCTATTTGGGTTTGAGTCATAGTTCTCTTGGTTACCATTATCATATTCATTATAATGAGTATCTCTGTAATTGTGATCTTGTTGACTCCAAGACGGATAACTCGGATAGTTTCTATAGTTACTTCCTCTACGGAAATTCCTATAATTGTGACCACCCCTGTGTCGAGAGCTATCAGCTCGTCTCCAGTTTTTCGACGAAGAACCCTGAAATGATTGGTTACCTTGGTTTTGATAACTATTATGGTTACCTTTTTTTCAAATCTGTTTTGAGGTCCCTGAAATCTGTGTGAATAATTGGGATTGTATGGTGTTGCTGAAGTAACTGGCATACTCTCCTTAATCTTAGTGTTGCCAAAAGTCACGTCGGGGTGTGCAGTGACATATTGGGAACAATATTCTTCCATTTCCTTTAGTGATTTGGGTTTACGCTCATGTATAAATTCAAGGAATGGTTTGTTAACACATGACATAATCTTATCTCTGAGCAACAAATCTATAAGTCCTTCATAAGTTTTTTCTGTCTTGGAAAGCTCAATCCAACGATCAAATGTGAGACGTGCCTTTGCAATGAATTCTGAGAATTCTACACCTGTCTCAGGCACCATCGTCTTAAACAAAAGGCGATAGCCTTCCTCACTTAGCTGGTATTTTTTTTCAAAGCCGCCCTAATGACATCATAATTATCCTTATCTGCTTCTTCTACCAGGCATAACCTAGTTAGAGATTCATCTTTCAAGTTTTCTGCTAATTGATTAGCATATTGTGATTTATCCACATTATGAGTACGACAAGAACGTTCAAATCTATCCAGCCAGAATGTAATATCGTCACTGGACTGATTGAACGGTGGAACCTTAACCTTGTAAGTAGAAGGTTTACCATTACCACTAGATGCCTGATTAACATTACTCATAATTGTCAATCTTTTTTTCTCTAACTCAAATTCATGTTCTCTTATTGCTTTTTTTTCTTCAGCTTCTCTGTCTAGTCTTTTTTGTTCTGCAGCAGCTTCATCTTTTCTTTTTTCCTTTTCCATTTCCATCTGGAATCTTTTTTCCTCGGTCTGTATCTGCAATTTCTTTAGTTCAGCAGCAGCAGTAGCTTCTAATTTTTTCTCTTCAGCTTCTCTTTGCAATTTTTTTTCTTCAGCTAGAGCTTCTCTGTCTAGTCTTTTTTGTTCTGCAGCAGCTTCTATTTGAAGCTTTCTCTCCTCTGCAGCAGCAGTTTTTCTTTCTTCTGCAGCTAATGCTTTGTCATATTGAGCAATTGCAAATTGTTCTAATTCCATACCAGTCTTATCAAGGGATTTCCCTTGTGCAATGAAGTATTCTAATGTAGACATGATGTCTAACAATAATACTAATTACCTGAAACAATAATAATACGACAAGTTCTTAATGACTTGATTAATCAGTACACTATCTCAATCTCTGTGGGTCACAAGCCTTAATAAGGTCTTGTATACTTCCTTGTATAACAGTAATAATAATCAAGTACTGGTTTATACCATAATCCAAGTGCAGTGCACAAGCAATAGTGTCTTATGAAATATACCTATATAACATATGTCAACCAACAGCATACATAAAGTACAAATAAGACTGACAATACGAAAACGTTTGCAGAAATCAAATAAATCAAATAGGGAAATCAATGAAAATAATCACTGAATCTGCAAGGAATAACAACACAAATGACGTCACAGTATATGAATATAAATTATGTATACAACTAAATAAAAGGAAAGGGGAGACCTACAAATACAAAGAAATCGAACAAAACTAAAGAACAGAAAAATGTTACAAAAACAATGATGGGTACAGGTCGTCACAGCTAACACAAATAGCAACTAGTTGTTGCAAGCAAATTTCCAATTAAGGAAATTGCACCTACAGAAAACGCTCACAACGGACCCTCTATCACGTGGGATATTCTGTTGAGAGACACCGCCCAACCTAAACACAACCCGCTGACATATAAACTAATATACTATACAAACAAATAACATGTAAACATAAATATATAAATTATGTGTATGATAGTATGTGTTGCAAAATAGGCTCAGTTTTACAGTAATGGCAAAGTTATTCTTATGAAAATAAATAAACTGCCACTTTATTGAATTACAAATTCTGGCCTTAAATATTAAAGTTCAACACAATAGCAGAACATAAGAAGGTCCATCGATGAAAGTAGGACTTTTATGTTCAACCACATTTCAACAACAGGACAGTTTATGGCCTTCAAAGTATACAGCTGTGTATGTCTGCTTGCTATCAACAATGTCTGTACTACAAAATTTCACCAAGCGCTGACCTGTATAAGAATGTCAACAATACGCTGACCTAGATACTGCAAGTGTGTCGTATCAGCCACAGGAAACGGTCTGGTATGGGTAGTCTGTTGACTTCTCAACTTCTGCGAGGTCAAACCCAGAAAGCTGGGCCACCAGTGTTAAATGCTGTGTTATATATAGATGTATTGGGTTGTTGTTATCTATTTATTTTTCCTGCTGACATCAACTGTGTACAGGACCACGGTGTTAAGAGGATGTTTGGAAGCTCCAGTGTTAAAGACTCGTCAGAGTGTTGCTCGTGGTTTGAGTATGGAATGTCAACTCGATCTACGCAGTGGTGTGTAGACATAGAGTGAGAGTATAATATGCGAATGATAAGAAGAGTTCGTGGTGTTGACAAATGGTCTTTTTCTTTCACTCATGTATGGCTGGAAGTCATCGACACCAACGACTGTGTACCTTTGCTACAGTTTAATTGGACGTACACACTCGACAGCACGGATACAGTGACAAATGACAGGTTGGCATAATACATCATGGTACAGTGGATAAATGGTCTTGCAATGATACATGGGCACTCATGTTGACTAATAGCACAATGGAGTGTCAGTAGATAAGCACTCCGTATTGCCCATATATATATCATCTGACTTCACTGACAGAGCATGTCAGTTTATAAACAATATTCAAGATGACTCCTAGACCTAACCTCGTCTAGCGAAGATTCCTTTAAGTAAAGTTCAGCACATATTTTCATATAATAAGATTGAACCACTAGAAATGGGTTCTCATACAGTAGCAGTGATCTCTAGACTCATCAAGCAATAGTACGGGGCATCCCTTTTCTCTTCTTGAAAGTCACAAAATATTTGGATACAAGATGGCTTCTCTCGTGAGCTGTCACTCACTTTCTTTTTTTGATACAAACTAGGCAGCTGTATCAAAGCTGGTCATTCATTAAATGTCCTTATGGCTTTGTAGATTCTATCATTGATACAATTGACTTCATCATACAATATAGTGCTGCTAGGAATGAATGTCATCTTCATCTGGTTAAATATTCTCTCAGACGTACAATGCGTCTGCTTAGCGAAAAACGATGGCTTAGCAAGAGTTCATAAGAAGTGCTTTCTTTACCTTATTATCAGAAACATGATTCTGCCATTCCTTGGCAATAAGAATAAACACTGGGGTAAAGCATACACGATAGGTCTAAACGACTATCACTTTCCCCATAAATATTGAGATCACTTTTCCCGGCGACAAGCCGATACAGAAACACAACAGCGCCCATCAGGGCGAAGCCAAATCACAACTCCCTAGCGACACATCCGCCGAACAGCCCTTTGACCTTTCTAGCGACAAAGAACATATAGTTCGACTTAGATATGTAAAGATATACAGACATAAGACAGACTCGTCCTACCTAGACAAACAATACACATAAATTCAGGCCATAGATATACTGAAGCAAGAACAATCTATTTCTACCCAAACAAAGAATAAATCGCAGTAAAACTGGATTCATCCGCGGAGTTCGATCTGAAACTCCTTTCAAGGGAAGTAACTCAATAATGACTTTTCCTTAAGCACTAAAAAGTATCTATTTTGTTTACAAAATATTTGCGAACATAACAAGCATACAAATGTATTATATTGCAGGATATCAAAGACTGCACGTAACAGGGTCCTTCAATTTAATGATGTCAAACCTTTTCTGTGTAGTTACAGTTGATCCAGCCCTTCTTAGTTTCACTTTCAGTTTTGCTACTACTAAATGGTGATCACTTCCCACATCTGCACCTCTTCCTACCTTCACATCTTGTAATGCATGTCTCCATCTACCATTAATCATGATGTGATCTGTCTGGTTTCTGTCCCGACCATTTGGTGATTCCCCTGTTAATTTGTGAATTACTTTATGTGGGAAAAGTGTTCCTCCAATGACCAGGTTGTTTATACTACAGAAACTTATTAGTTTATCCCCCTTTTCGTTTGCTGTTCCGCTGCCGCATTTCCCCATTACTCTTTCATTATATGTATTGTGTGTACCAACTTTCGCATTGAGGTCTCCCATTACTAAAATAAGACCATATGTAGGTGTGTCTTCCATTTCTTTCTGCAGTTGTTGATAGAATTTACCCTTGACCTCTTCATCGCTGTCATTCGTTGGTGCGTAGCATTGCATTATTGGTGAATCTACCTCTCAATCTTAATCTTATCAGTCTGTTGTTGATGGGTTTCCATTCCAGTAATGTCTTTTCTATTCCTTTCTGTAGAATAATGGCTACACCTTCTTTGTGCTGTCCATCCTCTCTTCCAGAGTAAAGTACTGTTTCTCATGTTGCTGTTTTAACTTTTCCTGCCCCTGTCCATGTGCTCTCGCTTATCCCTAGAATGTGTAACCTATAGTTTCTCATTTCTGCCGTGACCTGTTTTAGTTTACCCGTCTCATTCATTGTCCTGACATTCCAAAATCCTAATCTTGTATCATGTTTTGCGGTCAGAACGTCCGTTCTCATGTCAGTGGCTTCCTTTCGGCTTTCACCACTAACAGTCATACGAGCCTCAGACTCCGGATGTCCGTCCCGCAGCAAAGTTTGTTCATTCCTTCCTCGCTGCCTTTATCTTCTCTAACTCAGAGCCAGTACGCATTTACAGCTGGGTAGGCTGGAGCTTGACGACACCGTGTTTCAAAACACGTACCTTTACCGCGAGAGGCTACACTAATCACTCTGCTAATCAGACGCTCTTATTCGCATGATATTTGTGAAATATTTCTGGAAACAGAAATGTTATATATATTACATTTTAAAAATAACAAGCTGAACAAGTGTTGCTAAAATGTCATAAAATCGCGAATGCTGATTAACTTTTTTGTTACTCGGTATGATTGTTTCCTTCGGCAGTACCAAGAAATGAGAAAAAATTACATCCCTTATAAAAATAACGAAGGCTAAATTTATAATTCTCTTAAAGCTAGTCTGTCAGAAGGCGCCACCGTTGCTGCAGCGGTAAACAAGCAAAGCAAGAAACTCTATTGTATTGTCTCCTTTTTGTTCATCATTTAGACAATCTAGTCTTACTATTGTTCTATGGTGGTTTCCGTTCTACTTATCGCATTCTTAATTTTATTTATTATTGCCATGAAATAACCTTGCTATTAATTTTATCGTGTTCTACCTGTCTTTTTCTCCGTATTGTGCCTTCCATTCATTTCTTCTTTACCCGTATTTTCTCTTAACGCATGACTCAAGTTTCATTATGTTGTTTTCGCATGATCTATCTTGGGTATAGATAACGTTAACATACCCAGCTGGGAGCAGCCAGATAAATCTGCCTCACCTATGTTTAAACAAACACAGGCGCGGATTTCTCTCGCGTACCGAGCTGGGTGCCTATGCTTTTCGTATTGACAATCCGAAGATAAACAACAAAGTATCTTGCATGTGGCAGCATATTAAGTCAAACTACCGTGGGTAGAATCGTGCTTGTTAGCACTTATAATAACAAATGAAACTGAAGGGTTTGTTACGAATTACAGACATGAGTTATCTAAAAAGCGGTAATGTCAATACCTTATATGTGAGAAATTTGAAATTGTTGGTTGTCATGAAGGAAGAGGGGAGAAGATATATACTATAATAAAATGTTTAAAGCTGCTTGGTCTAGCCAAAATATATTAAGCTAGACTACGTTTAATAGGTGACTTGACTGCGTAGAAAGCTGGGAGAGCGTGGCCGAAAGGTCCCATATACTGTAACACAAATTTAAACCCCAGCACCGTTTCGATTGAGTCAAGGCGACACTTTCAGACAAGCCAGGACCGAAGAAATATAGGATGTAAATTAAGAGGATTGAACCAAGTATTGAGGATCTTCTGAAATTAACCAGCAAGAAAAATCGACTTTATAATACTGGAAACCACGAACATAAACAAGATAACAGTAGGATTATAATAAAAGCAATACTCGATTACCAGTAAGACGGCATCAAAACTTGTGGCCCGACATCATTCGGAAGTCTTCGTGTGACGGGCGTCTGTAAATTAACCCGATTATACGGGTAAGTTGTAACTTATACAATTTTATCATTTTATATTTTACATTTGATATGTTTAACTCGCTGGTGATTGTACAAGTTCATACGAGGCTGGCAACCTCAGCATATGAAAATAATAGAGTCATAAACCACAACAGCAAGCGTTAGTGACTGCTTCATGCCAGTTATCTCACAGGGAACCAAAAGCATAGGTAGCCCCAGGCTCCAGGTGGCGTAAGGGGTGGATGATGATGACAACATGCTGTACATATTTATTATATTAACATTTTAATACGTTTATATGTATATTTAAACGTGTCAACCAGGAAATAGTCGTTTTCGCTGTTCAGTCATATTTTTGTATCAAATTAATTGAAATAACGATGATTTTTCCATCCAATCCACTGGGTTTATGATTTATGCTCAGGGAAGGTAAAACTACTGAGAAAACAAGGGGACGATGAAAGTGATAGCGAGGAGGCGCCTGGCTAGTGTAAGGAAACCAATACTTAGCAGAGACATTTGTTTCTTCTAAAGTTTGTGGTGCAAGTTGGGGATACCAGTTTGTGATACCAGCTTAATACAAGTCTGTGGATCAAGAGCTTTTGGTCTACGCTAGATGCCTGCCTCTGACTAGTTGTGAAGATCCTTGCATTGACGTTAGGAGCCGTTACCCCTGCAACTATGCATGGGACGTGCCCTCACCACGGAAGTCGACAAATGACGGAGCAGTCAGCAAACCATTTCAACATCTGGGTAGTTAAGTGAGCTTAACCCGGCCATAACCAAAAGACACTCGCCTGAAAAATTAAAAAAACCCACTTTAATTTTTTGGGAGCAAAAAATCCTTCTTCCCCAGGCTTCAGGTGGCGTAAGGGGTGGATGATGATGACAACACGGTGTACATATTTATAATATTAACATTTTAATACGTTTATATATTTTATTTAATTATTACAGACAGAAGTGCACTCGTATGAATCATTTATCTTAAATATAAGTACAACAGAACTACTAAAGTACTATTTTACAGTATAGTTCAGTTGTAGGCTCAGAAACGAGCTAATATATCTTTATCTTCATAGAAGGGGTGGGTAGATGCAAAGTTCACGACTGCTTTGATAAAGTCAGCATTATGCTTGATTCCTGAAATATCCCTTGAATACACCCTAAAATAGAAGCACCATCCTTCTATTTAAAACTCTGCCAAGAGTAATCTTGAGCGAAGGTAGATACCTTTAAAGACCCTCATTGTATACTCTAATTTGTGGCCATTGTTGGGCGATCACTGTATAGCAGGGAAGGCAATTCCATGATAATTATGTGTGTTTTTTAGTCACAGAATCGAGGTCGTTGAAACTACTGCGGCAAGATGGCGGAAGTTAAATAAACAATAAGTGGCACGTTGGAGAACGAGACAGACAAGATCATTTTGCGATGAAAACATCGAAGTCACAGCGCTACACTGATTGGTAGTTTGATTGAAGGGGTTGTAGTGTTGCTTGCTGGGGAAGTATGACATCAATTTGTTTAAATTTCTAGAAGGAGCGATACGCAGGTCGGAAATTCACTATGTACATAGTCCAGGTCAATGTGGCTTAAAAAATGAAACTTTTCACCAACATGAGAAGTGCAAGTCAACAAAACATTAACGAAAAGCTGCTGCAAGTAGTCAATGGAACTTTTCTAAACAAAACAGACTTGCCTGATTACATGACCGAAGTACTAGAGAACTTGACTGTAAATTGATCACAGAAATAATAATAATAATAAATTCTTTAAGCGCCAAACACGGCGCATAAGGCAGAAACCAGTGCTCTCCAGGTTGTTCGTTGTGACGCCACTCCTCTTAGCTCTTGCACATTATTTAGGCCCAACGTTCTTCCTTCTCTTATTATTGTTCTTCTGAGTGTTTCTTTTGGTCTTCCTTTTTTCCGCTTACCCTCAGGAACCCAAGTGAGCGCCTGTAGTGGTATTCTGTTGTTTTGCATTCGTAGGACATGACCGATATATGACCATCGTCTTTTCCTTATATAGTCGGAGACATATTTCTGCCTAGAGTCTTCTCTTATTTGTCGATTAGTCTTGAATTCTTTCCAACTGATGTTCATGAGTTTTCTAAGACATTTGTTCTCGAATGTATTCAGCTTGTTCTCCAATGATTTTGTTATTTTCCAACTCTCACAGCCGTATGTTAACACTGAGATAACATTTCTGGAACTGTTATCGTAAAGAACCTTATAAATTAACGACGAAAAACATGGTTGCATTAATGTTAAACAATGAGATACAACTTGTACTTAAACTCTTGCCTGGTGAAAGAACAACCTGCTACAGTTAAGATTCTGTTGTCGCGAATGACCCTGAAGATGCTATTATTTATTTATCATTCGTGCTCAATTTCCATCAATAATGGCTCCACATGTCCTGTGGTCATTGCAGCGATACTTATGCTCATTCAGAATCTAAATCCAAAGAAAGGACTCTGTAATATATCTCGGTTAATTATCAGCGGATTACACAGAAATGTTTTAGGAGTAGAACTTAAATCTGACTCGTAAATTATATACGTATTGAGAGTCTACCACGGATCGATTTAGCTCCTAGTAACTGTGACGAAGCAGAATTCGCCTTCTTTTCTCTTTGTCAATCTTTTCTCTTTCTTCATAAGAGCTCACTCATTCCTTTGGGACCCAAAGATGCAGCAATACAGAATGCAGTCAGCGACCCACAGCTTGACTGCTTGCGTCAGGGTCATCGAGCCAGGGCTGACCAAGACCCTACTCCACCTCCACTTGGTGGTCCTGGAAACAGGCTGCATCACTGCAGTCTGGCTGAGAGAGTAGGGATCGAAGAGGGAAGGCAAACTCGGTCCCCAAAAATGACGTGCTGAAGTCGGATGTGTCGGCCGAAAGGCGCAGATATCGCAGCTCTGGTGTAAACAGACACAATGCAACCAACGTCATTTTCAGGACGAACGAGGAAGAAGAAGACTCATTCCTTTCTTATTTTTAGCAAGTCAACCACTTGTCTAAATCAGTCGCTCTCTTCTTTATTCCTTGCAACGAAAATATTTCACTGGTTGTTCCATCTTTGGTTGAACTGGAATAATTATTCCAGGATTCTTGTATAGTTATGTGACTTTTGACCTCAGTCCCAGCGTTAGTTAAGGCTGTGAATGATCTGATCTCGAAAAATTAGTAGAGTGGAGACAGTCATAAAATGCCACCCTCATTATTTATTAAGTATATACACTATCTACTCTTGGGCTGAAAGGTGGATGTTGGAAGATGGAATGCAATGGATTTGTACGTTTACATATGATTTACACACACACACACACACACACACACACACACACACACACACACACACACACACACACACACACACACACACACACACACACACACACACACACACACACACACACACACACACACACACACACACACACACACACGCATATATTTCCGAAAAACAAGGCTTATGCCTAATTTATTCTTGTTCCAATTTATTCTGTCTCAGAGTCTGCCAGTCTTACGTGACCCCATGGCCAGCGACCTGGCGTTGACTCCTTGAACGTATTAACAAAGAAGTGGGTTTACACGACTTTACGACAGTCAAGATAGAGGAAGCAGCCTGCCATCCTCTGAAACTCTAAAAAGAACTTGCCATACTGGTCCGGTAGTGCTGGGACAGATTGAACCCCCTGGCAACTAGACAACATAAATTCAGCAGCATCGAAGACGAGTAGTTTACAATGCCAGCAAAACCACCACAGAAAAGTTATTTCAGTCTAAATGATGCAAAATTTACTCTGACATGTTTCAGAACCATAGACAGTTTTGTTCCCCACACATAAGAATTTATAGTTGTAAATTTTTGAACATATAATCTATCACCATTTTGTAAACTTCATTTCAAATATGTGAGAATCTATCTCCATTTTTTTTTTAACTTTACATTACGAGTCTGTTGTTATTTTTCTTGTAGTAATTAATTGGGTTGTATAAATAAATTTTAAATAATTAAAATCTACACCCTGGGAGCGAGCCGTAATTGAATAAACACGATTGGGTCGGGATATTTTTAATGTGGCTGGGCACCAAATCTCTTATCCAACTATACGTACTATACATAGTCCTTTGAAGGATTTCGGATAAAGAATTTATCGCCTTGGAATATCCTGTTTAGTTTCACCAGAACTATCTTTTAAGTAAGGTTTCTAGTGGACTAATTCCCGAGGAGAGACAGTTCATTCAACCTGCAGTCTGGAAGATTTTCCTCTAGATATCATCTTGTATTCATCCATCAATCTGTCACTACATCCTCAAAATTTCCCGTCACGGTAACATACAACTAACTTTCATAAAAGACTCCAGTTTCCAATTATTCCTGCATTTGCAGTCACTGTCTATACAAGTCATGGACCGACATTTGATCATGTTGAACTATTTCTGGTAGAGTTACGGCCAACTTTACATTGCTTTGACTAAAAAAATTAGGACGACATAAGAACACAATTTATTTGGCTACAGGAACAAAGAAGACAGTTGAAAAACGATGCAACAGTGTTTACAGTAAATGTAACTTACCCAAAAAAAAAAAATTTTTTTATCGTGACTAAATCTGTTGGCACGATTGTGCAGACAAGTTCTGCCACTTACCAGATAATACGTTGAAAATGGCACAATCGAAGGTTGCTATCGAATAAGTAACATTTAAAGCTCCGCTAGCCACAGATAGGATCGGATGAATACAAGTTATAACTTCCGATTTAGCATGATATCTGTTTGAAATTTCCCCTAAGTGCGGCGCAATTACACGGGCACAGATAGTAATATAATAATTAATAATTGTTCATCCATTAAGTAATGAAAAATATGACGTTGTTGGTCTGTACTTTCAGTTTTCCATATATGGGTTTCATTTTCTTGGACGCTTTCGTAATTTACTTGAACTCATCACGTGCTCACGTTCTCATACATTTAAATGCTGGAGTTGCGCACTCGTTGCTTCAGCGTATACTTTTAGGTTGGAAATATTTAGCTTCATTGTTGATAAAGTTATCGTTTACACGTTTTCAAGCCTGAGAAAATATAAACAAAAATTCTTATTCGTAGAGCAGAACAAAGAAACACTGTACATTTTCTACAATTCTGTTAATGTTAGCGTCGAACAGTTAAAAGGAATGTTTTCTCGTATTAATTTTATTCGTCTTAATTTACTTAACAAGTTCCCACACGATTCTTTCTTTATTATTTTGAAAAGTTTAATTTGATTTTTTTAGAATACAATAAATCTTTTACAATAATTTATAATACATCTTACAATAAATCTTTTTTGGTTAATTTATAATACCGTACCGGTACTTCAAAAAAAAAACTAGCCCCTATAGGAGAGTAAAGTTATTAGGCAGAATAGTATGTACCGTATGTCAGTTTTACATAATTAATACAACACTCACATCAGACGCTTTTGTTGATTATCTCTTCAGCGTAAACAACATACTAAAACAAGGAATTAAAATTGTGCGTATAGTATTGTAAAAAGATGTGATCACCCTACAGTTAAAACCAATTATTTCGTTATTTTGTCGCGCTTTTAACCTGTCTGTCGATTTCTAGTAAATTATTAAGACTACGTATTAAGACTCGTATTTACCAGCCAAGAAAATGTTTTACCGAAGTATTCGTGGCATTTATAGTGCACATGTAAAATAAAAGTGCCTTACACTCTTTTTCATATTGTGCCTTTATTTTTATAAATACCATTTCATCACGTATTTTTATAACCTTTTCATCTCTTATGTTTTTAATACGTTTTTCATCTATTGTTTTTTTATAGATGTCTTTTCATCTCCTAATTTATGGACACTTTATCATCTATTATTTGTATAGATACCATTTCATCTCTTGTTTTTTTTTTTTTTTTTTTTAAATTAATGAAGAAAAATATCACGTTCAACCTCAGATGGGTTATAATTAGGATATATATTGTTTTCAGTTCCAAATAATATGAACACCTGCCGATACGAGAAAGTGGCATAACATTTGTCAAATCATTGTAAATAGGGACAATCACAATTGTGCTTATACGTTAAATAAATAAACAAAAAAAAACAAAAAACAAAAAATCAAGAAGAAACTCTGAACAAGAATAATATTAAAGTGGAGGGGTGTAAAGGCCTGGTGGTTCTTCTAGTTATATAACGGACTTTAACAGATTGACTTTCATCTGTTAAAAGTCATATGCATTGTAAGAACAGCATCAGACCTTCACATTCCCAGCCACTATATATTAACATTTGTTCGTGTTAAATATTGTTTGACTATATTATGCAGTTCCCTAGGTCTGTCTATTCTCAACACCTCTTCTATATTTATTGGTAAGTTGGATGCTTGCAAATAATCTAATATTGGTATTCTCATTTGTTCAAACCTCTTACATTTTAACAAGAAATGTTCTATATTATTGTCTTGAAGACATCCTGCACAGTAAGGTTCTTCTATTCTGAAATAGCCTTTTCCCAGCTGTAGTCTGAGAAGTTTCTTATTACTGGGAATTTTCAATTCCCTAGATGTCCGATATTTTTTTTGTTGGAGCCTTGAACATCTTATATGCATGTCTTCCTTTCAGATTTGTATCCTTTCTGCTTTCCTTTCATCTGTTATTAAATCTTTAATTAAGCTCTTAATCTCTGATTTACTCGTTCCAACATTTATTAGATTTTTATCAGATCTACCTTTCTTGGCTTCTTTATCTGCCTTTTTCATTTCCTTCAATGCCAACATGTGAAGGTATGCAAGCAATTAAGACTGAACATCCTCTGGAATATAAGTATGTAGTAGCCAGAAATATCTCCTCTGCTATATCAGGTCTACTACATTCTCGCGCTTTAATTGTTGAAAGAGAGTCAGTTAAAACTGTTAATTTTTTGGAAGGGTTATTAGAGAATATTTCTAGTGCTTTTAGTATTACCACCATCTCTGCAGTGAAAATGGGTGTATTTTCCGTGATGCTATATTCTTTTGACATTTTCCATATTGGAATATATATTCCTATCCCCAATTTGCCATCCTCTCCCTTGGATCCACTTGTATACACAGTAATGCTGTCTTTTGATATTTGTTGAATATATTTATTGGTTGTGTTTTTAATATTTTCTATATTATTTGTTTTCTTAAGTATTTCTGCTAGGTGATAGTCCGTGTCTGGTTTCTTGATCTCCCAGGGCGGAATCACTGGCTTGTATTCACAACTGTTATTAATTGATGAAATTAATGTACCCAGATGGACAAATTCCTCCATACACTTTCATCTTGTAAGGTATCTAGTGGTATTCATTGGATTGGTCTGAGTTGTTAGTTGGCATCTGGTGAAAGCTGTATGTGCTGGGTGAGACTTATCTAACATAACTCTGTACATGTAATTTAGTCTTAACTCCTTCTCCGTAATTCTAACGGTAGAATTCCTAAAGCCACCTCTATAGCTCCCATTGATGTTGATCTGATTGCACCTGCAATTGTACATAAAGCCTGATGCTGAATTCTGTCTAATTTAATCTTGTTACTGTGTGCAGCAGAGTCATATATTATACGTCCATAATCTATTTTTCCTCTAATAAAAGATTTATAAAAAGTGAGCATTGTTTTAGTGCTTGCACCCCTTCTATTACCTTTCAAATATCTTAATAAGTTAGTCAATCCTCTGCAAGACTCCACTAGTTTATCTACGTGTTTATTTCAGTTCAGCTGTTGGTCCAATGTCATTCCTAGATATCGAGTTTTATTTTACGTCTTATTTTTACACTTACAATTTCATTTCTTATTTTTATATAAATAAAATTTCATCTCTTATATTTATAGTTGCAATTTCATTTTTTTATAGCCCCATTTAATCTCTTATTTTTATCGACATCATTTCATCTCAGTTGACAAGCTTTTTTCCATAAGCTTTATACAATGCTATTTCACTTTTCACCCTAGCTTGTGTAGCAGCATTTAAAGGACTGTGTTGTTTCACAATTTCACTGAACTTTATGATGGCGAACTCGATGATTCTCCTCCTGGTCTTAGTCACAATACTTGGTATCACTTTAAACATGGTGACATGTGTTGTTGAGCTGGACTTCAGGGTAACCCCTACAGTCGTCAAACCCCTGGAAACGACCAATGTGTCTTTACAATGTCTGGTCACTGAGAGGGTTCAATACCATAATCAGAAAAGCTATTACTACAACCAGTGGGGGCAGCAAGTGCCTCAAACAAATCCACCTCCAACTAGTAGGGACAAACACAACTTAGCGATGATTAGAATTCTGAAAAATTTTCAGGTAAGTTAAATTTTGTTAAACAATCTATAGCTAATATACACGCAGGTAAGTCAGTCGGTTTTCCCATGTGGAAAATATGTGACTGCAACTGTTGCTAGCCAGCAGTTTCTATTCTGGGCCAACTTTTTGTTTTTTTAGCTTTGAAAGTCTGTAACTTCTTGAAAACAGACTTTCATGAATGGATGCTTGAAGGATTGATATGGTCCGCAAGATCACTAATGTAAAACTGATGGCAAGAACCAGACAAGATCATCGATGTAAAACTGATGGCAAGAACCAGACAAGATCACCAATGTAAAACTGATGACAAGAACCAGACAAGATCATCAATGTAAAACTGATGGCAAGAACCAGACAAGATCACCAATGTAAAACTGATGGCAAGAACCAGACAAGATCATCAATGTAAAACTGATGGCAAGAACCAGACAAGATCTCCAATGTAAAACTGATGACAAGAACCAAACAAGATCAGCAATGTAAAACTGATGACATAAACCAGACAAGATCATCAATGTAAAACTGACGACAAGAACCAGACTTGATCACCAATGCAAAACTGACAACAAAAACCAGACAACAAAAATCCTGGTTGCCACACATAGGACCTTGGCAGTCAATATATATACTACACGTCAAAAGTCAAGGGCCACTTAGAAAAACCTTGGTTGAAACCATAAAACAAATCTGATATAAACGTAATTGGTATCAGTCAAAACGGCATTTATTGAATATTAAATTGACATGTCACGTGAAGAAATGGAAACACACATTCAAAAGCAATGAAGCCGTGAAGTTTGTCACCCCCCTTTTCAAAAGTCACACAATAGATATTGGACAAATAGACATTTCAAAATCGGGTATGACCACCGTTTGCAGCAAGGCATTCAAGACAGCGTAGACGCATCGAGTCCACAAGGGTCCGAAGAGTATCCTGAGGAACAGCTTGCCATTCCTGAAGCAGAAATGCAGTCAGCTGTGCAACATCCATTGGCAGGGGGTGATTTGTTGACAATCTTCGACCAAGGACATCCCAGAGGTGCTCAATCGGAGAAAGGTCAGGTGAATGAGCTGGCCACGCCATCCTGATGATCCATGTTGCTGAATAAACTCATTCATCACACGAGCTCGATGGGGTCGAGCGTTATCATCTTGGAGGATGGCATTATCACCTATGGCCTCCAGAGCAGGCTGAAAAATTGGTCTCAAGATTTCGTTCTGGTATCTTGGGCCGGTCAAGTTGCCTTGGATGATGTAGAGTGGGGTCCTGTCGTGTCTGTAGAAGCCTTCCCAGATCATGACAGAACCCCTACCATAATGATCCACCTCTCGAATTGTGTCATCATTAAATCGCTCTTCTGGTCGTCTCCAAACTCGAATCCTGCCATCATTGAATGACACAGTGAAGCGAGATTCATCAGTGAAGAGAACTTGACTCCATTGTTGCCTTGTCCATCGGATGTGCTCGCGACACCAAGCAACACGGGCTCTGCGATGAACAGGAGTAAGAGGGATTCTGACTGCAGGACGTCGAGCAGCCAGTCCAAATTCATGTAAACGTCTGCGAATGGTGCTTTGACTGACATTAACGTTTACAGTTTTTCTCAGCTGACATCTTAGAGTGGCCGGTGGCGATCCTCCACACTTCCTGTGACCTGAAATCTCTCCAAAATTCTTTGGATAGTAGAGTGTGAAACTGCAAGCCGTCTAGCAACCTCACGGACAGATAAACCACTTTCAACCCACGCTATAGCCCTCATTCTTTGTAAGGTGTCAAGACTTCTTCTCGGTGGCATGGTTTTTGCAAGTCATGAAACTACCCTAAGTCTGCTGATTGTAAAACAAATTAAGAGTGAACTCTGTTCACGAAAAGTCGCTATTGCACGTGGAATGTCAATCAGCACGATTACTTCACCTGTTTGGTTGAACGGAAGTTTGAAAAAACAGATTAAAAATGTGAATTTATGGTCAGCAAACCAAATTGCACGTGATCACCATGGTTGTCGGTGAGTTGTTTTTATGCTTAACGTGCATAGAGGACTGTCAGAGGAAGATATTGCAACCATTTTTACTAACAACTTCCTTCATTTAATCATTCTATGCACTTATATAAAAGTGTATTGAAAATAATAGGGTGGCCCTTGACTTTTGACGAGTAGTATAATTCAAGAAGCGAAATGTTCTGTCCGTCTTGCGTCCACGCGGAAGTCGTCTAACACAACATTATTGAAATCATGAATGAATCAAGTAGAGCTCAAAATATACTTCCTTTCAATAAATATTTCACGTAGCAATCACACACATTGCTAATTCCTCATGAAGTAGAATCATGCAGCGGACATAAAATATCATTTAAAAAACTAAACATCCCACACACAGCCATTCCGGCTGAATAAACCGCTCTGTAAGTTGTCTCCCCTTTCACGCACTCACTCACTGCCAGACATCACCCAATACTTTTCCCCCATTCACGACCTACATTCTTCCCACGGACTTACCCTAAATCACACTCACAATCATAACACACACCCTCAACTAAGTTCACAACATTTATTCCCGTGACACTCTAGTTGAACACCGCAGTGTTTCAAAATAATGAAAACATTGAGGTGCACAAAAAGATGTGTAACAATCACCAATGTAAAACTGATGACAAGAACCAGACAAGATCACTAATGTAAAACTGATGACAAAAACCAGACAAGATCACCAATGTAAAACTGATGACAAGAACCAGACAAGATCACTAATGTAAAGCTGATGACAAGAACCAGAGTAGATTATCAATGTAAGACTGATGACAAGAACCAGACAAGATCACCAATGTAAAACTGATGACAAGAACCAGACAAGATCAGCAATGTAAAACTGATGACAAGAACCAGACAAGATTATCAATGTAAAACTGACGACAAAAACCAGACAAGATTATCAATGTAAAACTGACAACAAAAACCAGACAAGATTATCAACGTAAAACTGATGACAAGAACCAGACACGATCATCAATGTAAAACTAATGACAAGAACCAGACACGATCACCAATGTAAAACTGATGACAAGAACCAGACAAGATCACCAATGTAAAACTGACGACAAAAACCAGACAAGTGCCTCGGGGATCATGAGATGAGAAGAAGACGTGATGATAGATAAGATAAACACTGAGGACACATGTTGATAGTATTACAAGGTAGTCCTTATTCTGGAAATCCCAGGGATAAGAGAGGTAGAGGGAGGTTAAAAAAAGCACGCGGAAAATAGAACTGGAGAGAGAAAGGGAAATCTTGAGGAAGACATTAAAATACCTAGAGCTGAGGGCATGTGACAAGAAGATTTGTCATACGTTTGTTGAAGGCATATTGTGACCGGGTGAAGGAATGAGTGGACGGGAACGGCACTAAAAGTCCAGGCTCGTGTGACAGTGTAGATCGTGATAGTGGATTTTGTGGAAAGGGATGTAAATCTGTATTTCACTTGAGATAAGGGAAATAATCTCAAGCCTTTCTTTGTAGGGGTTCTTCTGGGGAAGACTGGTTATTCACCAGAGGTGTTGCTTCCAGAAGAAAGGAACAACCCAGGTAATTAAGAGAACTCGTAAATGCCTTTACGGTTTTAATATTGATCTTGAAGGGTTATATATAATCAGTAACTTGAACAGTCAAAGGAAACTTAAATAGTGCAGGTTACTTGAAAAGTCCAGTAGATATTAAAAAGATATTCTTTATTTCGTTTCGTTTCAGCATGAGGAAAATGTGGCAGTTCGATAAGAATTTCTGGTGGGGGCGTATTTTACGCTGTACAACCCAATGCCTAGAATTCGGCTTTTGGCTGGGATCATGTTCCTATTTCGTTTCGTTTCAGCACAGAAGATGACATGTTGTCATTGGGTCTTCTTGTGTTGGGACATGTGGTCTTGACCAGGGCCGGGTTTGGGCGGGGATAATGCGACCTCATGCGAGGAAAAAAATATGCGACCTCAAGCGAGGAAAAAAAAAAAAAAAAAAAAGGTGGGGGAAAGTAAAACTGCCAGCTTTAGCCTCCAAGGCGAAAGGCTTACGGCTCCTCAATACTCTAGTCGTTTTGTGACATTTGTGGAAATCCTAGCGAAATAAAATACCATTCGAGACTTCAATTAAAACTAGATCGAACTTACTTCATGTGGAATAAACCACAAACCTAATCGTGGCAGGGGTTAGTGCTGGTTCACTAACTTTCCTGGTCGGTAGGAGATCTCTAGTTGGATATTAGTATCCAAACCGTAGGAGTCAAGGGCTTTTTCGTTCAATAGTAGATGTAGCGCCAGGTTGCTCCAAACCTAAACTAAAGAACTTTTTTTTTTTTAAAAACCTTTATTCAGGTCAATATATCAATTTACAAAGAATTTTTACATTATCACATGTTATAAAAGACAAAGACTAATAACTCCCCCCCCACCCTTCCCTCCCCCAGCCTAGCATTGCAACAAGTCAATATCAAAAACAATATACCAAATTATAAACAATATCACATAATAAACCATACTAACGATAAACCCCCCCCCCCCCTCAACCCTTCCCCCCCCAAAAAAAAAACTTTTATTCAAGTCAATGTTCACATGGATGATGAATGGAGGTGAAATGATTGATGGTACATTGACTAAATGATGATGACACTCTACCATGAGGTGATTAGTGAAGACATAAATGATAAATGATATTTATATTGCTTGATATTTACAGAAGTATTTATAAATAAAGCTACTTGCTTCACATTGTATAGTTAAACAACGAAGTATTTAAGCAACAAGAAATATTTTTAAAGTTGTTCTGTTATGTTTTTTGTTATTTGTTCGTATATCTGTGAAAATATTCTACTGTCGTAATGTATGCCGTCATGTACTGCCCTATTTCTACATATCCACACTAAGTATCTAAATTCTGCTAATAAAGTTAAGAGTTTAAGCTCCGTCTGTCTCGGTAAAGTCGGTAAAGTATTCAACATGACCGCTTGATACATGTTGAGTGATTGCGGTGTTTAGAAGCTATCAGTGTTCTTAGTTTATTTAATGTGGGGGCCACTGTTTTACATGTGTAAAACAAGTGGTCCTCTGTTTCTATTGTGTTGTTATTGCACAGTTTACACCTTGGTGGCGCCTTGCCTGCTTTCATTGCTGAATGCTTACTCATGATAGGTGTTAAACCGTACAGTAACCTAAAAGTAACTTGTTTGGCTTGTGGCTTGACGTCTATTGCATGGATGTTTGTGAAGCTTTGTGTGTAGTCTGTTATGAAAAGGTTGTACCCTCGTTTTATTCGAGTACCTAAGTGGGGTTCCTGTGCTCCTACTAAAAGTTTGTATATGAGTTTAGTTTCTTGTTTTATTAACTGTTCATTCCCTTTTAGATTTTCTATGCATATCCTATAAAAAGGTGGTGGGGTGTCAAAGGAATGTGGTTGGTTGTTTTCTAGTTTGTGTAACTTAATTAGCCTAAGCCCGATATAGTAATGTGCTAGGGGGTACAAGCTTGGGTTTTTAATTATCTCCCCTATATATTTAATCCTTAAAGCTTTAATTTTAGTGTTGATATCTTGTAAAGCTATCTGTGACGTATGAAAATCGGACCTCTCTTTCTTTAATCCTTCAGTCCCCCTTTTCTCTATTACAACTAAACAACTCGAGTCATTCCCACGATTGCTGGTTTGGTATGCCATAAGTTATCTGGACATTCGCCCTTTTGTTGTCTTCTCTCGCGGCGGTATCTCTTACTGACATTCCCACAGAGAGGCAGACCACCAGAGATCAGGTTGCGATGTCAAGCCGAGGTTTGAAACCTCTGTTTAACACCTGATAATAGAATGGACGAAGATTTTGCAGGTGCGTTTGCCAGACCTGGGGACATCGGGGCGATTCAGTACATTAGCGCAGTTTTAGAAAATTCATCATCAGTCTGCCCCAGGAATTGGTGATATCTGCTAGCGCGAATCTTGGAGTTTTATATATAAAGAATTTCTGAGATTCACGGAGAGTGTCATTTTCCTAGTGTGGCGGTAATCATATATATATTAGAATTTTGAGTGTCTTAACGTGTTAATGTTTTCACTGGGATTTCTGTGTTTATTAAATACGCATATTAAATAGTTCCAGCTGTAATAAGTAAATTTAATTTCTTGCTATTCCCCCAGTAAGAGACGCTTTGAATTAACTAATATACGCTAGGCGATTGATAATTAGAGGTAAATCTACTTTTATTCATCATGCGTAATTATGTGAATTACTAAAGTTTTGTGGGTTTTAAATATAATTTAATACCGGAGTGATCTAGAGGTCTTACCTAACGAGTGTAGAATATAATAATGATGTCATTGTTAAAATGTTTCTTTTTTCTACATCTAGGCGATCAACCCTGCGATCTAGCGGTCTGAATAGCTCCAGAAAACATTCTTAAAATATTATTGGGTCCTAGATTTGGACCTGTGCGGTTCTCTTGTGGTTTTCTTACAGAGAGAAAATCCCCACATATAAACATTTTAAAGAATATAAAAATCAGAACTGGACAAGAAATTACCTAGATTGTTCACAGCAAATCTGATCCGCCTGTGGTGGCCAAATATCTATATATAAACATTGTTTCCAGAATATTGACTATCGTATTTTTTTTCTTTTCTCAAGTGGATTTATCCAGAAAAAAGAATACTTGGGTCCACAACCGGCACCCAACCCCAGAGTGAGAGATAAAAACAGATAGGAGATCCTTTGCTTATCCTTATTGGTTTTCTAACAGTGTACCCACCAGACATTTTCCTTAAAATATCGGACATCTGTGTGCTGCCCATGGTGAACCTTTTGATCACAAATATATATATTTACCTGCCCTACCTGACGTGAACTTTTGACACATAAAATTAGCATTATTTAAGCGGACGTTCCCCATTAGGAAAAATTAATCATTCTTGGAGGAACTGAGGTCCCTTGGATAGCACCACCCTGAAATATGTCAAAGATACACAGATGTGTTAAAGAGTAGTAGGTAAGTGTGATTGCTGATTGCTTGTGGCCACAGACCGACCGACTGTAAGAAAGAGAAAATGAATATTTCATATTTTGTATAATCATTATACTCACTTCAGTCTTTTCGGGTTCGCAAATACTGTTATATCATTTTCCTGTCTTCTTTGTTTCAGGATAGATTAACTAGAGACTTGGTTCTTTTACTTTATCGTCTATCCCTATATATATATTATTATTAACTGTAATCTTTTGGGTTAATTACCTCTGTCAGGATCTACTTTGGAATTCCTTTACAGTAGAGGAGAGCCTATTGGGTTAATACATTTTCTTGCATTTTTTATGTCTGTAAACTATACCTTCTGATAGATAATATTGTTGTATGTGATTTCTTTAAGATAATAAACATAACAAAAAAAAACCTAAGTTATCGTGTTGGTCAAACCCCTGCCCATTATATGTTATCCATAGCTTGGTTCACGTCTGTACGTATTATGTCACAGAATTGTGTATATGTAAGTGGAGTGTAACTCGTATATATATGTACCAGGAGAGAAAGGGAGTCTAGTTAAATATTGTCGTGAGATAGGCTGGGATTAGAGCAATTACTCAATCCAGAGACTGTCCTTTCTCTTACACTCTCACCCCCTTGTGGAAAAAAGCTATTTCTTACCCCTTATTCTCACATAGTTTACCATTATCACCTCTGCTCAGACGGGACCTTAAACATCTTCAACCTATCTCAATAAAATCTACGACATAAATGGTTTGCTCGTCGTGGGATTAAGATCCAAGTTTGAGTCTAGATAAAAGTCTAAAGTCTGATACTGAATCAGAAGTTTCATCTAGATAGAGTGTGTTGTGAGTTTGTCTTGTGATTTAAGGAATAAATAATTACCCCCAGACAACGCTCTTAGTTACGGGGTGTTCGACCATACACACATATAGGATTTGTTTCTTTCCACAGCAATAGCTACGGGAAACTTGTTTTGATAATAATCTTTGTTGAATATATGATATTTGGTAATTTTGTAACAGACCGCTATTTCGCGTGATTGTTTAGCAATCACTAGGGTTTTTTTTTTTGAAGCAGCAGAGTTGAGCTAAGCAAAAGTCGGCTTGTTCTGACTTTTTAGTCAAGTTAATAACGCCCCTTCTCTTAACTAACTTCAGTGGGCGAGTTTTGGGGTGGAGTTTAATTTTTTTAAGGAAATTTTTTTTTCTCCTTAAATTGTTTTTAAAATAAAAATAATTTTTTCTCCACCGTTAGTAATAGTAGTTTTTCCAGGTTATCTGATCTACCACTTTTGGATTAAGTCGTCTGTATTAGGAGCCTAAGTGCCAGAGATAACAGCGATAGATTAGTAAACTGATAACAGGAGGAGGTATCTCAGGGTAAAGAATAACATCTTTGTTGGTTTTTCTCGTAAGCGGCTAAGGATATAGTTTTTCTTCTTCTTTCCTTCTTTTTTCCTCGGGTGAGTGGCATTCAGTTCTCTAACATGGCTGAGCGTGTAAAACTTAGGACTATGCTGAGAGAGGAAGCAAGGGAGACAGGATTGCAAGGAGAGGAAGTGACCGCGTTCATCAACACAGAACTTGACCGATATGACGCGGAGCAGAAAGTAGCAGAAGCTAGAGAGAAGGAAGATAAAGCGGAGAGGAAAGAAGCGGAAGAGCGTCAATCTCTATTAGAGCAGAAGAAAATTGAGGCAGAGATGGAAGCTCGCAGGGCAAACGAAAGAGAGAAGGAGAGACAATACGAGGAACGAGAGAAGGAGAGACAGCACGAGTTGGCGCTTAAGGCTCTAGAAGTCCAAAGTCGTGGGGCTGCCTCTACTTCCAGCAATGGAGAGCCGTCATCTCCACATTCATCGTTAACTGATCACTCCAGCACTCATTCTCCCCAACTCACAGCTATGTCTTTCACCCTGGAACCCTTCCCAAGCCCCAATGAGAAAATTGACTCGTTTCTAGAAAAATTTGAGAGAATGGCAAATCTGTATGGGTTAGAGAGTTCCCGGTGGTGCCTAAAGCTTTCACAGGCTTTGAAAGGTAGTGCTTATGAAGTCTACATGAAACTGGGAAGCAGTCAAGACAACTACGACATGCTAAAGAAGGCTTTACTGGAGCGTTTCGAAATGAACGCTCGTAAGTTTCTACAAATGTTCAGAAACAGCAAAAGGGAGAGCACTGAAACATTTCAGCAGTTTTCTTCACGGCTGAAGGGATATTTGACAAAGTGCATAGAGCTTTCCGAACTCCCTCTCACCTACGAAGGTCTTGAGGAGTTCGTTCTTATAGAACAAATAAAAACCACTTTGTCAAGTGAAACCCGTAGATTCCTGGCTGAACAAGGCGCAGTCAAGTTAGATGACATTCTCAGTAAGTCTGAACGGTACATAAGTGCTACGGCCGAGCTTCCCAGCACCAAACGCAAACCGACAGATGAGCCTGCTCGAAAAAATAATCTAGAGCAGTCTTCCCATCACCATAACCAACGAGAAGCCGTACCCCAACATCTTCCACAGGAAAAATCGAAATTCTTCAAAACCAGATATCCCACCCACCACAATCCTGATCAACCCCACCGTCCTACGTGGCAGCGCGGCCAGAAAGGACAGGGTGACAAAGGGAAAACCCCTGCGCACGGGACATCTGATCAGGGCAAGCACACCGGGCCAAATCGCATCGGATGCTTGCAAACAGCCTCGCAAGGAAGAATCAATGTCAGTGATTCTCAACCTGAGGGGGAGATGCCCTCAACGCGAGGAACTGTTATTTTGAACGGGACTTCAACATCTTGTCTTTTTGACACGGGTTTATCCTTTGACTGTATAGTCGCAAGGCACCTGGTCAAACCCGGTCAAGAGACAGAAGACACCGTCAAACTAAGTGGAGTTTTCAAGAGTGACGCACCCAGGACGCTTCCCATCGCACTGGTGGAAATACACTCTGATTTTGTCAGAGGTGTTATTAAAGCGGCCATTATGGATGATCCTATCTACCCAGTTATACTTGGATGTAGATACGTGTTTATTGGGAGACCGAAAGAGCCGATTGTGGCAGCAGTAACCACAAGAGGGCAAGCCCAGAAGGAACGGGAGCCTGCGCCAAATTTGTTACCTATGGAACTAAAAGAGGCGCAACAAAAGGACCCTACCTTGGAGCCCTGCTTTAGGAAGCTGCCCATGGCTAAGGACCCCAGACACAACGGAGACATCTTCTCTAAGGATGGTGTACTGTATCACAGAACGGGCAAACCTGATCAAGGGCATAACCAGCTCCTAGTACCGAAACAGTACAGAGACCAAATCTTAGAAATGGGGCACTCTCTTCCCTTTAGCGGACATATGGGACAAAACGCCACTATTCAGCGAATACAGACTCACTACTGGTGGCCATGAATGAACTCTGATATTATCAGGTACGTGAAATCCTGCGCCCAGTGCCAACGTGTGGCACCCAAGCATTGGACACCCCCAGTTCCTATGGGTGAAATGCCAGTAGTGGGGACTCCATTTGAACAGGTTGCTGTCGACATCATTGGACCCCTGGAAAGGACCAAAAGAAGGAACAGGTTCATCCTGACCTTAGTCGACACTTGCACAATGTGGGCCGAAGCTGTACCGCTAACATGCACAGATTCCAAGCATGTCGCAGAAGCCCTGGTGCAAATCTTTACACGGTTGGGATTCCCTCAACAAGTTTTGACGGACAATGGATCCCAATTCCGTAGCCTGTTAATGGAGGAGATCTTTAAGATCTTGAGGGCGAAACACATCCACACCAGCCCCTACCATCCGGCCGGAAATGGGCTCGTGGAGCGCTTTAACGGCAGCCTCACCATGATGTTACGTAAGCTGGGACAAGAGAAACCTGAAGATTGGGACCTTTTCATTCCTGCAGCCTTATTCGCCTACAGGGATGTTCCCCAGGCATCTACAGGATTTCCACCAGCTACACTTTTATTCGGCAGACCTATTAAGGGGCCGCTAGAAGCCTTACTTCGGTCCCTGACAGACCATAAGGCTGACGAGACAGTCGTCTCAGCAAGCAAATATGTATCAGAGCTCAAGGAAAGGTTACAACTAGGATGGGACCTAGCAACAACCAACCTTAAGAAAGCACGCGCAAAGCACGCTCAACGATACAATAAAGCAGCGAAAGAGAGAGAACTCCAACCAGGGGAGAAAGTTTTGTTGCTACTTCCAACCGGAAACAACAAACTTCGCATCGGATGGCAAGGGCCGTTTACCGTCCTTAAAAAGATCTCCCGCACTAACTACAAGATCTCTATTAAAGGAAAGGAGAAGGTCTACCACGTAAATCTGCTAAAGAAATACTTGGAAAGACCGGTGCCGTCCTCCGAACATCTCTTGGCGGTCGCCATAGCGACGGAAAATGAGGAAGATGACGATAGTTGCATGGAGTATCCATTGCAACAAACGGAATCTTTCAAAGATGTCAAATTCGGCGAAAATCTCTCGGAAGCACAACAGACAGAAACCAGGGCGCTACTGAAACATTACACTGCAGTCTTGACGGATGTACCTGGTCGAACAAATCTCATAGAATTCGATATGAAACTGACCCACGAAACCCCTGTTTGAACCAGAGTTTACCCCATTCCGTACGATAAAGCTGATGCACTACGCGGAGAGATAGACAAGCTATGTCAAGCCAAAATTATCAGTGAGTCTACCTCTCCTTATAGTTCGAGTGTAGTACTGTTACAGAAGCTCAATAAGGAAGTTCGGCTGTGCATAGATTACCGTTTACTTAACACAGTAACGGAATTCCAGCCCGAACCTCTACAGAGCGCTTCTGAGCTGTTCACTAAGCTTAGCAAGGCAAGAATTTTCTCAAAGATTGACTTGAGTAAAGGTTACTACCAAATACCAGTCAAGGAGGAAGTTAAGCCTTTGTTAGCTTTTAGCACCAGTGAAGGACACTACACTTTCAACGTAATGCCGTTCGGATTGCACAACGCACCAGGAGTCTTCACCAGAATGATGAGGAAGCTTTTAGAACCCTTGCAAAGTCCCCATATCCATAATTTCATGGATGACATATTAATTGCATCGGAAAACTATGATGAACATATTGCTACGGTTGCTATGCTCTTCAGGCGACTACAGGAAACTGGTCTCACAGCCAGACCTAGCAAATGTCTCATCGGATTTCAAAAGCTAGACTTCATGGGACATACCATTTCTCAAGGCTGCATGTGGCCATAAACTGAATGCTGCAGAACGTAACTATTCCACCGTCGAAAGAGAGTGTCTAGCACTTGTTCATGGCATAAGGAAATACCATGAATATCTTTACGGAGTAACATTCACGGTGCAAACAGACCACGCTCCTTTAGCTTTTCTTGGGGCGAATAAGGAATTCAACGCGAGGATCATGCGCTGGGCCTTGCTACTAAGCGTGTACTCTTTCAAAGTGGAATACATTCCGGGAAAACAGAATGTGGGAGCAGATTTTATGAGCAGAAATTGGAGCATGGAAGAGGAGGTGGAAAGCGAAAACAACAATCACCTGCAAGTTACTGATCAAGAGAGCTCCATTGTCATAAATGAAACATGAAATGGTTTCATGTCTTTAAGAGGGGACGACTGTGACGTATGAAAATCGGACCTCTCTTTCTTTAATCCTTCAGTCCCCCTTTTCTCTATTACAACTAAACAACTCGAGTCATTCCCACGATTGCTGGTTTGGTATGCCATAAGTTATCTGGACATTCGCCCTTTTGTTATCTTCTCTCGCGGTGGTATCTCTTACTGACATTCCCACAGAGAGGCAGACCACCAGAGATCAGGTTGCGATGTCAAGCCGAGGTTTGAAACCTCTGTTTAACACCTGATAATAGAATGGACGAAGATTTCGCAGGTGCGTTTGCCAGACCTGGGGACATCGGGGCGATTCAGTATATTAGCGTAGTTTTAGAAAATTCATCATCAGTCTGCCCCAGGAATTGGTGATATCTGCTAGCGCGAATCTTGGAGTTTTATATATAAAGAATTTCTGAGATTCACGGAGAGTGTCATTTTCCTAGTGTGGCGGTAATCATATATATATATTAGAATTTTGAGTATCTTAACGTGTTAATGTTTTCACTGGGATTTCTGTGTTTATTAAATACGCATATTAAATAGTTCCAGCTGTAATAAGTAAATTTAATTTCTTGCTATTCCCCCAGTAAGAGACGCTTTGAATTAACTAATATACGCTAGGCGATTGATAATTAGAGGTAAATCTACTTTTATTCATCATGCGTAATTATGTGAATTACTAAAGTTTTGTGGGTTTTAAATATAATTTAATACCGGAGTGATCTAGAGGTCTTACCTAACGAGTGTAGAATATAATAATGATGTCATTGTTAAAATGTTTCTTTTTTCTACATCTAGGCGATCAACCCTGCGATCTAGCGGTCTGAATAGCTCCAGAAAACATTCTTAAAATATTATTGGGTCCTAGATTTGGACCTGTGCGGTTCTCTTGTGGTTTTCTTACAGAGAGAAAGTCCCCACATATAAACATTTTAAAGAATATAAAAATCAGAACTGGACAAGAAATTACCTAGATTGTTCACAGCAAATCTGATCCGCCTGTGGTGGCCAAATATCTATATATAAACATTGTTTCCAGAATATTGACTATCGTAGTTTTTTTTCTTTTCTCAAGTGGATTTATCCAGAAAAAAGAATACTTGGGTCCACAACCGGCACCCAACCCCAGAGTGAGAGATAAAAACAGATAGGAGATCCTTTGCTTATCCTTATTGGTTTTCTAACAGTGTACCCACCAGACATTTTCCTTAAAATATCGGACATCTGTGTGCTGCCCATGGTGAACCTTTTGATCACAAATATATATTTACCTGCCCTACCTGACGTGAACTTTTGACACATAAAATTAGCATTATTTAAGCGGACGTTCCCCATTAGGAAAAATTAATCATTCTTGGAGGAACTGGGGTCCCTTGGATAGCACCACCCTGAAATATGTCAAAGATACACAGATGTGTTAAAGAGTAGTAGGTAAGTGTGATTGCTGATTGCTTGTGGCCACAGACCGACCGACTGTAAGAAAGAGAAAATGAATATTTCATATTTTGTATAATCATTATACTCACTTCAGTCTTTTCGGGTTCGCAAATACTGTTATATCATTTTCCTGTCTTCTTTGTTTCAGGATAGATTAACTAGAGACTTGGTTCTTTTACTTTATCGTCTATCCCTATATATATATTATTATTAACTGTAATCTTTTGGGTTAATTACCTCTGTCAGGATCTACTTTGGGATTCCTTTACAGTAGAGGAGAGCCTATTGGGTTAATACATTTTCTTGCATTTTTTATGTCTGTAAACTATACCTTCTGATAGATAATATTGTTGTATGTGATTTCTTTAAGATAATAAACATAACAAAAAAAAACCTAAGTTATCGTGTTGGTCAAACCCCTGCCCATTATATGTTATCCATAGCTTGGTTCACGTCTGTACGTATTATGTCACAGAATTGTGTATATGTAAGTGGAGTGTAACTCGTATATATATGTACCAGGAGAGAAAGGGAGTCTAGTTAAATATTGTCGTGAGATAGGCTGGGATTAGAGCAATTACTCAATCCAGAGACTGTCCTTTCTCTTACACTCTCACCCCCTTGTGGAAAAAAGCTATTTCTTACCCCTTATTCTCACATAGTTTACCATTATCACCTCTGCTCAGACGGGACCTTAAACATCTTCAACCTATCTCAATAAAATCTACGACACTATCCCCCCTTTATGTTTGGGCTGTATTAGGGTTAAATGTTTAATGCTTTTAAAGGTGCCCTTAAAAATGAAATTCCTAATTAGTACATTTATTTTAGTTACCACTGACTTTGGCATAATCTGGATATTTGCTGTATATATTATTTTAGGCATAATGAAACAGTTCACTATGATACTTCTCCCAAAAATAGTAGCTGTCTTGTATTTATATTTCTCTAACATGTTTTGAATTTTATCTACTAACTTTACCCATGTCTCTGTATTAGGGTCGTGGGGGCTACAAGAATAGTTTATCCCATAAATTTTGATTCTGTTAACTTGCGTTAACTGAAAGGGGAAATCCGTCTTATTTGCCCATTTACCTAATCCCATTAAACTAGATTTTTGAATATTTAGTTTGGATTCGTTAGCGTATCCAAACTCTGTAAAGGTTTCTAATATCTTTCTTATGGAATCTACAGTTGCTGGAAGGAATAAAGTATCATCAGCATACGCTAATGATTTCCTTTCCCCTTGCCCGGGTATAAATGTCCCCGCGATGTTTACATCTTGTCTTATTTTTTCCAGCACTGGTTCTAGTGTTAAAACGTATAACAGGGGAGACAAAGGGCAACCCTGTCTCACTGATCGTGTCAGCCTAACTGGGTCACTTAAACTGTGATTAATTAATATTTTACTATGGGGTTTTTTATATAAGATTTCTATCCATGTTCTAAAATAAGTACCCATGTTGTTTGCTTGTAAAGTTTTGTGTAGGAAGGAATGTGATACCCTGTCAAAGGCTTTTTCCTGATCTAGTGATAGTATTGCACTTTGACACTGTCTATCATGCGTGTATGTAATGAAATCCCTTATGAAGTGTGTATGTCTACAAATGTTCCTACCATGTACACTACATTGTTGGTCAGCGTGTATCAAATTCTTCATGAATAATTTAAGTTTCAGAGTAAGAGCTTCGGCCAAGATTTTATAATCAGTATTTAAAAGCGAAATAGGCCTGTAATTTTTTATTGACTTTCTGTCAGCATTATCTTTAGGTATTAAAGTAATAAAGGATTCATTTAAACTATTCGGAAGCTCTCCTTTCTGGAAGGCTTCCTCAAATACTTTAATTAAAAGGGGGCCTAAAATTGGGAAAAAGAAAAAGTAAAATTCTGCCGTTAAGCCATCTGGGCCGGGTGATTTATTTTTCTGGAAAGTACTGATCGCTTCCCTTAAGTTTTCTAAAGTTAAAGTTTCGTCTAATTTCTTGCTCTCATCATCACTTAAACGTTTTGTGTAGTGTAGAAATTTATCCTGTATGTTTACGTTAGTTGGTCCTTTAGCGTATAATTTTGTGTAATATTCAAAAAAGCGTGTCTAATATTAATGTCTTCTGTCTGTTGTTTCCCATTCATGTCAAATATTTCCTGGATCTGCCTACTGTGTTGTACATTTTGTTCAATCGCTAAATATTGTCTACTGGGTGTTTCTTGTGTAATAGTATTTAATTTTGACCTAAGGAGAGCCCCTTGGTATGTGTGTTGTTTGTACAGGTCTAATTTCTCTTCTAAAATATGAATGTGTGGGTTAGATTTGTCTATCTGTTTAGTTAAACGTATTGCGTCTTCCAATATATTTTGTTCCCTCTTAAAAGCCCTGTGTATTGTTGTTGCTAAAGTCTGTGTTCTGTCCCTTATTGTGTTTTTTAGCAGGTCCCAATATTCTGCAATGTTGTTATTGGGGATATCCTGTGTGTAACCCTGAATGAGTTGTGTTATTGTATCTGTGAAGAAGGTATTTGTTAGCAAGTTATTGTTGAATTTCCAATGCGGGGATCTCTTTAATTTTGTATATGTGTGTCCCGTACTTAGAACTGTGTATACTGCTTGGTGATCTGTAAATTTAAGCGTGTTTTTTTATATGGTAAGTTTTGTGTATATTGTAATTATTGGATGCGTAGAACCTGTCCAGTCTTGAGGCCTGTCTAAAATATGGGTTTGTCTTGTCGTGAAATGTGAAAGCTTGTGTGTTCGGTTGTAGTTTTCTGTAAACGTCTACTAGGTCATGTTTGTCAAGAATGGGTTGTAAATGTCGTATTGATAGGGGTATTTGAATTTTCTTTCTCTGAGATACGGGGCCTAAGGAACTACTGTCTAAATTGGCCAAAACACAGTTAAAATCTCCCCCTAACACTATTCTAGTTCCTTTGTAGTGCTTATCTATAGTGTCATACAGTCCGTCGTAAAATTTGGGTTGGTCAGTGTCTACTGCGGGTGCGTATATATTAATGAGCGTGTGCGTGTCATGTTTATTGTGTTTGCTCTGTATTTAAATTATGACGGTTCTGCCACAACCGTCTGTCCTATAATGTACTGTGTCCCAATCTTCGTTAATTTGTAAGATGGCGACACTGCTATGCCTGGGGCCTAGGGCGAACCAGCCGTGTTTAAGTCCTAACCTAGTTACAATCCGACTGGCAGAAAGGTCGGACGTAATACCTGCCTGTTGCAAGAACAAAAAATCAGGTTTATCTTTTTTAATCAGTTTGATAATGTGCTCTAGCTTATTCCTCAAACCGTTGATATTGAGGGATATTAGAACTAGGCTGCTTGACAAAGTGGTATCTGAGGGTTGGCCACTTGTTGCAAACTGTCTACCTGGCAAAGTGGCAGAGTGGGCACTTGCCATATCTAAAATATTTGACAAAACGGGGACTGGACCGTTCGTCTTTTTTGAATTACAAAGCAGAGTAGTGGTCTGAGGCTGGCTACCCGCTACAGGTGAAATATTCAACAAAGCGCTAGTTGATGGTTTATCATGTGTTTTAGGGGTTGTAATAGGCAAAGTGATAGGCTGGTCACTTTTTGCACATGGTTTACACACCAGAGGTGTGACTGTGGGCTGACCGCCTTCTGTCTTAACTAGGCCGCTCGACACATTCGTGTTTACATTGTTAGACCAATCAGTGCATGAGGGCTGACCGATTAACCTAAATTCTTGGTTGCTAGACTGGATAGTGACTGAGGACTGGCTATTCGTCAAATTGCCCTGATAGTTCGGGCCAGGTGCAGGCAAAGCCGCACCGTCAGACCTTCCCGCCTTGACGGGGGGGAGGGTTGGCTGCTTAATTACAACTGTGCGCATTTAAGGGTGAGTGCAGTGTGTGTTTGTGTGTAAAAGCAAAAACATCAAAAAACTACTTACATTAAGCACAACTCTTAAATAATAATAATAATAATAATAATAATACACACTCCCTAAACTATAGGTGTTTACACGTTTTACTTTTAAAATTACATCACTATGAAATAAAGGAAAAAAGTTCATTTCTCCGGACACCGGCAGCTCACTGTCTATTCTTGTTGTAGGTGCAACCAAGGCTTTCCTATACTTGGGAACTGGACAGGTCTGTTTGCACTGGGCCTCAGTGCACGGGGAAAGAACTTCTAGTAGTAAACCCATTCACTCACATGTTCAAAAGGCTTGTCCATCTATGAAGATATCTGCTTGGGACAACATGGCCTCCATGTCGTCCTCTTCTGTAGTTGCCGCCCAACAGGAGGGGGCTTGCGTATTGAACGGCGTCGGCGCCTCTAGAACCTCATGTCTTGTTGGTGATGATCTTCTGCTGTTAGGTGCTGACATCACATGCTCGTCGGCGACAGGTGTCGACAAGTTCTCTCTCGGGGAGGGCTCTGGCGTAGGCGCCCTGGGTGATGGTGGCAAGTCTCTTTGGCTAGGGGAGCGCTTGCTCGGCGACTTGCTGTCACTACGTTTTACTTCTTTTGACCTCACAGGCTCTGTTGCCTGGAGCAGGAATCTTTTTCTATTGATTTCTTTTTTTTCTTTCTTGTTATTTATAACTTTTGTATATCCATCACCCTCACTGGCATCTGGGCCCCGGGGTAGGGAGCTCGTCTGCTCTGCTCTGCTCTGCTGGTGTTTTTTTCGACAGCTGTTTCTTCCTCCCTCATTTTCTTGACCTGGTGGGGTGGCGCCCGCTTCCTAGGGCATTGGCTGACCCAGTGGTCATCCTGCCCACACACCGCACACTGTATTCTTCTTCCGGGCAAGGACACCCATATTCTTAGTACTTTGTCCTCGGCTGCTTTCAAGTGCACAAAGTGCGGTATCCTATGTTCGGATGGTCGGTATTGGAAATTCCACATGTCGTGGGCATTTTTGATCCTGTACACTTCTACGTCTTTATCTCCCGACACTTCCGCCGCTATTCTTTTTACTGCCTCGGGTTTCATCGTGGGCGGCATCCAATGCAGCACGCCTTTGGATCTTTCCTTGTCATGATGCTCAATCTGAATGCTCATCTGAGGGTTGGTCCACTCCAATCTTTTTCCGTGCAGGCCCTTGTAGTGCTTCAGCTGAGCTGCTGCTGTTAACGTGGCATACCACTTATAAGGGCCCGCGAAGCGGTACAATGTGGCGATGCCACTCAGGCCGACGCCGGCTGGTCCAGCTAATATGCTGGCTATTAAAGAATACGATGCCTTGTTGGCCTGCGGCCCTGAGATCGTAATTACCAGTGTCCCTGGTCTATGTAGCATGCCTCCCTCTAAGTCTTCGTTTAGATCAATTAAAATCACGGGCACGATAGGTGCGGACATTCTTATTTCTATCTTTCTTGGTACTAAAACCAAATTGGATTAAACAAAGTCACAAGGCTAGCCTAAGCTAACAGCTAAGGCTAACACCACAAACCTGAGAAGTTACAGCAGGAAGTAAAAACACGTCTTCACGTCTCAAAGGGGTAAAGATAACACCTTCGGTTGGACACTAGCTTTGAGATAACTGCCTCAAGCTCTCTGTGTCTGGTTTCTAAGATGCATCAGTATTTATACTTGTCTGGTGCTATGGCTTGCCAGAGGAAGTATTTCTCATTGGAGTTAGGACCGGAAACCTTCTAATGATTGGTCTTGGGGGCTAGTGGACTGTTGAAATAATCTTTAACCTAACCATCTACGAATCCTCTAGTCTAAAATTATTGTTTCTATGTGATGATGACCAACCATTGTTTAAAGTTCTCTCTAATCTAAATGTTTTCCGGTCTGACTTGTATGGAGTCCACACAAGGTTTGATGACATCATAGGTTCATGTGTGTCATGACTGATGATGTCATTGATTCTTGACTAGTGGTTTATTTATCTAACTAGTCATTCATAAAATACTTTACTATAAGGCTAACAGTTGTAGCTACTTAAAAGTCTACCCTGTTACAATATGGCCTTCGCATATGGCCGACGCCAGTTCCTTTCGTGGAAAAGCTTTACGGGGATTCAAATAATCTCAGACTGACTACTGCTTTCTTTGAGAACATTCAAGTGGACGTCTGAGAGTGTACGGAGAAGAAGAAGAAGAAGAAGAAGAAGAAGAAGAAGAAGAAGAAGAAGAAGAAGAAGAAGAAGAAGAAGAAGAAGAAGAAGAAGAAGAAGAAGAAGAAGAAGAAGAAGAAGAAGAAGAAGGCCTGTGTTTCATGGGAAGCTGAAGATAATAAATGAAGTCTTCTATTATACTTTCTGTAAATTACTAGTGTAACATTTTAATTTATATGACGAGATTTCATCGCTTGAATTATAAATGCATACTAAATTTGTTTAAAGCGGAAGTGAAACAGAGAATAACAGAATCCCTTTTGTCTGGTATAGTGATCACGTTCACATACCCTGGCAGCATCGGAAACCCTGCACGGTATGCAGGTGCAGATATAAGATTTTTATTTCTTTTTTTTTTAATTATTATTGTTTTTAATTTGTGTGTTGTTGTACTTGTTCTTTTTTTCGTTGCAGGAAACATGGCAGCCCATTGCACAGATAAACTACGTTACCCCCAATACAGTCGACAAAGTGGACTCAAGCATCACAAACATCAGTGGAATCATAACGGATGACATCAGCAGACGATCGTACATCCAAGTCTCGTGGGCTGTAGCAACTTCGGATGTCTACGGGAAGTATCGGTGTGATGCTATCAGCTTCGATACCCTTCAAGTAAATTAGTAATTAATACTTTAACAATAAGAATAATAATAATAATAAATACACACGTAGAGGAAACCGGTTGACAACATTACCATTCAGTCCTTGGTCTGGAATCCTCAGAGACGCAGACGTAGATCGAAAACACACAGAGACGAGACATGGAGACAGAAATGAACATGATGAGGAAGATATGGAAAGACCTTGAACTGATGACACGTGACAGGAAGACTTGGCATAAGTTTGTTGTGGGCCTATGCTCTTTGGGGAGCTGAAAGGTGATGAATGAATGATAACATCCCATGAATGTCATGAATATTTATTTTGGTAAGCTCGAAAAATGTAAGGTATACATTAAGGGATGTAAATATCAAAACAAGCTTTACAAATACAAGAGGAGCTTTCATGTTATTGGGAAGTATATGGAAATCAAAAGAAATCAAGTCAAACGTACAAGATCGTAGTATTCAATTCAAATGTCTAGACAATCCTTTTGTATGGCTCTGAAACACGGAGAACTTCGAACCCTGGGTAAGCCACTCACGTCTGTTGTTTTTCTGTTGTCTATTGTTCTACTTCTTTATTTCTTACGAGTTGTCGTAATTTTTATCTGAGAGGGTTCTGATGGATATTGGTCCCTTTAGAGTGTAGAGTGATATTGAAGGCTCTGTGAGAATAAGGATTTAGGAGAATGAGGTAGTAGATTCACAAGCGCTGGGAAGAGCAAGGACAGTCTCTTATTACGACAATATCTGTTTCTCACAGACTATTCCTATCTCTCTTCTGAACAAACAATTGTTTGTCAGTTCCAGTCGCTCAGGCGCACTCACCGATTTGGTGATTCTGTCGCACAACGTACATGAATACAGCCTACACAGATGGGAAATGTTTGGAGTTTTGGGCCAGCCGACAACCAATACAAATAAAGTTCAATACCTTTATTATCATAAATCAGTCACAAATAATTATACATTTACAGTCAAAAATCAAAGGTTACAGAATACAAATATGCTAAGGGAAGAGGGGGGTTTGAGGAGAAATATCCCATCCACCGTTTCCCGTTTGTATTTACTAACAGACAAGACCCGGTCCAAAAGACAAGAAAGGGGGGGGGGGGGGGATCAGAGATAGGCAATTTAACCAACCGGTAAATTTATTACTCTGGGCAATGGGGTTACAGTAAAGGGAGGGGGGGGGTGTAGAGGAAAAGCTAGGGTCTCAAATGTCTCCCTTTAATCAACAAATTTTACGGGAGGGGGGAATGAACACAGTTACACAATCCCGCTAGGAGAAGTCCCGTACAATGAATATAATGCACCTTAATACTAGGTCGAACTAATTAAAAGGGTAAAGAAAAGATTAAATCTCCTTTCATTAAAAAAAAACACACTAGGGCTGGCCATCCCACAGACACACACGCAGACTTACCAAAATGGTGAATTCTGGCACTCTAGGAATCATTTACCACAGCAGCTAATACCGTGGAATAATGGACTGGTCTTCTTATTTCTTCCGTGTCAGGCCCCAGATTTAACGAGGTAACAAATAGTCTCAAAAAATCGCCAGACGGTGAAGCGTAAAGGCTACTGTTGGTTTAGATAAAGTTCCTAATGAATGGCACAGGCACTTGGCTAGGCGTGAGGTATGGTGTGGTTCCTAAAATTGGCACAGCTGGTGGAGATAACTTTCTTTTTCCGTACTGTCACAAGTTAAAAACACTGAGGTAAGTTCTTCTTCGGGGGTGGGTAAAATCCACTGAATATACTTGACAGGCAGTGTTTAGGTAGATCTATGTTCTTCTTCACAAATAGGGCAGTGAATAAAATATGTTCTGCTTCCAGTTTACTTTAAGGACTAGCCTATATGAACTAGTATTTTAAAAGTGTTTCTTGGGTGGCTTTATTCTCAGTTAAATTCAGAGGAGCGGGGCCCATTACAGGTCGCCACAAGTTTAGCTTTAAAAAAGTTCATATGTTACTGGAGTTATCGAATTGAGTTGGCAGAACTCTGTATATAATTTATAATTGCTGGGATGCAGGTTGAATGATCGTTCTGAATGAAAGATAATCAAAACAAGAAATGCATTACAAATCATATTATAATCTGACACGCGATAAATTACAGTTAGCCTATTTACTTTATTAGCGTCGTCAATTTAACAAATCAGGAAAACTCCCCGTGAGTTAAAAATAATCAAAAGCACATCTATCTATACAGAACTAAACTGTATTTACTAGTTATAATTCCCTTTACGCGTCAATTGTATTAGGAAATACTTTTAGATGTAACATTTAGTTTGCACTAGAACTTTGAAAATGGGTCTATTTAATAAGGTTAAATTTACACCACAATCCAGTCAAATAACTAGACCACTGATCACTCGAAGCTAATGAATAAATTACCGTCTGCGCAGAAAGAATACACTCCAATAGTCAACGAAGGTAGATGAAATCTAGCAGGAATCCAACTAGGCTATATGCTAGTGAAACTAGGATTCTGTCAGAACGAACGATAAAATGCAGTTTTCGGAGTTCTTTATTTATACATCTCGAATGTAACTTAAATGGGACGTGTTGGATTTTCACGCCTTTCTTGAAGTATAGCAAAATCCGAGGTACAACGCCGTTGTGTTAACCGCTGTGTTTCCTCCGTTTTCCCCGGTCTACCGATCTTCTTCGTCTCAGGCTGCTCGCATAAGGGTGCGAAAATTTCTCGAGAAGCTAACTACGTTAGCTGAGAGTTCCCTGATTCTTTAGATCGTATACCGCTCCACGTTGAATTCTGAAGATCAGCCTGTCTTTGATGGTACCGCTGTTCTGAGAAGCTTTGGCAACTCCCACCAGGCGGGGCGACACAGGTAAGAAAATGAACTGCTGTTAATTGCTCTAGAAACAGGAGTGTCTCTGGCCACGTCCTCTTTTGGGCCGGCGTTAAGGAAAAGATTGCTATAAATCGTTCTCAGAGATGGTCGTGGGCGTGATTTAACCTCCCATCAAAGGCCATGCGATCTCAAAAGTTCACAGAAGATAGCAGGCTACATATTAATGATCCAGCGTGTAAAATTCTCGTGGAAATGCTGCATGCAGGTTAAAGTTACAATAGATGATCAGGGGTTCTAAAGTTATGAGAGGCCAATATTCTGTTATAATCCATCGAGTCAGGGAAATTCATTTGTCATACTTAGACGTACGTCACACGAGTGCCTGAACACATACCTTTATGTTTGTCTAATATTAATGTATTATTCTCTGTGCGTTCTTCCCTTTCATTTATATCTCTAGTATTATTCTCTGTGCGTTTTTCCGTCTCCTACTCTGGTACCCTGGGGATTACAGAATAAGGGCTGCCTAGTAAAGCTATTGTCACCGGATGGCCTACGTTAACGCAAGCTATCACGTTAACATTAGGAATAATAATAGTAAAAGATCTTGAGCAAGACTAGCTAGTAACAAAAACACACTAGTCGAGAGAACCAATGAAATCGTAGATGGCTATTTTTTGACAACAAAAGTCAGAACAGAGTTCAGTCACGCAGTACACAGTTCAATGATGCAGACGTGTCCACGAGAGAGGTTTCAACCTTAGTGCGGGCCCCGTGTTTTCTAAAGGTTGTGTGATTAACCTCTGGGCGAGGTTTTATCCTTAAACGTCAATGTTATCACTAGATATATTATTCAAGGAGATTGTGTTTTTCAAGTTTTTGGCAAGTATTTATACGATTAGTATGATCTAGATTTATATAGAATAATTACTCTACTAAGTTATGTATGATTGAGACTCTAGGTGAAGCCTATCAACATTTATAGAAGAGCTCAAACAGACATGTTATTTATAACGATGTCCTTTTACAAAGGCACCCTGATTTATGTAAACACAAGCGATCTGGCCGCTGGTAGCCAGGATATTGGGTTGTGTAATTGAACTTTGCAATTAGTCCCTTGGACTCCTTCATTAAACAGTTTTTCATGATTTGTAGCTATTACTTGCATTAGTATGTTGAGAATGGAAGCCCTAATAGGATACAACTGCTCAATGACAACCTGCGATGAGTATAAAAGATCTGGCCTTGAGCAACATTCATTTGAGTAACTACATCTCTGGCAGTCGCCAGTTAACACTCATAAGATAAATCTGTAAACCAGTAACCACTACGATCCCTTGGGAAATTTAATAACAATGAACTCAGATGAAATATTTAATACCTGTCACAGAAGGTTTTTCGTGGTGTCAAGGTTTGGCTTATAAACTTACTAGATTGCTGTAACGGTCACCTACATCACATAGTGCCGTCACCAGCGGTAACACTATCATCAATAATTGTCTTCAGTATATGTTGTATACATCGCCATTGTCTTGTTCTCACCTCTTGTTCCACGGACACATATCTGTTTCTTGTCATCAGTTCCGCAATGGCGATCTTGCCATACCATTTCAATCTTATTCTATGCAAGCACCCATTAATGAAGGTCTGTAATTTCTTGCTTGCTGTTATTGTTCAGATAGAATTGGCATGGCAAAGTAATGCTCAATAAACGTACCAACAAGATATCGTATGATAATTTTCAGACTCAAAACCGGCCATTGCAGGCTCAAATACCACAGAGAAATTTAAAATCGAACAAAGTAGACAGTAGAGTTTCCCATATGGGGAAGGCAAACTGTAGAATGTGTTCTCTTAAATTGTAGGCACAATGAGAAAAACAGGTTGACAGCATTGCATTCAACAACCCGTTTGAGGAAGAAACCGTTGAGCGACGACAGAAGCATGAAACAGACCGCCAACCTTGTGGCAGAAATAGACGTGGTTATGTGAGAGCGAATGAAGAAGATATTATTTAAATCAGGGGCGTTTGTAAAGTACTTGGCACCTAGTGCAGATTCTACGTTTGGCACCCTTCCTCAACTTTAAGAAACACGCGTGCAAGTATATTTTAGCAGTAAGTACTATCACAATAGTGTCCGATGGCACCCCCCTCCTTGTCCTGGCTGTCACCAGGGGCGGATCACCCCTTTCGCATCCCCCTTAGTGCAACGTCTCTGCTGTAAATGATCATAGCGATTAGACTAAGAGACATTTTTTTGTAATGAAGAGCGAGAGAGAGAGAGAGAGAGAGAGAGAGAGAGAGAGAGAGAGAGAGAGAGAGAGAGATGAATGAACCTTAAGCAGAAATAAATTTACAGTAATCCTTAACTCTTTGTTTTTATAATCATCAGAATGCAGTTCTGACAAGATCAGCTGAGCTTGTCCTGGGCAGTACATTGAATGCTCTTGACTTTTTACGTTTACTGCAACACAAAACCTCGGGCATTTTGGACACCCTGGGCGAGCATGAGAAAGATCTAAACTCCAATCTCAATCTAACTGAACAGCTGAAGATCAACCTTCAGGATTTGGAAGAAGACGTTGTAGGCAAGCAAATTTACCTGGAGGAAAAGGTGAAGAAACAAAGTGAACTATTAAAATTGCAGGAAGACAAACTGGAGACGAGGATTAGTGAAATGGAAAGGGAGATGACTGAAACTGTAGATAAAATTCGTACACAGGTTCATATTTCCTTTGATAGTGGCTTTCTTATGCTGTGGCCTCGTGGAAGTTATGGTCTTCTTAAGCCAAAAAGCGGTTGTCCTTTCGGAGGAATAACAAATTGGAAGAAAGGATGGAGGAGGCACCATACAGAGTCCACAGATCGAAACCATGACTTCTTATCGACCGACGCCCATCTGCAGGAGCCTGTTTTAGACAGAGAAGAGGGGAAAAACTTTGTAACTCAGCACTTCTGCATCAAGACAAACGCAAACACTTTAGGACCTATCTGGCCGAGAGGTACCTACTGCATTAACAAGAAAGGAGAATGTCCCGAAAAGTTTGGCGAGGGCTATGTCACGTGGGACGAAGAGGATGATGATGAACTGCAAACTTTCGAAGGTGAGCTACCTGATGGAGTCTTTAATGATAGTGACGTAACGACGATTGCATACTGCTGTCGCCGTGATGGTCCCGCAAACGCCACTGCGTATCTCCCCATCTCTGATCCGTTCTACCTGTACCGGTACGGCACTCAATGTCAGACAGTCTATGGCATGAACGTGACCCAGGAGTACGTGGTATTTGACACAGAAAACACCAGCAATAAAGACAAAATCGGTCGAGTCCATCCTGATGGCACAATCAACAACCTTCGTCTAGAGCTGTGTTACTACCAAAGAAGCTAGTTTTCTCCAAGGCTGATATTATATTGTATGAATTATTACTGTGCACCTGTCCGATAAGCAGTATATTCGTATTCAACCTTAAAATTGCTATATTCTGTTCTTTGTATTTAGCACTAGCACACTCTAATTATGTACACGTATATTTAGCATGTTACGAGCAAATTTACTTACTGTGTAATGACATGTAAAGATAATCTAAGCAGTATAAATGTTAATGTACTGTATACAGTAATAGAATAATTGCTGGCTTGGATGCACATTTTAATTACAGTATTAAATTTTGCACTCCTTATTCAAACTGTAGGTTTACAGTGTATTTCATAACTACGCTTACCTAGAAATGAGTGGTCACGATTAGTCAGATAACATAGGAATACATCTTCTTCTTCGAATACCTTAGATATCGATTTGAATATTATGTGCTCAGCCTTAAGTCGCGGACATCTGCATAGAGCTTCTCTTGGACTGGAAGTGGTGACAGTCATGTACGCTTTCTCTATTCTTCGTTGTCTAGCACCACTTGAGCAGATGTTAGGCTGTAGTTTTATTATTAGCACGAATACATTCGGTAGCTCCTACCTTTAGTTTATGGAACAGGAGATATCTCAGTCTCTTGTGGCCTGTGACGAGTTGAAAGTTTATTACTAGTTCTCTTCAGTTGAGCTGGTGACTGGCATAATTTCTCTGCTGGCCAGGATGCTCTGTATCCCTCCTATTCGTATATAGACTCTTGATTAGCCTCTTGGCCTATTGATGTCACTGTTACTTCTATTTGATGTGTTATTCTATATCATCTGAAGATATGTAGGGCTTTTCATTGTTGCTGTTGTTAACTTCGAATAAACATGTACGCCCACAAGCATTCTATACGTGTTAGACGCAGAAATATAAAACGATAAAATGTACATATTACAACTTACCCCGATTTTCGGTAATGGATTTTTATACTTCTTGCACAGAAAAAAAAACCATCCGAATAGTGTCGGACCTCTGGTTTTACAGGTGGTTCAGGTATAACTTTATTTTAATCACAATGTTATTCTATATGTCAGTTTATATGACTCGTGGTTTCCAGTACTATAGTCAAGTTTTCTTTCTGTCTAAAATTTATTCAGAAGATCCTCTAATTCTTGGTCCTGTCCTTATGTTGGAATCCTGTTTCTATTCGTTATCCTGTCTTCTTTGCGAGATGGAAATACAGTGAAGTAGTCTTAACATTTTGCAACTTATAAGCAACATTTTCGCCACGACACTCATGTGGTTTCGTTGGAAAAAACCAAACAGAAGTGGTTATTTTAGCACGTTCATGCCAATCCATCCATGAATTAGAGCCTGATATCGGTAGGGGTCTTTTTTCCTCCACCCTTCATATAATGTAGCACATTACGATCTGACAACATAAGATAATGTGTGATTTTCAAACTCCATTAGTATATAAGGTCTACCCACTTCCGTGGGTATTAGTCATGTATACAACTCACTACTTTACAGATCTAACATTATAATCTCCTCCAAAATGTTATTTTTTTGTAGTAACTGTTTATCACAACAAAGTCCATCTGCCTGAAATATTATATCACTCTCCGTGTCTTAAGCTTTACTAAGATTGTTACATCCCATTGAGATAGACCTTGTATTTTTGACACGGCATGTTTTCAAAATAGCACCTTATCATGCGACAACATGGTTTCGTTATCTTCCTGGACAAAAAGTCTGGGTTAACAATAGGAATTTCGCTCAGTGTAGATTCTTACTCCGTCTGGAGCTGGCGATAAGCGAAATATTAGTGTGGCAAGTTCTCTTCGGGTCGCCAATAACAAAGGAGAAAATAACCAAGAGAGAGGGGTGGGTGAGATGTGTGACAAAATGTGATAAGCAAACCGTGAACGATGAAAGCGAAAACAACGAATACTGGAAGGATCAGCTCTTACAAGGAATGGCAAAGTAACAATGCCGGAGTGGAGTGAAGACCAGAAAAAATAACGCACATATTTCGTAACAGCACGTGACAGGAGGACTGCATGTGTTTGTTGAAGGCTTATGCTCCTTGGGGAGCTAAAGGGTATTGATTTAAAATATTTTTTTTTAAACTCACAAGCGGCAAGTAGCCTGTATACTAATTTTATTTTGATGCTGTATTGAAAACTACTACAGTATTGTTTGTGTTCACGCATATTACAATGAACTCCAGTACTCAATAAACGGCTTCTACTTCTATGTGTATCTTCCTTTGAGTGTGTGAAACTTCTTTTGAGCAATTGTACTTCAGAGCAAGGTCACTATTTCTCTATACACTTCATGTACAAATCAGCTTAATCAGTTATTTTGATATTGATTACATCTGTTAGATTGACTTATTAATCTATGTACGCATTTCTTTATCAGACAGACGATGCTTCTGGATAATTAAAAAAAACACCGTTTTCCTGACAGTTCTATTGTATTCATTTAGCATTTGCACTGAACATGTGCGTGTGTCTTGTTGTACATAGAGGGAGATAATGTACAGCGGTCGCGCATATCGTGGTAGAGACTCCTGGTTGTAAGCTGTGCACACGGAGCTGTTTCCATTAGCTGTCAAAATGCTTTAAAATAATGTCACTTACTAAAAAATCGTAGGAGGCTACTAACATAAAGTTCTATTTGAAGTTAGAAGCCTCTTATAGTTGAATAAATTGTTACAGAAACCCGTGCTGCAAGAAGACAGTGTGTGTGTGTGTGTATGTTATGAAGCAGGTTTCTGCAATAGGACCACCTGCAGTTGTGACACCAAGCTCGGTAGGGAACCTAAGAGGAGAGCATCAATTATGATGGATGAGCATCCACACTTAAAAACTAAACGGTGTTCAAGAAGGAGAGTTGTTGCATGGCTACGAGGCAGGAATTCAGTCTGGATCGACGCTCTGAGCTTCACATTAACTAACTATATCGTCATGCTCAGTCTCGTGTAGAAACATCAGTAGGTAGAAGTGGTGCGGTCGGCTTCTGTAATATGCACCTCAGCTCTTGTAGTTTGTTGTCTAGAGATTCCCCGGCTTACAGGCGTTAAACAATAACTGTTGTAATTGTTTTAAAAGAGCCAACATCAATAACATGGATCTGAACTCCTTGTTTAAACACAGCGACATCCTCAATCATTTTGACAATAAGACACTTCCATGACACCCATTCAAGTCGTAGACACATTCCAAAATACGATACGACAAGGAACATTGTTAGAAACATCCAACCAGTCTTCAAGACTGTAAACAAATGCTCTAGTAACTCGGTCAAAGAAACCGACGTCACATGCGATCTACGAATAGCGACCATACAGTAGTGCTGCACTTGCTAGCACCACAATCTTCATCATTCTTACTCCCATGTGGCGTGCAAAAGCCTACGCCACATTACCTCCGCCGCTCCAACTGGAAACTGTAAGTTTTGAGAGGAGAGAAGGCAACGAACGACACATCGAGTCAACATACGAAGGAACAGTCATATACTGTTATTCCAAAATTAACAAACTACTCACTCAAGCTAATATTACTCAATAGAGAAGGATATTAATGAAATCCACGTGATATATAATGATGAAAATGTAATAAAGATAAATGAGTGCTTTGGGTGGTCGAGTGGCTAAGACGTATGGTGTCCGCCTCGAATTCGAAAGGTACAGTGCTCGATTTCCAGTAGATGGAATATAATGTGTGGACATTTTTTTCTTCAGAACCAGTGGTCCTAATGATGTCATACACCCCCCCCCCCGGTCTCCTGGATAGTGAGATCGGATAACGGAGAAAAAAAATAGGAGGTCCTGTATGCAAGTTGTGCATGTTAAAAGTCCCACGTAAATCGTAAAGAGATGGTCGTAAGGCCGCTGCACTGGCAAAATTTTAAAATTAGAAATCTACCCACCACAATAATATTTCTAGAGTGTTGTCGTAAATTTGTTTTGAGAGAAAGAGTCTTAGAAATAGTAGTCCGGTTTAGAGTGTAGAATGATGGTGAAAGGCTCAGTGATAGAAATGTAGAGATTAAATATGATGCTCCACAGAGTGCTGGAGGAGAGTAAAGACAGACTTATTTACGACAAATCGTTTCTCCCAATCTTCTCTTCCACTCTCCTGGTCAAACAATTATTTGCCAGTTTTCCAGACACACATCTGCGCTCACACCGATTTGGTGCTTCAGACACACAGACGACGTGGATACAACTATCTTAAACAAATATGAGGGATTTGGGCCTTGGTAGTCCAACACAGAACTATATATGTTTATGCTGTTTATTATCATTAAGCTCAATCACAACATCCAACAGGTGTTACATAAAAAGTATCATAAGTACCGAAAAATACAATTAACAAGGTGAGGAGGGGGTAAAGAAGATTAGTATCGACTAAACCCTTCCCGCTTATTAGACAAAGGTAAACCCAGTCCCAAGATAGATAGTTATCAGGAACGTAGGTAATGTAACCTAACAGTGAAGTTAATTACTCTGAAAGAGGTGTTACAATATTAGGTATGGTGGTAGACAAAAATACTGTTATCCCAATTGTGTCTTCCCTTTACTAAGCAAAGAAAAAAAAAGGGGGGGGGGGATGAATTAGAGTTAACAAATTATCCCACTTAAAGGAACAATGCAGGGTATACAGAAAATTGTATGTCCCGGTAGGCAAGTTAACAAGTGGTTTTGCAAAAATAAATCTCATATCATTCATACACGCTGTGAGGATCCACACTCATATACACACACACTTACCGATTGCAGCATCAGACAATCCATAGAATTAGGTACACAATAATTAAACTATTGACATGTGAAACTGTCTAGTCCTTCGATGTCCCGCCCCAGATGTAGTGAGGTTAGTTGATAGAAAAAAATTCCCACTTATCGCCGGATTTGAAGGCCTAAGGGTTCTTGTGTTTTATTATTAAAAAAAAAGAGTCTATGGGATGGCACTGACGCAGTTCGACACAGGGGTGAAAATGAGGTGATGGTATACTTCCTTCAATGCGTGATGATAGCAACTGACCGGTAAAGTTTTTAATCCAGTGAGGAAAAACTAGACTCAGTCACAGTCAGGTAAATCGGTATTCTCTCACATTTAGAGGAGTAAATAAAATTATCGCTACTGGCACTGTTCATCTTCCAGTTTATCTCACAGATTGAAATTAAATTTGATGATAATATTTAAATGTTCTTGGGTAGGCTTTCTTTCATGTAATTATGATAGCTAGGCCGCACCGGACCGCCACAAGATTAAATTTAAAAAATGTCTCATCAAATTGTCTGGAAGTTTAAGAACCGAGTATGGAAACTCTCTGTATGATTTATTAATAATGCTGGGATCGCAAAGGTGATCATTCTGGAGAAAAAGATAGAAAACCCATGACAACATAATCATACTTCAAAAATCAAATAATATTCCTAACGCGCGATAAATTTACCGTTAAGGCTATTATATATACACTCGCGTATTTAATTATGTATTTAAGAAAACACGTCACGAGTCTAATGGTTAAAATACACATCTATATATATAGGACTTAACTAAATTTATTAATTATAAATTCCTTCGCGACTTTAAAAGTTACTTTAACATTTAAACATCTATTATTTTTTTGGAAATGTTATAATAGATATATCATTAAATTTACCACTGGAACTTTTGGGATGAGTTTAATTAAATAGATTAAAATAAACACAATCCAGTGAAATAAAATGAAAGCACTAGACCACTGATCACTTTAACAAATATATTATACCGTGCACAGAAAAAGAAACACTCCAATGGTAGCCGCCAATTCCAGATGGAAATCTAGCAAAATTTCTACGATAGCTAGTGAATCAAAAATCTCTGGCAACTGAATGATAGCATGGCTTTCTACGTGGTCTGTATATATTTAAAATGGAATTAAAGATGAGGGAGGGCATGAGAAAGTTGACACTTTTTTTAGATCTCAGGAGACTTTCGGGGATCTGACCGATAGACTAAAGAGAGATGCCGTAACCTGGTTTCCCGTTTCGTCCGATTCGTCTTCGATCGGTTCAGCGCTTAACATAGAGGTGCGAAAATTCCGCCCGGAAAGCTTGCGTCTCGTTTCCGGGACCACTACTGCTTTGATCTCTCCCGCTCAACGTTCCTGAAACCACTTCCGTGTCTGTTTGATCCTGTTCCGCTCTCTCTGTTTGAAGTAGGCAACGCCCCCACTGCCCAAGTTAATGAAAGTAACTTCATATCATTGCTCAGGCGATGTCCGTGGGCGTGATTTAATCTTTCCTTAAATCAATGCGATGACCAGAATGACCGGTAGATAAACTGTCCACATATTAATCAGCCAACGTGTTGGCCATCTGCGTGGAACGGTTTCATAGCAATGAGTCCAGGTGAAAATAAATTCCCGTTTGATGAAGAGTTACCAAACTATTCGGGGGCTCTGGTGCTATACGAAGGGGTCGTTACAAAGGGTCGTACTATAGAATCCCACGATTCAGGGTCAGCTGAGTTCGTCTGTGACAAGTGTGTGATTCATATATACACACATTGGGATTCTCGTCGGTGCTACGGAGTTCGTGCACTGTGCTGAGATCCACCTTATGTTATCTAAGGGAGGAGATCGGAGCACTGTTGGACCGTGTGCAATGAAGATAGTCCTTAAAAACCTAACCAAACCAAAATCAAATGGGTGCTTGAGTAGAATAGAAGGACTGGAACGTTATAGCAAGGTCAAGGAATATGAGGGGAACTGCGGTAAGTACTAGACTAGTACCAGTGGAACAAGAGATGGGACAAATAAGAAAACAAATACTTAGCAGAGACATTTGTTTCTTCTAAAGTTTGTGGTGCAAGTTGGAGATACCAGTTTGTGATACCAGCTTAATACGAGTCTGTGGATCAAGAGCTTTTGGTCTACGCTAGATGCCTGCCTCTGGCTGGTTGTGAAGATCCTTGCATTGACGTTACGAGCGGTAACCCCTGCAACTACGCAGGGGACGTGCTCTCACCACAGAAGTCGACAAATGACGGAGCAGTCAGCAAACCAGTTCAACATCTGGGCAGTTAAGTGAGTTTAACCGGCCATAACCAAAAGAAATATCCTATGATTACACCCTAGAATAAAAGCACCATCCTTCTATTTACAACTCTGCCAAGATAAATCTTGAGCGAAGGTAGATACATTTAAAGACCCTCATTGTATACTCTAATTTGTGGCCATAGTTGGGCGATCACTGCATAGCAGGGAAGGCAATTCCATAATAATTATGTGTGTATTTGAGTCATAGAATCGAGGTCGTTGAAACTACTGCGGCAAGATGACGGAATTTAAATAAACAAAAAGTGGCACAATGGAGAACTAGACAGATAAGATCATCTTGCGATGAAAACATCGAAGTCACAGCGCTACACTGATTGGTAGTTTGATTGAAGGGGCTGTAGTGTTGCTTGCTGGGGAAGTATGACATCAATTTGTTTAAATTTCTAAAAGGAGCGATACGCAGGTCGGAAATTCACTATGCAGTGCATAGTCCAGGTCAATGTGGGTTTTAAAATAATGAAACTTTTCACCAACATGAGAAGTGCAAGTCAACAAAACTTTAATGAAAGGCTGATGCAAGTAGTCAATGGAACTTTTCTAAACAACACAGACTTGTCTGATTACATGACCGAAATACTAGAGAACTTGACTGTAAATTGATCACAGAAATGCATGGTACATAAATTAACATCAATGATCTGGAACTGTTATCGTAAAGAACCTTATAAATTAACGCCGAAAAACATTGTTGCATTAATGTTAAACAATGAGATACTTAAACTCTTGCCTGGTGAAAGAACAACCTGCTACAGTTAAGATTCTGTTGTCGCGAATGATCCTGAAGATGCTATTATTTATCATTCTGAGCCTTTACGTGCTCAGTTTCCATCAAGAATGGCTTCACGTGGCCTATAGTCATTGCAGCTATTCTTATACTCATTCAGAATCTAAATCCAAAGAAAGGACTCTGTAATATATCTCGGTTAATTATCAGCAGATTACACAGAAATGTTTTAGGAGTAGAACTTATATCTGACTCGTAAATTATAGATTTATTGGAGAGTCTACCACGGATCGATTTAGCTCCTAGTAACATATGTGACGATAAAACTCAGCTGACCCTGAAATGTTAGATGATATGGTAGAACCCTCGTAGCATCAGTACCCCCTATTTTTTGTTGAAATTTTATCGTCAACGGGAATTCTTCCACCTGGGCTCATTAATATGAATCAGAGTGGACTCGCCACCACGTTTGCTAATTAATATGGAGACAGTTTATCTTCTGTGCATTCTGGACATTGCTTCGTCTAAAGGGGAGGTAAAGCCACACCTACTGAAACCTCTAGAGCGATCATAAGCAAGCATTTCGCTACATCTTTCTTTCGTACCTGCTTTAAAGGCGTTGCCTAAATCAAACGAAGAAAGCGGCACACGATCTGAGACAATGACGATCTCAGAACGGACGACGAAGTTTCCTGCTGCTAGGTAACACGGCAGTGTGAACCAGAGGACAGCGCTGGAATCGCTCGAAAGACGGAACGAACAGGAAAGACGAACCGACCACAGAATTGAATAACCGAGCGGGGACGGGCGGCATAGAATCTCGAATTTTCCCTGAGTTCTTAAAAGATGTGAAATTTTAACATGTCCCCCCGATCTGTCATTCCATTTCATATATATAGAGACCCTGGAGAATGCAATTTTATCACTCGTTTGCCAGAGATTTACAGAAGCACTAGCTATAGTAAAATCTTGTTAGATTTCCCCTGGATTTTTGGCTATATTGCAGTGAATTCTATTCTGTGCTAAACGGTATAATATATATTAGTTTCTAGTGATCAGTGGTCTAGTTCGTTCATTTTTATTTCACTGGATTTTGTGTTAATTTAAATCTATTAAATTAAACCTATCTCAAAAGTTTCCAGTTGAAAATTTAGTGATATATCTATTACATTATTCAAAAAGATAATAGATGCTTAAACGCTTAAATTAACTTTTAAAGTCGCGAAGGAATTTATTACTAATTAATTAAGTTAAGTTAAGGAACAAGCAGGATTTAGAAAGAACAGAAGATGTGTAGATCATATATTTACCCTCAGGAACATTATAGAGCAGTGCTCAGAATGGCAAAGACAGTTGTACATTAATTTCGTTGATTTTGAAAAGGCTTTTGACAGCATACATAGGGACAGTTTATGGAAAATACTGAGGGCTTATGGAATTCCAAGCTGCATAGTGTCAATCATAAAAAGCCTTTATGCCAACTTTACGTGCAGCATTGGGCAGAGCAACCTAACCTTTGAAGTGAAGACAGGAGTACGACAGGGATGCCCCTTATCAACCACTCTATTTTTAACAGTCATAGACATTTTCTACATTGGAAGATCTGGAATATGCAGATGACATTGCACTACTAGCACATTCACATCAACACATCCAGGAAAAAACGGATAGACTTAATACGTATAGCCAGCAGGTGGGCTTGACCATCAACCTAAAGAAGACAGAGGTCATGACGCTCAATGTGAGCAACCCTGAGCCCATATCAGTAAGGAATCAGCAACTGGAACAGACAGATGCCTTCACATACTTAGGATGCATAGTAACACCAGACGGCGGAGCAAGCAAAGACATCAACAACAGAATGAACAAAGCAAGAACAGCCTTTTTTGTCTAAACAACATCTGGAAGTCCTCTCAGTACAGCACAAGCACAAAATTGGGATTATATCAGAGCTGTGTGCTTTCTGTGCTTCTCTATGGCGCGGAGAGCTGGAGAGTTACAGAGAAGGAAATGTCGAAATTGTCCTCTTTTCACACAACATGCCTAAGAAAAATTCTCCGAATCTTTTGGCCGAATACCATCACCAACCAAGATCTGCTTACTCGGAGCAAGCAAGAGGACATGCACACCATCATAGCTGGCAGACGCTGGAGCTGGGTTGGCCATGTCCTCAGAAGAGACCCCGATGCCATCACAAGAACAGCTATGCTATGGACCCCTGAAGGAAAACGAAAGAGAGGCCGACCAAAAACAACTTGGCGGAGGACTGTGGAGGCTGAGATACCAGAGTTGGGGCACTGTACGAAGGATGGCCGCCGACCGAGCAAAGTGGAATCAATTTGTTGTTGCCCTACAAGACGCCACCAGGCGTAATGGCCACTGACTGCTTTGACGGTCGGCGGCTAAGGATCAAAGAAGAAGAAGAAGTCCTATATATAGATGTGTGATTTAACCATTAGACTCGCGAAGTGTTTTCTTAATATATATAATTAAATACGCGAATGTATATAATACTCTTAACGGTAAATTTATCGCGCTTTATAATGTTATTTGATTTTTCGGTATGAATTACATGTTTTCTATCTTTCATATAGGGTGATCATAACCTTTGCGTCCCAGCAAAAAACATTGTATAGAGTCCTCCAGACTCGGTTCTTAAAACCCTCCAGAATTTGATGAGACTGTTTAAATTTTAATCTTGTGGCGATCCTGTTGGGATTCCGCTATCTAAAATTACCAGAAAGAAAGCAAACCCAAGAACAATTTTACACGCCATCAATTAAATTAAGATTAACTGAAAAAGAACATTGCCAGAGCTATATTTGTAGTATTTTACTGCTCTACTGTGAAAGAAAATAGAAATCTTCCGAACACTGACTGTGCATATTTTCTTCACTGGATTTTAAAACCCTCGAAGTAAATCATACCTCACCGGTCAGTTGTTGTCATCACGCATTAAGAAGTTTTACCATCAGCGGTGAAATCAATGAGACCACACCATTTTCACCACCTGTATCTGTGACCGTGCCATCCCATAGAACTTTCCTTTACACATAACAAAAACACTTAGGCTTCACCTTCCAGCGATTTCGGGACTGTACTAACGCATAAACCTGATAATCTGGGGCTGGACACAGAAGAAAAAGACACTACCTATGTCGAGTGTTTAATTGATGTTTGTGTATTTTCTATGAAGTGCCAGATTCTACGATCGGTAAGTGTGTGTGAGAACATGAGTGTTGGCCATCACGAGCGTGCATGAATGAAGTGAGATTTATTTTGCAACCATTTTTAATTTGCCTACCTGGTAAATACTTTTACTGTATTCCCTGTATTGTTCCTTTAAGTGGGATTTTTTACTCTGTTTATTCCCACCACCCCCCCCCCTCCCCATTACATTTGCTTAGTAAAACGAAAAACAAATTGAGAATAACAGGACTTTTTTCTAAGACCCATAGCTAGTATTGTAACACCTCTTTTCAGAGTAATTAAATTTACTGTTTGGGTTACATTATCTATTTTTTCTGATAACTACCTATCTTTGGACTTAGTTTATCTTTGTCTATTTCAAGCAGGAAGGGCATATTGGATACCACTCTACATACCCCTACCTTGTTATTTGTATTTTCTGTACCTATGATTTAAGCCTGTAACAAATGATAAATGTTGTGACTGATTTTAATGATAAATAAACATCATAAAACTTTTAGTACTGTGTTGGAAGGTCCAAGCCCAAATTACCCATATTTGTTTACCATAGTTTGTATTCACGTAGCGTCTGTGTGTTTGAAGCACCAAATTGGTGTGAGCGCATGTGTGTTTGGAAACTGGCAAATAATTGTTTAGCCAGGAGAGTTTAAGGAGTAGATTGAGAGAAAAGATTGTCGTAAAAGAGTCTGTCCTTACTCTCCCCAGCACTCTGTGAATCAACTATTTACTTCCAAAACCCTTATTATCACAGAGCCTTCACCATCATTCTTCACTCTAAACGGGACCACTATTTCTAGGACTTTTTCTCAAAAATAAATTTACGACATCAAATGGGTCGCTCTCCGGGATTTTGAGTCTGATCTTAAGTCTGGGTCTAACTAGATAGAGTGTGAATGATCTGTCTTTGTGAGTTAGGGAAATAATAAAAATAATGTACACCCCCTAGACAACGCCTTTAGTATTTGGGTCGTCCACACAACATATTTACAGGTTGTTTTCTTTCCACAGAGCAGACAATTACAGATAAACAAAAATATTGGTTACTTTAACTATTCTCTGGCAGAGAAAATTGAAATTTCTTTTATAAGATTGCTGGGATCGCGTGATTGTTTTACAGTCACAAAGGTTTTTTTGAAGTTAAAAAGAGTTGAGCTAAGCTAAAGACGCCTTGTTCTGATTTTTTAAAGTCTAGTTAACAACGTCTCTTCTCAAAACTGACTTCGGCGGGTGGAGTTTTGTGGCGGAGAATTAAAATTTTAGGAATTTTTTTTCCCTTAAATTGTTTTAAAATAAATTTTTCTATACCGATTAGTAAAAGTAGATTTTTTTCTAGTGTTTGACTTACCATTTAATGTGGCATAGTCGCCTGCATTAAGAGTCTTAATTGACAGATAATAGCAGCGATAAGTTAGCACATTACAAGGTAGGAGGTATCACAAGTAAATTTATACTTTGTGTTTTTCTCGTAGCGGCTTTGAGTTATTTTCCCTCCTTGTTTCTTCTAACTATTCTCTAGTCTTAGAAGCATCCAGTTCTTTGTCATGGCAGAAAGAATTAGGATGAGATCCATTTTGAGACAGGAGGCGGAGGAGACAGGGTTAGAGGGAGAAGCCGCGAACGTGTTTGTAAACATGGAACTTGAAAGATATGACGCGGAGCAAGAGAGAGCAGAGAGGAAAGAAGCACAGGATAGAGCAGAGAAATTGGAGCAGAAGAAAATCGAGGCAGAGATGGAAGCCCGCAGGGAAAGAGAGAAGGAGAGACAACGTGAGGAGAGAGACAAGGAGAGACAGCACGAATTGGCGCTTAAGGCTTTAGAGAGTCGGGGTGCTTCTACTTCAAATAATGGAGAGCCGTCTTCGCCCCAGTTTCAGTCAACGGATCTCTCCAGCACTCAATCTGCCCAATTAACTGCGATGTCTTTTACTTTAGAGTCTTTTCCCAGCCCCAATGAGAAAATTTACACCTTCCTAGAAAAATTCGAGAGGCTGGCGAATCTGTATGGGTTAGAGAGTTCCCGTTGGAGTCTTAAACTTTCAACTGCGTTGAAAGGTAATGCTTATGACGTGTATACAAAGCTGGGAACCAACCAAGATGATTACGACATGCTAAAGAAGGCCTTGCTAGAGCGGTTTGAGATGACCGCCCGAAAATTTCTGCAAATGTTCAGAAACAGCCGAAAAGAGAGCACGGAAACATTTCCCCAGTTCTCTTCACGTCTCACGGGCTATATGACGAAATGCCTTGAATTATCTGAATTACCTTTTTTATATGAGGGACTTCTTGAACTTGTTCTTGTGGAACAGATAAAGCCAACTTTGTCAAACAAAACCTGTAGATTTTTGGGTGAACAGGGCGCAGTCAGGCTTGAGGACATCCTCAATAAAGCAGAACGCTAAACCAATGCAATGGCCGAACTTCCCAGCACTAAACGCAAATCCACAGATGAGCCATCTCGAAAACAAAATCTAGAGCAGTCATCCTATTCTTCCAATTCCTCTCAGCATTATAACCAACGAGAAAATAATATCCAGAGACCTCCCCGGGAAAAATCGAAATTCTACAAAACCCGATATCCCCCAAATAACAATTCTGATCAACCCACCAAGCCTACGTGGCAGCGCGGCCACCAAGGTCAAGGAAAAGGGAAGACCCCTACACCAGGGACGTCTGATCATGGCAAACAGACCGGGCCTAACCGCATCGGATGTTTGCACACAGCCTCGTAAGGAAGAGTCAATGTCGGTGATTCTCAACCAGAGGGGGACAGACCCTCAACGTGAGGAACTGTAATTTTGAACGGTACCTCAACAACTTGTCTTTTTGACACTGGATTAAGTTTTGATTGTATTGTCGCCAGGCACCTAGTCAAACCCGGTCAGGAGACAGAGGAAACCGTCAAACAATGTGGAGTTTTCAAGAGTGATGCACCCAGAACGCTTCCTATCGCACTGGTAGAAATACACTCTGATTTTGTCAGAGGTGTTATTAAAGCGGCCATAATGGATGATCATATCTACCCAGTTATCCTGGGATGTAGATATGTGTTTATTGGGAGACGAAAGGAGCCGATTGTGGCAGCGGTAACCACAAGAGGGCAAACTAAGAAGGAGAGGGAGCCTGCGCCAAATTTGTTGCCGAATGAACTGAAGGAGGCGCAACAAAAGGACCATACTCTGGAGCCCTGCTTTAGAAAACTGCCCATGGCTAAGGAACCCAGACACCACGGAGACATCTTTTCGAAGGATGGCGTATTGTATCGTAGAACGGGCGACCCTGATACAGGGAATAACCAGCTCCTAGTACCGACGCAGTACATAAGCCAGATCTTAGAAAAGGGGCACTCTCTTCCCTTTAGCGGACATATGGGACAAAACGCCACTATTCAGCGAATAAAAAACCACTATTGGTGGCCATGAATGAGCTCTGAAATTATCAGGTACGTGAAATCCTGCGCCCAGTGCCAACGTTTAGCACCCAAGCACTTGACACCCTCAGTACCTATGTGGCAAATGCCAATAGTAGGGACTCCATTTGAACGGGTTGCTGTCGACATCATTGGACCCCTGGAAAGGACCAAAAGAAGGAACAGGTTCATCCTGACCTTAGTCGACACTTGCACAATGTGGGCCAAAGCTATACCGCTAACATGCACAGATTCCAAGCATGTCGCAGAAGCCCTCGTGCAAATTTTTACACGGTTGGGATTCCCTCAACAAGTTTGACGGATAATGGATCCCAATTCCGTAGCCTGTTAATGGAGGAGATCTTTAAGATCTTGAGGGCCAAACATATCCACACAAGTCCCTACCATCCGGCCGGAAATGGGCTCGTGGAACGTTTTAACGGCAGCCTCACCATGATGTTACGTAAGCTGGGTCAGGAGAAACCGGAAGACTGGGATCTATATATATCTGCTGCCTTATTCGCCTACAGAGAGGTACCCCAAGCGTCTACGGGATTCGCGCCAGCTACACTTTTATTTGGCAGACCTATTAAGGGGCCACTAGAAGCCTTACTTCGGTCCCTGACAGACCAAAAGTCTGACGAGACAGTCGTCTCTGCAAGCAAATATGTATCTGAGCTTAAGGAAAGGCTAAAGCTAGGATGGGATCTAGCTACAACCAACCGTAAGAAAGCCCGCGCTAAACATGCTAAAAGATACAACAAAGCTGCAAAAGAGAGAGAACTCCAACCAGGAGAGAAAGTTTTGTTGCTACTTCCAACCGGAAGCAATAAACTTTGCATCTGATGGCAAGGACCGTTTACCGTCTGTTGAAGGACTTTCGTGTGTGGTTACTGGTTGTGTTGCTTGAATTCTGATCGTGCTAATATTCGTACGCGAATGGGGTGAACCTCACTTTTGGTTTGTCGTAATGCCTGAACTTGGCATCAAGATGTAAACAACTGTTCATCTTATTAACTCAGCAACTTGATATAAAATACATAATTCGTAAGGTTGAATGGTGTAACGTGATTCAACGAATAATGCCTCCGGTTCGAGTCCTTCACAATTTAATATGGATTACACACATACATAAACAGTTCAATTCACACATGAGGTACATGCATCAATCAATCAATAGCGTAGACTGCTGTTTTACGTGTCAATGTCCGTTTAAGGATACAATGCAGTAATTGTCGTCAGAACATCACAGCTATATGCACGCGCAGATAGAATGGCTACCTGCCAACAGTGAGACTGTGAGTCTAATTACTTCGTATAAAGTAGACGATTATCTTTCTCCTTCCAAGGATTTAGTTAATCACTAACCTCCATAAGTTTCCTCTCATGTAGAGTTCTAGGACTGACCCTGGTCCATCATAAATGCACATATAAATGGCTATATCATGCCATTGAATTGGAAGGTTAACAAAAACGCAGCTATTCAGCTTGGCGGTCAAGTAACAAAGGGTAGCGTCTCCTAGTTACCGACTGTGACCCAAACAACGCTAGACACGTCATAATCGATCGTGTATGGAGCGTTCAATAATTGAAACATCTATCGCAATATATTAAATGTCTTAACCTTTACATTTGCACGTCCGCTAACCTTTAGCAGACGGCGTTAATATCATATACCGTAACAATTCCCTGTACACCGGGGAAAAAAAAATCGATAGATTTTTTTTCAAGATCTATCCGACTTAACAATTTTTCAAAAAAAAATTTAACACAATCGTGACATATGGCCGACGATGTTCTGAGTAGAACCGTGTCGCGGTCATGTCAACTAACTATTTGTCATAGTCATCTAACATTAATCACATTATATATCAATATTATACATATTATTATATCAACTAAATAAAATGTCCAATGTTAATAGTGAATGATAGAATTAAATTAAAGTAAGGTCTGTCGTATTAGTATGTCATATAGGAATTAATTTGACTAATTAAAATTAAATTAATTAATTAAACTAAGAGTTAAATTATTAAGATTCTAATGTAACGCGATGTTATGAGAGAAGAAAAGACAAAATAAGTGAGAAGAAATAGAAAGAAATTCGAATATAAGTTTAACTTAATTGGGTGTGTTAAGTGTTAGTAAATAATAACTATCTAATTTAACTAACTAAATAACGTATAGGTACATTAAAAAAAATATTAATCTAATACTTGTGTGAGATTTATTTTCTCTTTTCATAATTTCTTCTTTTTATATTTCGTTCTCTTTTTTTGTTCTTTCATTTCATTTTTTTCTCACATTTCATTTTATTGATAATAATTCAATTAAGAAGTTAAGTTAACTAATTAATTAGTATAGGCTATGATGATCCATCCGTAATCTTGATCCTGATGAATTCTTTTAGGCAAAAATGTTCAAACGTTTACGTTGGAAAGAAATGTCATTTATCCTAGGATCCAAGAATTAAGTGCACATAGGATAATAAGTTCGACTTGTCGTCAGATATTGTTCCATGATTGTTCAACGAATATTCATATATTGTGTATGGACGTTAGACGAAGTTTCAATGTCAATATGTATACCTTGATTGTCTTTAGTTCAATTCTGTGATGCATATAGTGTTTATAAATAGTAAATTGAAGGCAAGGTTAGTTCCCTTATAAAATATATAAGGTAGGATGTAGAACGCCATCATGGTTCTGGAGCAGGCATGCACCAATGCCGTAGTTACTAGCATCTGTTCGTAAGAAAAATCTTTTGGAAGCATCGGGAAGTCTTAAAATTGGTTCATGCGAGAACAAATTTATAATTTTGTTGAAAGTTTCATTGCATATACCAGTCCATGTCACCTTCACCGGCATGTCTTTTTTTAACAATGAAGACAATACAGCCGTGATGGATGACAAGTTTGGTATGAATCTACTGTAATATTGAACAAGTCCTAACAAACTCCTGACCTGTTTCTTCGTCTGAGGAACTGCTATGTTTAGAATTTTGGAGACTGTACTAGGTAACGTTCGGATATATCCCGATCCAATGATATGTCCTAAAAAGGTTATCTCATTACACGCGATCTGCACCTTTGTAGGTTTAGCAGTTAGATGATAATTCCTTAGAGTGTCGAAAACATATCTAAGTCCCGAAACATGTTCCTCAAACGACGAACTAAACAAGCATATGTCGTCAATATATGTAATAATGTCTGGTCTACCTGATAAAATTTGTCGCATCAGGCGAATGAAGGTAGCTGGCGCATTAACAAGCCCAAAAGGCATCACATTCCACTGGTATAGACCTTGTGGAGTGGAAAATGCGGTGTAGTACTTAGCCTTTTTGGTCAGTGGTATCTGCCAATAACCTTTAGTTAAGTCTATCTTACTAAATATAGTTGCGTTGGATAGACGTGGCAGTAAGTCGTCGATAAGTGGATGTGGTTCGCTGTCAACTATAGTCTTAGCATTTAATTTTCTATAGTCAACACATAGTCTGATGTTATTGTCCTTCTTCCGGACAATCACTAATGGAGAAGAGAATGGCGAATTACTAGTCTCAATGATTCCCAGAGACAACATCTGTTCAAGTTCCTTAGTAGTTTTAGCAAGGAAATGTAAAGGAACCGAATAGGGATGTACACGAATAGGTGTATCATCATTGAGAGTAATGTCATGACTGATAGCCGATGTGCGACCCGGGACGTCGGTCAACACATCTGGATAAGATTGTAATAGATTAGCAATCTGTAGACGCTGTTGCGGTGTAACCGTTGAAGAGATGGTTACATCCCGCCAAGATTCAGTAGGTTGAACTACTGGTACCGGTAACGGTAACTGTACCTCAGGAAAAGAAGATTCTTCTTCCTGGATGACGGATAAGTTGGAATAATAACAAGTAGATACTGTGTTGTCATCTAGTTCATGAAAAATTGACTGTAAGTGTTCAGGACGTGTATGAAATTGCTTGAGCATGTTAATATGAAATATCTTTTTGTGTCCCTTGATATCTAAGACGTAATCAACGTCGGAAATTTTATCAATGACTTTGTAAGGACCAGTAAAGAAAAGAAATGATGAATGACTATTATGAGTCATTAATGATATGAGACAATTGTATTACCATAGCATGTTATCTGCGTGACGCAGCATTAGGTACTAATTGTAACCGTAGACAATGATGGTTAAAGTAAGCACCATTATCATGCTCGATGACCATTCGAGCATCTCTATTGTTACGAAATGTAACTATAGCTTCACCATACCTGTCATTGGTAGGTGACAACAACCGTACAAACATAACGTCTGCCGTGTCATTAAAGAAATTGCTAAGTGCCTGCCATCTGGTACCTTGAGGCAGATTGCGCACTAACACGGTGCGAGAATATGCACCCTTTCCAATGTAAGTGGGATCAGTGTCACTAACGTGATAAATAGTTCTTCTATTTAATCTTTTGGATATGGTAGTCTTATGAGATGATGTCTCATAATGATTGACATATTTATTTGTCCTAATTTTATTAGTTAAGTTCATAAGAACTTCACCATCATTACCTTTGTCTGGGATATTTTCTCTTTGCCCATTTTCAACAATTTCATTCAGATCACTGTTAATACGATCTTGTCGCCAACATTTATTTTCTGACTTGGCAGTATTCTCTTGAGAAAAGGTATATCTGCCTCGAAATGATTTTCTAATCTTCCTAGGATGGACTGGTAGTTTAGTATACTTTTTATCCTGAAGGAGAGTCTTATCCTTATCGATTTCCAGAATGGTACTGAGACTGAAATTGGAGAAAACTGTGCCACATGTATTTATTTTGCTGGCCCATAATGTAGCTGTTGCAATGACAGCGTTAGCATTGCAATAAGATTGCACATTCTTTAATTCCCATTCATAAATTTCCTGTGGGGAACAATCCTTACTACCATGGATGCGTCCCAACATCAGATCTGCAATTGGATTCTGAAGCATGCATACCTTAACTTGTCCTGAAAAGAAAGGTGTATTAACATGGACAAGAGCTGTGGGGTAAAACTCAATAGTTCCACCAAATGTCATGAAGCGTACATATTCTCCTGTCGCACAGCTAGGATGTACCAGCGACTGACGTACACCAATCGTCGTGGATCCTGAATCCCTCAGCACTGAGACGACGGATCCATTAACTAATCCCCTGTTAAAAATTAGTAAGCCTGTTCCATCGTTGACTGCAAGACCTACCTGTGGTATAATATGTCCGCAGTTAAGCACTGTTTCTTTCGCCTTCTGAAAAATAAGATTGCATTGTTGGCAACTATTTGCCACATTATAATTAATAGCAAAACATGCAGCAGAAGACTGTGTTGTATTATTGTCAAGTGGGACCTGAGCTATAGGGGTAGTATTATTTGTAACTGCCGCCCCTGTATTATGGTTGTACTGAGATGATCCCCGAGAATGAGATCGATTCCGAGTATAATTGTTAGAATTATCTCGTCGTCCTCTATAGTAACTATTTTCTCGATGTCTCGAGCCATGATTATTACCTATTCCAGTTATTGTTATTATTGGGAGTATGTGATCGATTATAATTAGTGTTATGTTGACCATTGTGGTAGTTTGTTTGAGGTGAATAATTTCTATCTCGTGATCTACCTCTGTTGAACTCATTTTTATTGTTGAAATCATTATTATGTCCCTTCTGAAAGTTAACATTGTGATTTCTTTGGAACCTACTTCTGTCTACACTGTGATGTCTTTGTTTGTTATTATGATTGTAGGCCATATTAGACGCCACAGGTAGAGGTTCTCTTAATGAGGAGTTAGAAATGGTTGCATTCGGATGTGCCGAACAGTAGTTTAAAGAAATTATTTCTAACTCGTCGATAGTACCTGGTTTACGCTCCTGCAAATATGCAAAGAATGGCTGGCTAACCGAAGATAATACCTTATCCCGTAGTAGCAAATCAATTAATTTGTCGTACGATTTGTTGACTTCTGCCAGTTCAACCCATCTATTAAATGTATTGCGTATGTTCGCAATGAATCCTGCAAAATCTTTTGGAGATTCAGGTAAAATTCCCTTAAATTTCAACCTACAGTGTTCCTCGTCCAGGTGAAACCTTCGTAAAAGCAAGGACTTAATAGCACCGTAGTTATTTGCTATTGATGGGTCAGCATTTTGAGAAGCCGTCAATGGTTCTCCAACCAAGAATTCATTTAACTTGAGTACCCATGATGTAGCAAATAAGATGATTTGCTGGGGAAGTTATGATGGTATCCTAACAAAGAATGAAATAAGTGTATGCAGTAACCGTGCGAGGTCAAGCAAATGTAGGTCCCTGATTCTATAAATGATGATGATGAATTGTGTACAGGGAACCTAACGCTACCTCCCTAGATCTCTCACGGTCTCTCTGTTGGCTCTAGTGTAGGGTGTATGATGTACCTATTGTCTAGGGGAGAAATGAGATGATAGTACACAACACACAAACACTTTACTTTTTTATGAGAAAAGTTAATAAAACAGGTGTTAAGTTTTCTTTTGAACTGAATATTTATAATTTAATCTGCCTGTCCAGTCATATCTTTTGGACAGGTCTTGAAAATAAGGACAAGATAGTTTACAGAAAAGAGGGTAATAAAACAACTGGACTTTCTGTCCACATAAATAAAGTCAAGATATATTTTTCACTGAAGAACAGTTCATAGCTACAACTGTAATCCTATAAAGGGAGAGTCACTGTGTATGAGGGGCTGTTGTGTCATCATACCCCTTGAAATTCCTGAATATCATTGGGAAACTCAGTGAATGTTACTTTTTTACAAAAGTGTCAGATGTACCCAGATGTATGGCACATCACCTGGGGTTATTTATAAGGAAATTCTCTCCTGAAGATGCAGACTCTTTCACTCGTTCAAGCTCCTCCGTGTTCTTATAATAGTAGAAATGACTGGATGGAGGCTTGAGGGCTGTATTCACTTTCAGCTGGCTTCCTGCCACCAGTCGGTAACAGGGAATAAAACGCTGGAACAAAAGGATACCCAGGCTTTACATCTACTCACTGAGATTATTTAATATTTTCCTACCAGGATATGGGGTCAGCCTTGCGTGCCGTACATGTGCACAAGCCCCTAACTTTGTTTGACTCCCTCCTTGCTGTGACCACACCTCAGGTCCCTATGGCAGATACGCCACTGTACCTTTACATCTTTTTTCCTCAATACAATAATGTGGGGTAACCACATTTCCGTTGGTATGATTTTCTCTTTTCTTTTTATATTATAAATGCTTCAGGCATGTAAATAGTGTTCATAGAACACAGAGGCTTACTACTATAATAATATAACAGCATAATCATGACAACATACATCAATTAGATACATTTTAAGATGAGGACTCAACAATGTCTACTACCGACATGTTCTTCATTTTTCCTCAATATCAATACCCAATTTTGTTTGCTGTGGAATTAAACAGAATAATTCATAAATCGTCCTTACCACAATTCAAGAAATATAAACAAATGATGCTGACTTGCAAAGCAATGGCCGCAGTTTCACTCTGCACTGGTCTCAGGCTGGGAAATATTTATTTTACTTTAAATTTACCACAGCTGAATCTCAGCAAAATGTTTAATGTAAGTTATTTTTGACAACTGGCAATTGAATAAGGAAAACCCCTTGCTAATATTGGGTACCACTAGCCAATCAGAAGCTGGCGACTACCAGATTTCAAAATGCAGTTTTGAAAAACAAAAAAAACAATTCCAAACTACACCGCGTCTGCTATTTAATTGGCTAGCCTATGTTAGTTGCCATTACAACAAAAATGTTTCGTTGATAACCAAATTACTATCGCCCCCCCCCTTCTCACCCTATACTCTCTGTACTCAAGCGAATTTGAATATTCACCTCAATGCCTCTTTCTACGCGATCGTCCCTTTAACGTTATGAAAAATTCAAGTAAGGTTGACTGTCTGTCTGGTCTACCGTCTTGGACATTTTATTTTTCCTTCATAACTTCACTAATACTGGGGCTATCATATTATTTAAAAACATATTCTTGCTTAGGGGAGTCTCAGCTATCTTATCATATAAGTTTTATGTTCAGTTTCCTATTAATAAAGATTTTCATTTTTGTCACTGTTCGTTCGTCAAATAATATTTTACACAAGACCACCATTTCCTCCTTTCTCCTCTCCCGCTTAGCCTATGTGATTCAAATACTACTTGTTTTAGTGACGCCAGTACGTCTACAACGAGTGGGGACAAACTGTCTGTGTGTTTGCCTCCGATGGCGTTTGCCGCCGCGTGTAGATACGCATGGCAGAGTGTGGCAGGCAAATCGGGTGTTAGACGTGGCGGGTTAACAAGTTGGGTTTTATGATTTGAATTTTATCGTGTTTCACTACCAAATTGTAAGACTTACTACTGATTAACCTGTTAAAAACAAAATATTACGTTAATTCAGATAGTATTGTGCGGCGCTCTTCCGCCAATTAATTAATTTTATCGGTTAGGCGGCCGTGTATGCAGCAGATCTTACAAGTTTAAACATCGGTAGTACGTTGGCGAAACCGAAAATGCAACGCGTTGTATATTATATATGCTATAGGCTTTTCGCACTGCACAAAAGGCAGTGGCGGGCGTGTGAGAGCAATTCCGTCAGACACAATCGGGCTGGTTTTATTTATTGTTGTTTTTATGACTAAAATCCATAGAAATGAGTAATTATCCTCGCAGATTTTACCACACACCTCCCCTCTTAAACATGCATCACTATGCAGGTTATTATCTGCGAGATAACTTAGCTCAATGAAGTCTTATGCGTTTCTCTGATTTTCATCACATGGATGTCTGCTTAAAAAGTCGGCACCCACATTCGTCGGACCCGGGATATAATCTATCCGGAATGAGTATGGCTGCAGTAATAAAGACCATCTCAATAATCTGGAATTTTCATGCTTCGCTTGTGACAGGACACAAGAGGTGAATGATCCGTTTGGACCACAAATGTCCTGCCATATAAATAAATCTGAAATTTCTTTATAGACCATATCAAAGCGAGACATTCCTTTTCACTTGTTGAATAATTTTTTTCCGCCTTGTTCAACTTGCGGCTAGCATAAGCGACTGGTTTCAATTCCCCATCTGGTGAGGAAGACCTTTGCAACAATGTAGCACCTAGGCCCACATTGCTTGCGTCACTTCTCACAATAAATTCTTGAGTTAAGTCAGGCAATTGCAATACTGGCCTGCTTGTAAGTTTTTCCTTCAACTCTTGGTAAACTAATTCGCACTGAGCAGACCAAATTATTTTATCAGGTTGACCTTTACGAGTTAAATCTGTCAGCGGAGCACATATAGAGTTAAAATTTTTAATGTACTTTTGGTAAAAACCACACAACGACACGAAAGATCGCACGTCTTTCTTTGTTTGGGGTCGAGGAGCTTTTTTCAATTTTTCCAGATTCTTGGGATCAGGGGTCATGCTACCCTGATGCACAGTATGTCCCAAGAATTCCAACTCTTTACAACCTATACAACATTTTGTTGGCCTGGCGGTTAAGTTAGCCTCTCTGAGTCTATCTAACAGCATATTCAAAGAGGTAACGTGTTCCTCAAATGTTTCCGTAGCAATGAGGATATCGTCCATAAAATTCGAAATACATGGATTTTTCAGGGGATCCAGCAGTTTTCGCATCATCCTTGAAAACACACTCGGAGCATTTTTCAACCCAAACGGCAACATGTTGAACTCATAATGACCTTCCGAGGTGCTAAATGCTAAATAAGGTCGAACCTCAGGCTTTACTGGAATTTGGTAATAGCCCTTGCTAAGATCCACCTTAGAAAAATATTTTGCCTTGTTCAGCCTGGCAAATAGTTGAGTAGTATCAGGTAATGGATCCACCTGACCTTCTGTGACAGCATTCAGTTTCCTGTAATCTATACACAGTCTATGTTCTCCTGATGGTTTCCGCAACAGAACCACGCAGGAACTATAAGGAGACTCACTATGAGAAATAATCCCTTCTTGTAACAAATAATCTATCTCCTCTTTTAAAGCTTTCTCCTTAGCGAATGGAATAGAATAGGGCCTCATACAGATAGGTGTTTGGTCTAGTAGTTTCATATCATATTCCAACAAATGGGTGTTACCCGGTTTATCTGTCAACACATCTGTATGTTTCTCAAGGATCTGTCGAACCTTCTCCTTCTGCCCTTTTGTCAAGTGATTGCTGATTTTCACCTGCTCAAACGTTTCACTGGTTTTCAGTGGATATTCAAATGAGGAGAGAGGGTCATTTTTCATTTCGGTTGCAATAGACAAGGCCAATAAGTGTGTCCCTTCCTGGATTTGTCTGTCCAGATATTTCTTCAACAGGTTCACATGATAGACTTTTTCCTTTCCCTTTTTGTCTATCTTATAATTGGTTCTGGATACCTTTTCCAAAACTGTGTATGGTCCTTGCCATCCGATCTGAAGTTTATTATTGCTGCTGGGCAATAGAAGAAGTACCTTCTCCCCCACAGCAAGTTCCCTATCCTTCGCTTTTCGATTATAATAAGCAGCATGCTTTTTCCTGGCTTGTCTCAAATTTTCATTTGCCAGTTTCCAACCGGTTTGTAAACGATTGGTCAGTTCGTTCACGTATTGATAAGATGAGGTAACAGTCTCCTCTGCCTTCTCATCAGTCCAGGTCCTTAACAAAGCTTCTAACGGACCTTTTATTGGCCTACCAAATAACAGTGTTGCGGGGGCCATTCCGGTGGAATTATGTGGTACTTCCCGGTACGCAAACAGGGCGGCGGGCAAGTAGTGGTCCCACGTGTCAGGTTTCTCATGTGCCAGCTTTCTCAGGATAGAAATGAGAGTCCCATTGAACCTCTCTACCTGGCCGTTCCCTTGGGGATGGTACGGGCTACAATGAAAGTGCTTGGCTTGAAACAACCTGAACACCTCTTCAGTTAGGTTTCCCCTTGAACTGAGAGCCATTATCTGTCAAGATTTGATGCGGGAAACCTAACCTTGTGAATATCGTAAGTAATGCCTCTGCCACATGTTTCGAATCGATTGATGACAGGGCTACCGCCTCTCCCCACATAGAACAAGTGTCTACCAGAGTAAGGATGTAACTGTTCCTCCTCTTGGTCCGAGTGAGAGGTCCCACAATATCCACAGCAACTCTCTCAAAAGGGGTTCCCACTATGGGCATTTCCCCAAGAGTTGCGGGAGCAGTCCAATGCTTTGGAGCTACTCTCTGGCATTCGGGGCAGGAGTGTACGTATCTCTTTATGTCTTCCGTTATCCCTGGCCAGAAATAATGACAAGCTATACGCTGTCCTGTTGCACTAATCCCCATGTGACCACTGAAGGGGATAGCATGACCTAACTCCATCACTTTTTCTCTATATGATTTAGGAAGGACCAGCTGACCATGACCAGCTGCACCAGTGCCGGCCTTCCTGTATAGCAATTTATTCTTCATATAGAATTCTCCTTTATTTGGAGGAGTATGGCTCTTTGGGAGTTTCTTATAGCACAGCTTCAGTGACTTATCTTCAGCCTGTGCCTTTCTCATCTCTTCGGGATGAGTATTTATAGGTTCATCTTCTTCCTTTCTGGATTGTGATCGGGTCTGGACTGCTGCCAAGACCACAGGTCTCGTTGGATTTCCCAAGTAGACATAACGACACCCCAATATCAGAGGGTAGATGGGTGCGTCTATCACTGCTGCTCTGATTATCCCTTCCACATAGCGAGTCTTCACTTGTATCCTGGCAATGGGAAGTTTCATGAGGGGTAGGTCCTTGGTCGCCCCTTGTATCTCCACTGTTTCTGTGGTATACTGATCTGGGTTCACCAAGTGCGAGCTCACCACAGCCTCAAAATCCAAACCTGTATCATAGAGGCACCTTATGGTGACATCATTGCATACAACATCCTCGCAAACTGAGGGGTGATAAGGTTCCTGCTGTTCAGCAGGTTTGTCCTTTCCCTCCTGTTTTCCCCTTTTTCATAGCAGCAAATCCAGCAGGTTTACTTTTACAATACTTAATGTCATGTCCCTCCTTCTTACAATAAGTACAATACCATCTACTTTGATGATGAGGTTTTCTTTCCTCATTCCTTCTGTCCTTGAATTGTGCGGTTTTATTTTTATAATCATTTCGAGGCCTATCGAAGTTCTGCTTACCTCTGTTATCAAATTTATTATGGGTTTGAGGAGCCTTAAACTGATCTACTGGTTTCTTTTTAATACCAGCTACCTCTGCCTGGGCTGCATGATACCTTTCAGCGACATTTATTATTTCCTCCAGTCTCTCCGCACCCTGTTCCATGAGAAACTTTCTCATGTCTGGAGCCATGGACTCTCTCATCTGCTCAATGAGTATCATCTCTTTGAGATCTTGGGTTTTCCCCAAAGAAGCCCATTTCTCCATATACGTTTCCAACCGGGCGGAGAACGGTGATAGGTCTCACCCGACAGTAGCCTGGCATTCCTAAATTTCTTTCTATAAAATTCTCCGTTCTTTTCGTATCTTAACAGAAGAGCTTGCTTCAACATGTCATAGTTGTCCTGGTCACCCCTACTCATTTTAGAAAAAACTTCGTAAGCTGTACCGCGAAGTCCTTGAGACAACTTTACTCCCCATTTTTCTCTTTCCAACCCATAAGTAGTGGCTAATATTTCGTATCTGCTTAGATACGACTCAATATCATCATCTTTTTCTATAAAATAATCTAAGTGGAACCCCATGGCTGATGACGAGGCCCCCTGGCTTGCAGCGGAGTCGGAAGTGGAAGGGCTAGTTCCATTTTCCGGAGCATGGCCTTGTAGCTCTAGCTCCCTTAGTCGTAACTCATGTTCCCTCTGTAACCGTTTATCTTCCCTTTCCGCCTCCAATCTTCTTTCTTCTTTCTCTCGTTCCGCCTCCCTGTGTAGACGTTTTTTCCTCCTTCTCAGCCTCGAGTTCAAGTTTCTTTGCCTCCTTCTCAGCCTCAAGTTTCTTCTCCTCCAACTGCAGCCTCTTTATCTCAGCCTCTCGATCAGCCTCTAATTTCTTAGTCTCCCTAGCATCTTCTAACTGCACTCTCCTTTCCTCAGCTAACCTATGTTCTTCCCTAGTAATAAATTTGTCACATTCTGAGGTGACATAATCAACCAAAATTTGTCCCTCCATATTCATATCTCTCGCCGCTTGCACAGCTGCAGAGCGAAACTTGGCCAGATCTGCCATCCTGAAAAATGTACTAACAAAGTTTCTAAATATAACTAATTATAAATTTATTTAATTAAATCTGGGTTTCTGACACTTTCTTCACTTCCCAAAATCTTGGGCAAATATATTATATGGGGATTTCCTGGGAAAATTAGACTGTCCCCAATTTATGTAGAAAGTTCAATCCCGGACAAGCCTACCAATTTATGTAGCAAATAAAATGATTTGCTGGGGAGGTTATGATGGTATCCTAACAAAGAATGAAATAAGTGTATGCAGTAACCGTGCGAGGTCAAGCAAATGTAGGTCCCTGATTCTATAAATGATGATGATGAATTGTGTACAGGGAACCTAACGCTACCTCCCTAGATCTCACACGGTCTCTCTGTTGGCTCTAGTGTAGGGTGTATGATGTACCTATTGTCTAGGGGAGAAATGAGATGATAGTACACAACACACAAACACTTTACTTTTTTATGAGAAAGTTAATAAAACAGGTGTTAAGTTTTCTTTTGAACTGAATATTTACAATTTAATCTGCCTGTCCAGTCATATCTTTTGGACAGGTCTTGAAAATAAGGACAAGATAGTTTACAGAAAAGAGGGTAATAAAACAACTGGACTTTCTGTCCACATAAATAAAGTCAAGATATATTTTTCACTGAAGAACAGTTCATAGCTACAACTGTAATCCTATAAAGGGAGAGTCACTGTGTATGAGGGGCTGTTGTGTCATCATACCCTTGAAATTCCTGAATATCATTGGGAAACTCAGTGAATGTTACTTTTTTACAAAAGTGTCAGATGTACCCAGATGTATGGCACATCACCTGGGGTTATTTATAAGGAAATTCTCTCCTGAAGATGCAGACTCTTTCACTCGTTCAAGCTCCTCCGTGTTCTTATAATAGTAGAAATGACTGGATGGAGGCTTGAGGGCTGTATTCACTTTCAGCTGGCTTCCTGCCACCAGTCGGTAACATGGAATAAAACGCTGGAACAAAAGGATACCCAGGCTTTACATCTACTCACTGAGATTATTTAATATTTTCCTACCAGGATATGGGGTCAGCCTTGCGTGCCGTACATGTGCACAAGCCCCTAACTTTGTTTGACTCCCTCCTTGCTGTGACCACACCTCAGGTCCCTATGGCAGATACGCCACTGTACCTTTACATCTTTTTTCCTCAATACAATAATGTGGGGTAACCACATTTCCGTTGGTATGATTTTCTCTTTTCTTTTTATATTATAAATGCTTCAGGCATGTAAATAGTGTTCATAGAACACAGAGGCTTACTACTATAATACTTTAAGAATATAACAGCATAATCATGACAACATACATCAATTAGATACATTTTAAGATGAGGACTCAACAATGTCTACTACCGACATGTTCTTCATTTTTCCTCAATATCAATACCCAATTTTGTTTGCTGTGGAATTAAACAGAATAATTCATAAATCGTCCTTACCACAATTCAAGAAATATAAACAAATGATGCTGACTTGCAAAGCAATGGCCGCAGTTTCACTCTGCACTGGTCTCAGGCTGGGAAATATTTATTTTACTTTAAATTTACCACAGCTGAATCTCAGCAAAATGTTTAATGTAAGTTATTTTTGACAACTGGCAATTGAATAAGGAAAACCCCTTGCTAATATTGGGTACCACTAGCCAATCAGAAGCTGGCGACTACCAGATTTCAAAATGCAGTTTTGAAAAACAAAAAAAACAATTCCAAACTACACCGCGTCTGCTATTTAATTGGCTAGCCTATGTTAGTTGCCATTACAACAAAAATGTTTCGTTGATAACCAAATTACTATCGCCCCCCCTTCTCACCCTATACTCTCTGTACTCAAGCGAATTTGAATATTCACCTCAATGCCTCTTTCTACGCGATCGTCCCTTTAACGTTATGAAAAATTCAAGTAAGGTTGACTGTCTGTCTGGTCTACCGTCTTGGACATTTTATTTTTCCTTCATAACTTCACTAATACTGGGGCTATCATAGTATTTAAAACATATTCTTGCTTAGGGGAGTCTCAGCTATCTTATCATATAAGTTTTATGTTCAGTTTCCTATTAATAAAGATTTTCATTTTTGTCACTGTTCGTTCGTCAAATAATATTTTACACAAGACCACCATTTCCTCCTTTCTCCTCTCCCGCTTAGCCTATATGATTCAACTACTACTTGTTTTAGTGACGCCAGTACGTCTACAACGAGTGGGGACATACTGTCTGTGTGTTTGCCTCCGATGACGTTTGCCGCCGAGTGTAGATACGCATGGCAGAGTGTGGCAGGCAAATCGGGTGTAGACGTGGCGGGTTAACAAGTTGGGTTTTATGATTTGTATTTTATCGTGTTCCACTACCAAATTGTAAGACTTACTACTGATTAACCTGTTAAAAACAAAATATTACGTTAATTCAGATAGTATTGTGCGGCGCTCTTCCGCCAATTAATTAATTTTATCGGTTAGGCGGCCGTGTATGCAGCAGATCTTACAAGTTTAAACATCGGTAGTACGTTGGCGAAACCGAAAATGCAACGCGTTGTATATTATATATGCTATAGGCTTTTCGCACTGCACAAAAGGCAGTGGCGGGCGTGTGAGAGCAATTCCGTCAGACACAATCGGGCTGGTTTTATTTATTGTTGTTTTTATGACTAAAAACCATAGAAATGAGTAATTATCCTCGCAGATTTTATAACGGATGTACCTGCTCGAACAAATCTCAACGAATTTGATACGAAATTAACAAACGAGACCCCTGTTCGAACCAGAGTTTACCCCATCTCGTACGCTAAAGCTGATGCATTTCGCGGAGAAATAGACAAGCTGCGTCAGGCAAGAATTATCAGTGAGTCGACATCTCCTTACAGTTCTAGTGTAGTGCTGTTGCAGAAGCCCAACAAGGAAGTTCGGCTGTGTATAGATTACCGGTTGCTAAACGCTGTAGCGGAATTCCAGCCCGAACCTCTCCAGACTGTTTCTGAGTTGTTCACCAAGCTTAGCAAAGCAAGAATTTTCTCCAAGATTGACCTCAGTAAGGGTTATTATCAAATATCAGTCAAGGAGGAAGTTAAACCTTTGTTAGCTTTCAGCACTAGTGAAGGACATTACACATTTAATGTGATGCCGTTCGGATTGCATAACGCACCAGGAGTGTTCACCAGGATGATGAGGAAGCTTCTAGAACCTTTGCAAATACTATTTCTCACGGCTGTAGTTGGCCTGTTAAAAAGACCGTGGAGAAAATAGTTGCAGCTAAAAGGCCCCGAACGAAGAAAGGCACTCGTTCTTTTTTATCACTATGTGCATACTATCAAAAATACATCCAGAACTTCAACGGACTAACGGCACCTCTGAGTGACCTCACAAAGAAAGGTTGTCCTGATAAGGTCATTTGGGATCAAAAGTGCGAACACGCGTACAGAACTTTAAAAGGACAGTTGTCTGCATACCCCATTTTGAGGTTACCTGACCTCAAGAAACCTTTTGTATTGCGGGTCGACGCGTCAGGTCAGGGCATCGGGTCAACACTGCTGCAAGCCGAGGACAGTGACCCGAATATGCTATTCCCAGTTGCGTACGGCAGTCGGAAATTAAATAAAGCTGAACGAAACTACAGCGTAGTTGAAAGAGAATGTCTCGCTCTGATTGACGGCATCAGACGCCATCATGAGTTTCTCTATAGAACATCTTTCACGGTGCAAACAGACCACGCTCCATTAGCTTTTCTTGGTACCAATAAAGAATTTAATGCAAGGATCATGCGTTGGGCCCTCCTTTTAAGCGTTTACTCCTTCAAAGTGGAATACATTCCGGGAAAACAGAATGTCGGGGCAGACTTCCTAAGTAGAAACTAGACTACGGAGGAAGAGGAGGAAGTTGAAGATACCAATCATCCAAAACCTACCGATCAGGGCAGCTTCATTGTCATAAATCAAACATGAAAAGATGTTTTCATGTCTCAAAAGAGGGGACGATTGTGACGATGAAAATCAGCTGACCCTGAAATGTTAGATGATATGGTAGAACCCTCGTAGCATCAGTACCCCCTATTTTTTGTTGAAATTTTATCGTCAACGGGAATTCTTCCACCTGGGCTCATTAATATGAATCAGAGTGGACTCGCCACCACGTTTGCTAATTAATATGGAGACAGTTTATCTTCTGTGCATTCTGGACATTGCTTTGTCTAAAGGGGAGGTAAAGCCACGCCTACTGAAACCTCTAGAGCGATCATAAGCAAGCATTTCGCTACATCTTTCTTTCGTACCTGCCTTAAAGGCGTTGCCTAAATCAAACGAAGAAAGCGGCACATGATCTGAGACAATGACGATCTCAGAATGGACGATGAAGTTTCCTGCTGCTAGGTAACACGGCAGTGTGAACCAGAGGACAGCGCTGGAATCGCTCGAAAGACGGAACGAACAGGAAAGACGAAGCGACCACAGAATTGAATAACCGAGCGGGGACGGGCGGCATAGAATCTCGAATTTTCCCTGAGTTCTTAAAAGGTGTGAAATTTTAACATGTCCCCCCGATCTGTCATTCCATTTCATATATATAGAGACCCTGGAGAATCCAATTTTATCACTCGTTTGCCAAAGATTTACAGAAGCACTAGCTATAGTAAAATCTTGTTAGATTTCCCCTGGATTTTTGGCTATATTGCAGTGAATTCTATTCTGTGCTAAACGGTATAATATATATTAGTTTCTAGTGATCAGTGGTCTAGTTCGTTCATTTTTATTTCACTGGATTTTGTGTTAATTTAAATCTATTAAATTAAACATATCTCAAAAGTTTCCAGTTGAAAATTTAATGATATATCTATTACATTATTCAAAAAGATAATAGATGCTTAAACGCTTAAATTAACTTTTAAAGTCGCGAAGTAATTTATAACTAATTAATTAAGTTAAGTCCTATATATAGATGTGTGTGTTAACCACTAGACTCGGTATGAATTACATGTTTTCTATCTTTCATATAGGGTGATCATAACCTTTGCGTCCCAGCAAAAAACATTGTACAGTTGACATTCAAAAATCCGGCCATCGATAACCCGGGTCCTTCAGATTTCCGGCATGGATTTCGGAGCGCATTTTTTAATTTACCGCGTTGGCGCGCTACTGTTTTCTGGAGCCGTGTATGTTTTGATGCAGCTGTTGGGTCTTGCTTGCACGTGTTAACAGGCATTCCTGCTCATTCCTTCTCATTTTATCATTTATTTGCTGCTGTTTAGCCCCATTATGGATTCAGCAAATAAAAGAAGTGGTGTAAAACGTAAACATCGTGCGTTGTCGATGGCAGATCATTTAGTTTTTAATTTTCTTTCTTTAAAAGATTGTACAGGTACAGTCATTTTCTGTTAAATATATACAGCATATATAACCAGAAAAAATCCGGCATTTTCAACAATCCGGCACTCCTCAGGTCCGGAGGTTGCCGGATTTTTGAATGTCAACTGTATAGAGTCCTCCAGACTCGGTTCTTAAAACCCTCCAGAATTTGATGAGACTGTTTAAATTTTAATCTTGTGGCGATCCTGTTGGGATTCCGCTATCTAAAATTACCAGAAAGAAAGCAAACCCAAGAACAATTTTACACGCCATCAATTAAATTAAGATTAACTGGAGAAGAACATTGTCAGAGCTATATTTGTAGTATTTTACTGCTCTACTGCGAAAGAAAATAGAAATCTTCCGAACACTGACTGTGCATACTTTCTTCACTGGATTTTAAAACCCTCGAAGTAAATCATACCTCACCGGTCAGTTGTTGTCATCACGCATTAAGAAGTTTTACCATCAGCGGCGAAATCAATGAGACCACACCATTTTCACCACCTGTATCTGTGACCGTGCCATCCCATAGAACTTTCCTTTAAACATAACAAAAACAAAGAACACTTAGGCTTCACCTTCCAGTGATTTTGGGACTGTACTAACGCATAAACCTGATAATCTGGGGCTGGACACAGAAGAAAAAGACACTACCTATGTCGAGTGTTTAATTGATGTTTGTGTATTTTCTATGGAGTGCCAGATTCTACGATCGGTAAGTGTGTGTGAGAACATGAGTGTTGGCCATCACGAGCGTGAATGAATGACATGAGATTTATTTTGCAACCATTTTTAATTTGCCTACCTGGTAAATACATTTACTGTATTTCCTGTATTCTTCCTTTAAGTGGGATTTTTTAACTCTGTTTATCCCCCCTCCTCCCCCTTACATTTGCTTAGTAAAAGGAAAAGCAAATTGAGAATAACAGAACCTTTTTTCTAAGACCAATACCTAGTATTGTAACACCTCTTTTCAGAGTAATTAAATTTACTGTTTGGGTTACATTATCTATTTTTTCTGATAACTACCTATCTTTGGACTGGGTTTATCTTTGTCTATTTCAAGCGGGAAGGGCATATTGGATACCTTTCTACATACCCTCTTCCCCCCCCCCCCCACCTTGTTATTTGTATTTTCTGTACCTATGATTTTTGCCTGTAACAAATGATAAATGTTGTGACTGATTTTAATGATAAATAAACATCATACAACTTTTAGTACTGTGTTGGAAGGTCCAAGCCCAAATTACCCATATTTGTTTACCATAGTTTGTATTCACGTAGCGTCCGTGTGTTTGAAGCACCAAATTGGTGTGAGCGCATGTGTGTTTGGAAACTGGCAAATAGTTGTTTAGCCAGGAGAGTTTAAGGAGTAGATTGAGAGAAAAGATTGTCGTAAAAGAGTCTGTCCTTACTCTCCCCAGCACTCTGTGAATCAACTATTTACTTCCAAAACCCTTATTATCACAGAGCCTTCACCATCATTCTTCACGCTAAACGGGACCACTATTTCTAGGACTTTTTCTCAAAAATAAATTTACGACAACATACAACTACCATTCATATTAAAAAGACTCCAGTTTCCAATTATTCCTGCATTTGCAATCACCATCTATACAAGCCAAGGGCCGAATTTAATCACGTTGAACTGTTTCTGTTAGAGTCAGGATTAGCTCACGGCCATCTTTACATTGCTTTGACCAAAACGAAAAATTAGGACGACATAAGAAAAACATTTATTTGGCCTACAGGAACAACAAGAGGACAGCTGAAAAACGATGCAAGTGTTTACAGTAAATGTAACTTAAAAAAAAAAAGATTATGATGACTAGATCTGTTGGCACGATTGTGCAGACACGTTCTGCCTCTTATTAGATAATAAGTTGAAAATAACACAATCGAAGGTTGCTATTGAATAAGTAATACTTAAAGCTCCGCTTGTTTTCATTATTTGTTATTTTTTGTTTTTAAAGTACTATCCACTTCCGCTTTCCGGTTTAGTGGCAGCCATCTTCGCTCCAGCATGTGACTGGACATAAGGAAGGATTTTTTCTCTTATTTTTATAGTTTCAAGTTCTCTACATAATTCTCATTGTCTTTCCATCCTGTCTCTTGTTTGTCTGTCCCTGACGAAATCCTTGTGGCCGCAACGTAGGTTTTTTTTCTTGTCCTTTCTCTTTGTAAGACGTATTATTATATGTGTTTTTGTATTTTTTTTTTTTTTTTCATTTAACCGTTTAGACACAGAAAGGATCGGATGAATACAATTTATCACTTCCGAATTAGCACATCTATTTGGAATTACTCCTAAGTGCAGCGCAATTACGCGGGCACAGATAGTAATATAATAATTGTTCATCCATTAAGTAATGAAAAATATGACGTTGTTGGTCTGTACTTTCAGTTTTCCATATATGGGTTTCATTTTCTTGGACGCACTCGTAATTTCCTTGAACTCACCTCGTGCTTACGTTCTCATACATTTAAGTGCTGGAGTTGCGCACTCGTTGCTTCAGCGTATACTTTTAGGTTGGAGATATTTAGCTTCATTGTTGATAAAGTTATCGTTTACACGTTTTCACGCCTGAGAAAATATAAACATAAATTCTTATTCGTAGAGCAGAACAAAGAAACACTGTACATTTTCTACAATTCTGTTAATGTTAGCGTCGAACAGTTAAAAGGAATGTTTTCTCGTATTAATTTTATTCGTCTTAATTTACTTAACAAGTTCTCGCACGATTCTTTCTTAATTATTTTGAAAAGTTTAATTTGATTTCTATTTACAATAAATCTTTTTTGGTTAATTTATAATACCGTACCGGTACTTCAAAGAAAACTAGCCCTGATAGGAGAGTAAAATTATTAGGTAGAATAGTATGTATGTCAGTTTTACATAATTAATACAACACACACACATCAGATGCTTTTGTTGATTATCTCTTCAGCGTAAACAACATACTAAAACAAGGAATTAAGATTGTGCGTATAGTACTGTAAAAAGATGTGATCACTCTACAGTTAAAACCAATTATTTCGTTATTTTGTCGTGCTTTTAACCTGTCTGTCGATTTCTAGTAAATTATTAAAACTATTTACCAGCCAAGAAAGTGTTTTACCGAAGTATTCGTGGCATTTATAGTGCACATGTAAAAGTGCCTTACACTCTTTTTCATATTGTGCCTTTATTTTTATAAATACCATTTCATCACGTATTTTTATAACCTTTTCATCTCTTATTTTTTTATACGTTTTTCATCTATCGTTTTTATAGATGTCTTTTCATCTCCTAATTTATGGACACTTTTTAATCTATTATTTGTATAGACACCATTTCATCTCTTGTTTTCTTTTAATAGATTTTATTTTACGTCTTATTTTTATACTTATTATTTCATCTCTTATTTTTATATACATAAAATTTCATCTCTTATATTTATAGTTGCAATTTCATTTTTTATAGCCCCATTTAATCTCTTATTTTTATCGACATCATTTCATCTCAGTTGACAAGCTTTTTTCCATAAGCTTTATACAATGCTATTTCACTTTTCACCCTAGCATGTATAGCAACAATTAAAGGACTGTGTTGTTTCACAATTTCACTGAACTTTATGATGGCGAACTCGATGATTCTCCTCCTGGTCTTAGTCACAACACTTGGTATCACTTTAAACATGGTGACATGTGTTATTGAGTTGGACTTCAGAGTAACCCCTACAGTCGTCAAACCCCTGGAAACGACCAATGTGTCTTTACAATGTCTGGTCACTGAGAGGGTTCAATACCATAATCAGCAAAGCTATTACTACAACCAGTGGGGGCATTATGTGCCTCAAACAAATCCACCTCCAACTACTAGCGACAAACACAACATAGCGATGATTAGAATTCTGAAAAATTTTCAGGTAAGTTAAACGTTGTTAAACAATCTATAGCTAATATACACGCAGGTAAGTCAGTCGGTTTTCCCATGTGGAATATATGTGGCTGCAACTGTTGCTGGCCAGCAGTTTCTATTCTGGGCCAACTTTTTTCAGCTTTGAAAGTCTGTAACTTCTTGAAAGCAGACTTTCATGAATGGATGCTTGACTACAATAGAAGGATTGATATGGTCCGCAAGATCACCAATGTAAAACTGATGGCAAGAACCAGACAAGATCACTAATGTAAAACCGATGACAAGAACCAGACAAGATCACTAATGTAAAACTGATGACAAAAATCAGACAAGATCACAAATGTAAAACTGATGACAAAAATCAGACAAGATCACCAATGTAAAACCGATGACAAGAACCAGACAAGATCACTAATGTAAAACTGATGACAAAAATCAGACAAGATCACCAATGTAAAACCGATGACAAGAACCAGACAAGATCACTAATGTAAAACTGATGACAAAAATCAGACAAGATCACCAATGTAAAACCGATGGCATGAACCAGACAAGATCATCAATGTAAAACTGATGACAAGAACCAGACAAGATCACCAATGTAAAACTGATGACAAAAACCAGACAAGATCACCAATGTAAAACCGATGACAAGAACAAGACAAGATCACTAATGTAAAACTGATGACAAAAATCAGACAAGATCACCAATGTAAAACTGATAACAAGAACCAGACAAGATTATCAATGTAAAACTGACGACAAAAACCAGACAAGTGCCTCGGGGATCATGAGATGAGAAGAAGACGTGATGATGGATAAGATAAACACTGAGGACACATGTTGATAGTATTACAAGGTAGTCCTTATTCTGGAAATCCCCTCGGGATAACAGAGGTAGAGGGAGGTTAAAAAAAAGCACGCGGAGAATAGAACTGGAGAGAGAAAGGGAAATCTTGAGGAAGACATGAAAATACCTAGAGCTGATGGCATGTGACAAAAAGATTTGTCATACGTTTGTTGAAGGCATATGGCCTTCGCATATGGCCGACGCCAGTTCCTTTCGTGCAAAAGCTTTACGGGGATTCACATATCCTCAGACTGATTGCTTTCTTTGAGAACATTCAAGTGGACGTCAGAGAGTGTACGAAGAAAAAGAAGAAGGCCCATGTTTCATGGGAAACTGAAGATAATAAATGAAGTCTTCTATTATACATTTTTTTTCAACTTGCTTTCTGTAAATAACTAGTGTGACATTTTAATTTATTTGACCGAGATTGCATTGCGTGAATTATAAATGCATACTAAATTTGTTTAAAGCGGAAGTGAAACAGAGAATAGCAGAATTCTCTTTTGTCTGGTATAGTGATCACGTTCATATATGTGGTGGATTTGGTGTTATGGATGTTATCATTTAATATTATTTGTCTACCAAGTGAGGTCAGCTGTGTAAGCCCCTGAGTTTAGTAGTTGATGGTTAAGTATTTTCAGGGAACCTATCTGCTACCACCCTATGATCTCACTTGGCGCTATATTTTTACTTATTAGTTATGTGACTACGTCTAAGTGTTTAGGGTAATGAAGGTATAATGCAGTGTAAGTCAAATCAATACAAATACTCTTTAATTCTATCACATAAATAGGACTGGGTCAATACAACAACTACAAACAGACTACCAATCTAGGATATATCTTATAGAAGTCTGTGGCTGAATGTTAGGTAATAGGATATATTACAATTTTATTTGCCCTGCTTCAGAATTTTCTGAGTCAGGACCAACAACAAAATGAAATTTATGGTTTTATTTACATAAATTAAATACCACAATGGATCTTCTGTCCATATAAAGAAATATTACAATCTAATTATATTTAGGTATTACTATAGAATAAGTTAACGCTGGTAATTAAAGGTGGGTTGGGGTGTTTTCATCATACCCTCTCTTTTCTTAATCTCTTGTGGAATGTTTATTCAACAGTCAAATATTTTATTTATTATGTTTGAATATAAGTGGGTGAACGTCTTAGTGCCGACACAATGGCACTTATCTGTCTGTTGGTAGTAGTTACGATGCTGACAATCTCCTATATTTTATGGGTTGATTCGTGGTAGACAGCGTGTACCAGCAAAAATTTCAACCGAATGACCAATCTGACAAAGTCCCTGCGTGTACCAGCAACATTTTCTCAACTTCTCTCACGGAGATAAATACACCAGGGTTCTAGCACTAGATCAGTACCAGAACAAAAACCCTGAAACAAGGTTATGATTCTTTATAACACATCTAAAATATCATTCCACAAGTAATACATGGTATATTTCAATAAAAAGAAAAGGGTCAGATCTCTCTGACCAACCCATTTCAACCATTTTCATCTGAGGTAACAACTCCTACTAGTGCTCCTATTCTTTTCCCTAATGACTACAACGCCTCTGACACTTCAACAACGATTCTCTCCCATAGAATAATGTGGGTTAGACTTCGCACTGGTAACTTTGGAAATCATTTTAAGTTATACAACTCATGTAAGTTCTATTGCGTTTGAGCAACACCACAGGCCTTGCATAAGTCTGCTAGGGGACCTATGTACTTAGTCGTAAAACATTCCCAATAAAGCATAATTTCATACACCAAATTTTTGTAATAACAAGGTTAATAAATTCGTTCTTACCACAATTCAATGAAAATATCTTAAGCACACGTTGACTGGCAATAACATCAACATATATTTATTTAAGTTCAGCTTTGCCCTTGTCCAGACTGCCAAGGTTTTATTTCACTCTTAGCACTGCTGTTCTCAACGCAGCTTGCATACTAACATTTTTGTATCAAATGGCCACAAGCCTTGGAAGCTGTTTGCCAATATCACTAGACTGGCCCAATCACAGCGAGAATCTAGCTATTCAATTCAAATTTGAAAAAAAAAACAAAACTCCAAACATACTATGTGTGAGTCTGCAAAATATATTTAGCTTTTGGGCCAACCAGTAACCTCCTTCCCGTACTCCTATACTAACCAATCGTGTTTGAATCAATCTAATGCCTCTTTTTTAAACTTGCGTCCCCAAATAATGTTATGGATAGAATGAGCAAAAACAACCGTTCGTAGATATATAGTATTATTTCAATATCTTGGTTAATAATTGGGCTACTATGTATATTAAAACATATTATTGCTCAGGAGACTCTAAGCTATTCTTATATATGATTTTTATGGCCATATTCATTGTCGTTTTGATTTTCATATTGGTCACTGTTAGTCGTCAATTACATTCTTTTCCATAAGTCAGCCATCTTATCCCCTTCTCTATCATTTTTATTCAAAATAAACCAACTTGTTTGGGTTACGTCAGAAATACACTACTAGGCAGGAATTGAGAGCTGTCTGTGTGTGTGTTTATACACTACCGTCTCCCGATCTAAGTGGTTATACATTTCAACTGCGAGAATATAGTACGAGGCATGCATGTGGCTTTGCGTCTTGTTTTTCAAATCTGCTAAAGGCAATACTGTCGCGCGCTCGTTACAATTTTGCGTTTCAAAGCCCAAACGCGTGACAATGGTAGCATTTCTTCTGTCGCTCCTTCACCCACCTCCGTTTCTTCTCTCACTCGGTCTTGGGAACAAATACTCCTTGACCCTGCAAAAATGTTATATTTAATTCTCAAGGATGACTTAGAAAAGCTAGTACCATTCACTCTACGCCAAGGCATATTGAAAGCCATATGTTTGCAGGCGGGGCGAAGAAGTTAATCGCAACCCAATATTTTATTTCTACTTTATTCTGACTTGATAAACAATAACAGTTTAATTATTTGAGATAGGGGTAATGAGCGAGAAAATATTTGCGCGTGTTGTCCATACAGATTTATATTACGACATAATCTCCCCCGTTTGAAAAGCTTGCATCGCTAATGCAACTTTCAATATCTATATGACAATCACGATCAACTTAAGTCAACCTGACTTTAATCTGCCTTTATATTGATCATGGATTTATGCAGGTGGGTCAATTCAAAGTAAGCACTACTGACGAAGGTTGCCTCAGACCTCTGCAATCCAAGAATCTATTTCAGCTGCAGGTGTTTCTGTCTGTCTAATGCTGATTAAAAATCACTTTTTCACCATTAACTTTTCCTGAGTTTGTCCCATGACATGTCCAGAAGTTCTAGCCCTCCCTCAAGTTTGCAATAGTTATGAGGTGAGAATCTATAAAATGGTGATGGCAGAGTGATAAGGTCCATATTGATAAATAAGTGCTTTTCTGTGATATAGTCACAATGTTCTTTAAATGGGTCACCACGTTAATAAAGCTGGTATTGGTGTAAATGGTCAACTCAAAACCGGCACAGTGTTGGGCATACAGGTCACCTTGTCCCAAAACGTAATGAGGCCCCGACAAGGATGTAATGTTGACCATGAGTGTTAATGTGAGTGTCAATACGCGAATGCATGGATTGTTCTGAAGAGTTGACTAGAAGATCAAACACTCACTCACACGTAGTTAGAAGTTAATGATGCAGACTACTGTGGTCGTTTCATACTGTTTAATTGGACGCACACACTTGGACAGTACGAGTATAGTTACAGGAAAACAGGTCGACATATATCATCATACTGTTGATCAATGGTCTACAATCTTAAGTTGGCATTCATGTTGAAGAACATTACGATGGAACGTCCGTAGACAAGCACTTAGATTTCCACTGTTTATAAATATAATCATCAGGCCTTACTGACCGATCATGTCAGTTAATAAATAATGTTCAAGCATGACTCCTAGACAGAACCTCTTTTCTAGAGAAGATTCCTTTAGGTAAAGTTCAGCAAATATTTCTGAAGACAATGTTAACCCACCAGTATTGGGTTTTCTTTATAACTGTGATCTCTTAATCATCCCCTGATAATAAGGGCATCCCTGTTCTCTGATCGATGATCGACAAAAAATAGAATCAAAAATGGCTTCTGGTTCCAGTGAGCATTACTCACTATACAAATGCATAGTAAAGCTTCAATAAAGGCTTTGTTCATGAACACAAATGTTTCTACAAGAATCTGCATATTCTTTCATCATAACTGCTGCATACAATCATATTCAGTGCTGCTAGGTAACATGTCATCCCGACATATTGATATAGATAATCATCATGTAGACGTCTGCCCATCTAAGCCTAGCAAGGAAAAAGTTCAGCAAAAAGTTCTTTTACCTGGGCATGGGAAATACACTAGCAGAACACATACGCCCTCTCCTGGCGTTACAGAATAAACACTGGGGAACTCATAGACTTAATAATCGTATCAGAAACTATCTTCTTCCCCATAATAGATCACAGCGATCAACAAACTTCGGACTGGTCTCCGACATGGCATTCACCAGGCTCCATCATCACGGAAGACCCTCTTTCGTCTTTGCATGCGCAGAAACTCCCTGACCCCAAAGTTCAGTACAAGGAAAAATAGTCCCACATAGACATACAAAGATATCACGATATAAGACCGAATCGTCTGAAATAGACACGGAGTAAACATAGACTCGGACCATAAACTTTCCTGCATAAACCTAAGCAAGAACAATCTGTTTCTTGCCCAACAAGGAACAGACTAACGAAATCTAGATTCATACGCCAAATTCGATATCCGGGGGAGATAACCCATATAATAAAAGTATCAATCAATCATGGGTGATATATCTTTGACCAGGAAAGCATTTTGATTCTAAAAACAAATACTTTCCCTCAGACAAATAAATATTATAATAACTACATACATTGCCACCAGTAATCTGTTGGTAACACAGAGTTATGTAGGGGTTCCAGTAATTTCATTATCAGCCGGTATAAAACACTCGGAATAATTTCAAATCCAAAAAGCAACATTTGAATTCAATGTGCTCCTCTCCGATGTGCACACAGCCATCCCTTGGTCTGAGTTCAGGCTTGACTGAATTCGGAAACACCCTCTAATAATATTCATATATGATTCTATAATTTGCCACTCAAGTGGAGGCCATATTCACCAACTGATTTCTCCGCCTAACGACAATTTGGTGAAATATAATAAATAATGTGGGGAAATGAATTTCTGCATCAGAAATCAATTCGCCCGTTTGTATTGCTATAGTATGTGGGTAATCTCCAGCCAGGGTCCGTACAATACTTCCCCGTATACTGTGTAGGGCCGGTCACTAACCCGTTCACAGGTTCCCTTATAATGCTAAGTTAATAGCCATATTGTGAAGCGATTGGATCACTCTCCCAATTCCGCAATCGTCCACTCCCCACTTTTCTTACGTTAACCTTTTGTTTAGGTTTCAAATTTGGCGGATTATCTTCAGTGTTAATCTTTGCCAGCTCCCGGACTGCTGCTTCAAATTTAGCAGGGGGTAACTGGTCTTTATTGATATTGTCTCTGGGTGCCATACGCAGAGTTGCCAATCTAAATATTTTTGGGGAAGACTGTTTGTGGGAAGGTGCATACCTATCCTCAGTGTCTACCTTATTATTTTTGTTTCCTTTTTGATTTTTAGGCCCATGTTTTTCAGAATGCTTGGCTGGCATCTGATTATTATTTCCCCAACTTGGGGAATTTACCTTGCAGCACTGGTCACAGGCCTCAACAAATTGTTCAATGTCTTCAGCTACTCCTGGCCAGAAATATGTCACAGATGTCCTTTGACGGGTGGTTCCGCTCCTTTGATGTCCCCCGTCTGGTACACCATGTGCTTGTGCCATCACTTTTTCCCTGTATGAAGTTGGAAGTACCAACTGTCCATATATTTTGGATCCTGCTCCAGCTGTCCTGTAGAGCAGTCCCTCCTTCAAATAAAATTTTCCTTTTCTAGGGTGTGTATGGCTGTTTGGCAATTTGCCAAAGCAAGGTTTTAATGATTTGTCCTTTGCCTGGGCCTTTCTCATCTGCTTAGGATGAATGTGTAGTGGTGGTGTTCCCTCCTTACTAGGGGTCGACCTGACCTGGAGCGTGGCCATTACCACCGGTTTTACAGGGCTTCCTAGAAACACATATTTCTTTCCTAACACCAGCGGGTAGTTAGGGTCGTCACAAACGGCTGCTCTAATCACTCCTTCCACGTACCTTGTCTTAACATTGATCTCGGCTACAGGAAGTGTTATGGTGGCTGTTCCCTTTAGTGCCCCTTGTATTTTCACTTTCTCTGTGGTGTACTGGTCGGGGTGCACCAGGGTTGCACTCACAACTGAGTCATATTACAAACCGGAATCGTAAAGGCACCTGACTCTGGCACCATTACATGTCACTTCTTCACAGATGGGGGGATGATGAGATTCATGCTGTTCTGTAGGCAAGTCCTTCTTTCTTCCCTTGTCCACTGTTATCATGGATGCCGCGTGATATGGAGGAACTTTCCTACCACATTCAATTGTATTATGGTTATTCATCCTACATATTTTACAATATTTTCATTCCTGTCTGAAGGGTTTCCTGTCATTGAACTGTGGGTTTCTATCTCTGTGGTCATATCGTTGCCTATCAAAGTTGGGTTTACCTCGGTTTTGTTCCCTATTATGATTATAATATTCATCTTGGTTGGATGGGGCTTTATCACCTTCTACTGGTTGTTTCTTTCTCATGCCAGCTACTTCAGACTGGGCTGCCTGATACCTTTCAGACACAGTAAGAATCTCCCCCACCCTCTCTGCACCTTGTTCCATGAGAAACTTTCTCAGGTCTGGAGCCATGGACTCTCTTAATTGCTCAATTATGATCATCTCTTTAAGATCTTGGGTCTTCCCCAGAGCAGTCCATTTCTCCAGATAGGTTTCCAATCTGGCAGAGAATTGGTGGTATGTCTCCCCAGACAAAAGCTTGGAATTTCTGAACTTCTTACGATAAAATTCTCCATTCTTCTCGTATCTTAACAAAAGAGCCTGCTTTAACATGTCATAATTGTCTTGGTCATCCCTGCTCATTTTTGAAAAAAACTTCATAAGCTGTTCCCCTAAGACCTTGTGATAACTTCAGACTCCATCTTTCTTTTTCTAGCCCATAAGTTGTAGCTAATACCTCATACCTGCTTAAATATGATTCGATATCATCATCTCTCTCAACAAAATAATCTAAATGGAACCCCATGGCTGAGTTGGAGGCCCCCTGACTAGCAGTAGCATCAGAGGTAGAGGGGCTGGAACCATTTTCAGGAGCATGTCCTTGAAATTCCAACTCCCTTAGTCGTAGCTCGTGCTCCCTCTGTAATCTTTTCTCCTCATTTTCTGCTTCCCTTTCGGCAATCTGTCTTCTCTCCTCTTTTTCTGCCTCCAATTTCTTAGCCTCAGCCTCCATTTTCTTTTCTTCAAATTGGAGCCGTTTAATCTCAGCCTCTCTATCAGCCTCCAAGGCCCTAGCCTCCTTGTCAGCCTCAATTTGCAAACTTTTAATTTCTTTCTCTGCTTCTAATTTTCTTTCTTCAGCTACTCTATCTAACTCTAATTTCCTTTCTGCTCTAACTTCCTATCTTCCCTATCAATAAATTTGTCACACTCTGAGGTTACATACTGGACCAGTTCTGGCCCATCCATACCCATCTCTCTGGCAGTCTGCACAGCAGCAGATCTGAACTTTGCCAAGTCAGCCATATTATGTCAAGCAACGTTAATAATATACTAAGGTAACTTATAAACTCTGACTAAACAACAACTATAAGCACTGACAGTTCATCCACTATTTAATTTCCACAAAAGAATACGTTTAATTTTATTATATGAGATTCCCATATATGTAATAGTATATATTAAAATCCCGGAAGCGAGCTACCCAATATATGTACTAGGAGAAGTTTCAAATCCCGGACAGGACCCCAATATTTGTGGTGGATTTGGTGTTATAGATGTTATTATTTAATATTATTTGTCTACCAAGTGAGGTCAGCTGTGTAGGCCCTGAGTTTAGTAGTTGATGGTTAAGTATTTTCAGGGAACCTATCTGCTACCACCCTATGATCTCACTTGGCGCTATATTTTTACTTATTAGTTATGTGACTACGTCTAAGTGTCTAGGGTAATGAAGGTATAATGCAGTTTTAGTCAAATAAATACAAATACTCTTTAATTCTATCACATAAATAGGACTGGGTCAATACAACAACTACAAACAGACTACCAATCTAGGATATATCTTATAGAAGTCTGTGGCTGAATGTTAGGTAATAGGATATATTACAATTTTATTTGCCCTGCTTCAGAATTTTCTGAGTCAGGACCAACAACAAAATGAAATTTATGGTTTTATTTACATAAATTAAATACCACAATGGATCTTCTGTCCATATAAAGAAATATTACAATCTAATTATATTGAGGTATTACTATAGAATAAGTTAACACTGGTAATTAAAGGTGGGTTGGGGTGTTTTCATCATACCCTCTCTTTTCTTAATCTCTTGTGGAATGTTTATTCAACAGTCAAATATTTTATTTATTATGTTTGAATATAAGTGGGTGAACGTCTTAGTGCCGACACAATGGCACTTATCTGTCTGTTGGTAGTAGTTACGATGCTGACAATCTCCTATATTTTATGGGTTGATTCGTGGTAGACAGCGTGTACCAGCAAAAATTTCAACCGAATGACCAATCTGACAAAGTCCCTGCGTGTACCAGCAACATTTTCTCAACTTCTCTCACGGAGATAAATACACCAGGGTTCTAGCACTAGATCAGTACCAGAACAAAAACCCTGAAACAAGGTTATGATTCTTTATAACACATCTAAAATATCATTCCACAAGTAATACATGGTATATTTCAATAAAAAGAAAAGGGTCAGATCTCTCTGACCAACCCATTTCAACCATTTTCATCTGAGGTAACTACTCCTACTAGTGCTCCTATTCTTTTTCCTAATGACTACAACGCCTCTGACACTTCAACAACGATTCTCTCCCATAGAATAATGTGGGTTAGACTTCGCACTGGTAACTTTGGAAATCATTTTAAGTTATACAACTCATGTAAGTTCTATTGCGTTTGAGCAACACCACAGGCCCTGCATAAGTCTGCTAGGGGACCTATGTACTTAGTCGTAAAACATTCCCAATAAAGCAGTATTTCATACACCAAATTTTTGTAATAACAAGGTTAATAAATTCGTTCTTACCACAATTCAATGAAAATATCTTAAGCACACGTTGACTGGCAATAACATCAACATATATTTATTTAAGTTCAGCTTTGCCCTTGTCCAGACTGCCAAGGTTTTATTTCACTCTTAGCACTGCTGTTCTCAACGCAGCTTGCATACTAACATTTTTGTATCAAATGGCCACAAGCCTTGGAAGCTTTTTGCCAATATCACTAGACTGGCCCAATCCCAGCGAGGGTCTAGCTATTCAATTCAAATTTGAAAAAAAAAAACTCCAAACATACTATGTGTGAGTCTGCAAAATATATTTAGCTTTTGGGCCAACCAATAACCTCCTTCCCGTACTCCTATACTAACCAATCGGATTTGAATCAATCTAATGCCTCTTTTTTAAACTTGCGTTCCCAAATAATGTTATGGATAGAATGAGCAAAAACAACAGTCCGTCCGTCTTACCGTTCGTAGATATATAGTATCATTTCAATATCTTGGTTAATAATTGGGCTACTATGTATATTAAAACATATTATTGCTCAGGAGACTCTAAGCTATTCTTATATATGATTTTTATGGCCATATTCATTGTCGTTTTGATTTTCATATTGGTCACTGTTAGTCGTCAATTATATACTTTTCCATAAGTCAGCCGTCTTTCCCCCTTCTCTATCATTTTTATTCAAAATAAACCAACTTGTTTGGGTTACGTCAGAAATACACTACTAGGCAGGAATTGAGAGCTGTCTGTGTGTGTGTTTATACACTACCGTCTCCCGATCTAAATGATTATACATTTCAACTGCGAGAATATAGTACGAGGCATGCATGTGGCTTTGCGTCTTGTTTTTCAAATCTGCTAAAGGCAATACTGTCGCGCGCTCGTTACAATTTTGCGTTTCAAAGCCCAAACGCGTGACAATGGTAGCATTTCTTCTGTCGCTCCTTCACCCACCTCCGTTTCTTCTCTCACTCGGTCTTGGGAACAAATACTCCTTGACCCTGCAAAAATGTTATATTTAATTCTCAAGGATGACTTAGAAAAGCTAGTACCATTCACTCTACGCCAAGGCATATCGAAAGCCATATGTTTGCAGGCGGGGCGAAGAAGTTAATCGCAACCCAATATATTATTTCTACTTTATTCTGACTTGATAAACAATAACAGTTTATTTATTTGAGATAGGGGTAATGAGCGAGAAAATATTTGCGCGTGTTGTCCGTACAGATTTATATTACGACAATATACTCTGGCAGATCGAAAACCCTGCAAGGTTCGCAGATGCAGATATAAGATTTTTATTTTATTTTATTTTATTTTTTTAATTTGTGTGTAGTTGTTGTTTTTTTTTTTTTTTTCGTTGCAGGAAAATTGGCAGCCCATTGCACAGATAACCAACGTTGCCCCCAATACAGTCCACAAAGTGGACTCAAGCATCACAAACACCAGTGGAATCATAACGGATGACATCAGCAGACGATCGTACATCCAAGTCTCGTGGGCTGTAGCTACTTCGGATGCCTACGGGAAGTATCGGTGTGATGCTATCAGCTTCGATACCCTTCAAGTAAATTAGTAATTAATACTTTAACAATAAGAATATTAATAATAAATACACACGTAGAGGAAACCGGTTGACAACATTACCATTCAGTCCTTGTTCTGGAATGCCCAAGGTTAGAGACGCAGACGTAGATCGAAAACACACAGAGACGAGACATGGAGACGGAAATGAACATGATGAGGAAGACATGGAAAGACCTTGAACTGATGACACGTGACACGAAGACTTGGCATAAGTTTGTTGAAGGCCTATGCTCCTTGGGGAGCTGAAAGGTGATGAATGAATGATAACATCCCATGAATGTCATGAACATTTTTTTTTTGGTAAGCTCGAAAAATGTAGGGTATACATTAAGGGATGTAAATATCAAAATAAGCTTTAACAATGCAAGAAGAGCTTTCATGGTATTGGGAAGTGTATGAAAATCAAAAGAAATCAAGTCAAACGTACAAGATCGTAGTATTAAATTCAAATGTCTAGACAATCCTTTTGTATGGCTCTGAAACACGGAGAACATACTAAACAACAACAAAGAAGTGATAAACTTTAATAAATTAGTACGTGAGTAGATGTCACAAAATTTTGGGTCGATCTCTTGTCCTCTCCGGCCGTATTCAGTTACATTTTGTTGTGCGTACTGATTACGTGAAATTTCCGTGGTCGGCAAATTTCTTTCTCTGCTATCAAGCAGATATTTGGTATTTTCATATCACCTTACACTCCTTTCAGTAAAAGTTATCATGTTTGTTTGCCCGCTTGACCTTGTTAAGAGTAGGCGGATGATGCAACCGTAACCGACAATCCGTTGGTAGACATTCTCATATACCAGAAGTTGGGCGCCTATTTCACACGGAAAACTGCCAGCAAAGGTTGATTATAGCTGATAAAACTAGTGTGACGTCTTAGCCCAGATGGTAATACGATGAACTGTTGTTTGCACATGGACGGGGTGATAATTATCAGTTTGACACACCTGAGCGGAAATGTTGCAATAGTTCCGGGCAGATGTAGGAAGTTCTATGTACTTATTTACGAGAATATTTCAATGTCACTATTGCCATATATGGAAGATGTGACCTTTACAATCACATGCAGAATTTTCCTTTGAGGAAATTATTTGAATAGACGCCATCAAATCACGCATGATTGTAACTATTGGCCGGCATTCGAGATGTAAACATAACAACATTTCTTATAGGAGCCTGGTCGAATAGTAAACAATAACGTGCGTGGGACGAAAGTTGCAATATAACCTAACACATTAGTCGGTTGAAAGCACTGTGAAATTCAACTCGTCAAGAGACAACTAGACCAGCCAAAGTTAAGAATAGAATCAGAATCCATTTATCGGCCCGGACTTGTTGGAGCCTCTTGAGGACTTAAAAGCCCAGGAAAACTCTACTATTATTAGCAAGGAAACCCAGAGTCTGAGGAATCTGAAACACGGAGTCAAAGTAGGAGCTTATTATAAAGTAACAACCCCATAACACGTGTAAGAGGCATCTTCAACAAGTTGCCTTTACTATTTCTTGGAGCCAGCAGTTTCTCTGTGACCCCAAAGTTCGGGGTAAGTTGTATATCTATAATTCTATGTTTTGCATTATTAACACGTGAAATAATATGTATATATTGACATGTGAATATTAATATGTGAAAATTGCTAAGTGGAAGTCCAAGTCATTTGAGGCTGGCAACCTGAGCATATAGAATGAGGATTTCATGAACCACCACTGCAAGGGCCGTTGACTGCTTTATGTGAGTTTCTTATGGAGAACTAAAAGCAGGGAGGGAATTATGTGAGAATGATGTACATACTTATTATATTATTAACATTTTCAACCAGTGTAGATGTAAATGAAAACATATTCAATTTATATTATTAACCTTTTCAACCAATGTAAAGTTGAACATAAATCTATTCAATTTAAATGTAAATAAAGTTGTCACTCAATGGGATTAAGATTAATTCTCATCGAGGGTAAAGTTCTGAGATAGATGTGATGGTGAAATTAAAAGAGGTGGGGGGAACATGAGTGTGTGTCAGGAAAACGCAATACTCAAGAGGGTATTTGTTCTCTTCTTTTGTTACACTAGTCGGTGGTACCAACTAAGGGTACTATCTCTGGGACAAGTGAGGGTATAGGTGGCCTGAAGTCGACGCTAGACACCATCATCAGACGGGTCTTAGAGACGCGGGTCCAGCTTGGTAGTTACTCCATGACACTTCTTGGAACGTGCTACAACTTTCAAACTTGACGAGTGACGAGTGTGATCCAGTTATCTACCTACAAAGAACCATACATCAGCTGGAGCAGAACAGACAAACTCATCGGCAGCTAAGTAGAAACATAAAAGCTGCCAAGTGAACTTTCCAATTTTTTACGCCATAACATCACGCAGTGATGATAACTTTTTCTATAAAGAATTATTCATTTTTATGACTGTTAAAACATAATTTATTATTAAATGTGTTACTTGTATAAAGATAAATCTAAAGTTGATTTAATCATTTTGAATGTACTACAACCGTATGTCTCAGACCATTTCTTAAATAAACTTAACCAGAGCTATACAATAATAATAAGAGGAAAATTGCTGAATTAAATCAGCTGGGGGCTTGTACCAGCTAAAATTATATTTCATAATCCTTCACAAAAGTTGACGGCAGATACTAGAGTTAACGTGCTCATCCAATGCAGCATTGTTCTCGCTTTTCTGAATATTTTATGAATACTACCTTGAGGTAGAAGCATCATTATCTTTCTATCTAAAACTCTGCCAAAAGTAATCTTGTGCAAAGGTAGACACTTTTGAAGACCCACATTAGTTACTCTTGAGTTTTGGCCACTGTTGGACCACTACTGCAGAGCTAATGGGAGGCAACCCGTGACAGTAGAATAGAAGGGAAAAATACTAATACACCAGATCAAAAGGTATTTTATATTTGGACACGCGCCCTAATATAACCGACGGACCTTGGGTCTAGGTTGAAAGGCACGCGCCTCGCCAAAACGAGGCAAAGCTCCTAGTATATATACGATTGAAATATGACAAGATCACCAATGTGGAACTGATGGCAAGAACCCGACATGACCGTGCCAATGGAAGAAGAGATGAGAAGAAGATCTTTACGACGGATAGGACACACACTGAGGAAACTTACTGAAAGCATTACAAGACAGTCATTGTTCTGGAATCCCCTGGGTAAGAAGTGTAGAGGAAGACCTAAAAGCACACGGAAAAGGGAATTGGGGACACAAATGAAAGGGGAAAAAGAAGACATGGTGAGATCCACGGCGGATGACATAGAACAAAAGGACTTTGCCTGATGTCGTAGAGGGCCTATGCTACCTGTGGAGCTGATGACTCAACAGATGGGAGTTTATTGTGAAGCAACCTAATATAGATTTATTTTGAAGTAGATTTAAGGAAAATGCATGCACCTTAATAAGCGAAATAATTTTAATACGAGGTACATTGTCAGCAAATGTTTCACGTGAAGTTGAAGATAATTAACAAGTCGAGCATCGCTCTTGTTTATGTTACGTTTTGATGATTGATTGACTTATGGCTGACTGTTTTGTTATATGTGCGGAAAAAAAAGATTAGGGTTGTAAGAAATACAGTATAGACAGTGAGAGGTGAGAAGTGCATCGCTTGCAACATGTTATGCTTAATTAATGGTTGGCCAATTTATGCAAACAAAAGACTAATGATGTAATTAAGTGAAATGAATGTGAACACTAGTATCATCATCATCATTTCCGTTTTGGCTACTTATGGAACATAGAACCGCCCCTGCAGAAAGCCCACACTTGAGGAAGCACAAACTCTGCAGTGGCGGTTTCTATCAGCCCCGTATACCTCCCGGGGGGGTCTCTGATGAGACAAAGAAAGAATAGGACTCTGCTCCCTCAGGCATGTCGTGCAAGGCGATGAGGTTGTGCATGAGACTGACAACCTCATCGTGTAAAACAAATAGCAACAGAAACCACTACTGAAAGAGAATGGGAATGTTTGGGGCAGACTTTCTGCAAAGATGACCAGCTGCTGTGGTGTCTCCGTGCTCTATAAGGAACAAAACAGAAAATGATGATGGTGATGATGACGACGACGATAGAGGAAACTTTAAGTGGTTGGAGGAATACTAGAACAGAGCTTGTAACCGTGTCACATATTAACACAATAAAATAACAAGCAAGATAACATTGGTAAGATAAGATGTCTTTTTATAAGCGTCTGATGTGAAATGAATAGACTCGGCAAGAAATAAGATATCTAAGTTAAACGTCTGACAATAAGTGGCTAGACCTAGGGAGAAATGACATTTTAAGATAAACGTCTGACAATAAGTGGCTAAACCTGGGGAGAAATGACATTCTAAGATAAACGTCTGACAATAAGTGACTAGAACTAGGGAGAAATGACATTCTAAGATAAACGTCTGACAATAAGTGACTAGACCTAGGGAGAAATGACACTCTAAGGTAAACGTCTGACATGACTGGATAGACTTGCCAAAAGTGAGGCATCTAAGATAAACGTCTGCCGCAAATTGACTAGACCTGGCGAGTTCTAGTTTTCTCCTCCTTGTGTTTTTCAGTCTTCGTTCTTTTCCGTTACCCTGCATATTTCAAAACAAGTACTGCCTTGTCATACTATTACCTGGTGTTCTTTCCAATGCCGCCTTCTTCTCCTCATATTATTTCACTGCATTTGGTCTGGATTAAAAACCAATATAGCGCACTCCTGGAAGATTCACTATATCAGCGGTATATTAGATTTAAAAATATAGAATGAAGACGTGTGGAGTCTTTAGGCATTCTTGTGTTCCGTACTGTTATATTTTCAGTACCGCAAATATTTAATACATATAAATAATGTGAAATCTTACACTCAGAAGAGAAAAATCAAGCACAGCCAGAATTGCCCTTTACTGGAACCCACAGGGGAAAAGAAGAGTGGGGAGGCCAAAGAGAAATTGGAATGACTTGGGCACAGCTGAAAAAGACAGCCCAGAATAGAAATCGATGGAGAGCAACGGTTTCTGCCCTATGTTCCACAGGGAACGGAAGGGAATGATGATCAATGCGAAATAAACACATGACAGAATGTTCTATATCTCCAGTACTATTCTCTGTGCGTTCTTCCCTTTCATTTGTATCTCAAGTACTATTATCTGTGCGTTCTTCCCTTTCATTTATATCTCCAGTACTATTCTCTGTGCGTTCTTCCCTTTCATTTGTATCTCCAGTACTATTCTATGTGCGTTCTTCCCTTTCATTTATATCTCCAGTACTATTCTCTGTGCGTTCTTCCCTTTCATTTGTATATCCAGTACTATTCTCTGTGCGTTCTTCCCTTTCATTTATATCTCCAGTACTATTCTCTGTGCGTTCTTCCCTTTCATTTGTATCTCCAGTACTATTCTCTGTGCGTTCTTCCCTTTCATTTGTATCTCCAGTACTATTCTCTGTGCGTTCTTCCCTTTCATTTATATCTCCAGTACTATTCTCTGTGCGTTCTTCCCTTTCATTTATATCTCCAGTACTATTCTCTGTGCGTTCTTCCCTTTCATTTATATCTCCAGTACTATTCTCTGTGCGTTCTTCCCTTTCATTTATATCTCCAGTACTATTCTCTGTGTGTTCTTCCCTTTCATTTGTATCTCCAGTACTATTCTCTGTGCGTTCTTCCCTTTCATTTGTATCTCCAGTACTATTCTCTGTGCGTTCTTCCCTTTCATTTATTTCTCAAGTACTATTCTCTGTGCGTTCTTCCGTCTCCTACTCTGGTACCCTGGGGATTACAGAATAAGAGCTACCTAGTAAAGCTATCATCAATAATTTTCTTCAGTACATGTAGTATACATCGCCATTGTCTTGTTCTCGCCTCTTGTTCCACTGACACATATCTGTTTCTTGTCATCAGTTCCGCAATGGCGATCTTGCCATACCATTTCAATCTTATTCTATGCAAGCACCCATTAATGAAGGTCTGTAATTTCTTGCTTGCTGTTATTGTTCTGATAGAATTGGCATGGCAAAGTAATGCTCAATAAACTTACCAACAAGATATATATGATATAAGAAGTATGATAACACTGGCTAACAAAAAAAAAAAAAATTTTTCTTTCTCTAACATTTCTATGTTTTTCTGGTCAATTTTAATGCGCTGTTTTTAAATCTGCAAACCGTTTTTCTCTATCAGGTCGGGATCTCTAGAAATACGCAATTGAAGTTTTTTAACAACGCATACAGTATTACAACATCATTTGTACAAGAAGTATAACAGTTATGTAGGCTTGAATTTCTTTGCAGTCGACTTTCGTCGGTGAATGGCATGTGGTACATCGCGATGAAGCATCCAACAATAATCGGCAAGCATGGTCACACTCCACCGTCCTTGATAACGTGACTCCATTACGGCGATATCTTGATGGAATCGTTCTCCATGTTCATCGCTGACTTCGCCAAGGTTGTCAGGGGAAAAAGTCAAGATGCGAATCGAGCAAATGGATTTTGAGGGACATGTTACAGCCCATAATTCTGTATGCATCTATGCACTGCTTAACAATATGCACATAGTCGACAGATTTGTGATTTCCCAGAAAGTTATCGATGATCGATTTGAATGCCATCCATGCGCGAAGTTCACTACCATGTATCAAGTTCTCGAATTGTTTGTCTGCAATAACTTTCCTAATCTGAGGTCCTACAAAGATACCTTCCTTTATCTTTGCATCGCTAATTTGCGGAAACTTTTCTTGAAGATAAGTGAAAGCTTTGCTCGTTTTATCTAACGCTTTTAAAAATTCTTCATGAGCCCCAACTTTATATGTAACGGTGGTAAAATGATGCTGTCTTTGTTAACTAATGGCTCGTGTATTACATTTTTATGCCCGAGCTGCATACGATCCCTGATAGGCCACACCTTTCTTGCATAATGTTCCTGTCTGTTGCGGCTGTCCCATTCATATAGGAAGCAACAAAATTTAGTATAACCAGTCTGCATGCCCGTGAGAATTGCAATGACCTTTAGGTCTCCACAAATCCGCCATTGGTAGTCACTGTACTTTATTTTTGCCAAAAGTATAGCCACATTGTCATAAGTTTCTTTCATACGAACAGAGTAGGCGACTGGAATTGATGAAAATAAATTTCCATTATGTAATAACACGGATTTTAGACTAGTCTTGGAAGAGTCGATGAAAAGTCGCCATTCGTTGACTATGTGCTCATGACCGAGGTGCACCATTAGACCTTTTACATCTTTGCAATAGCAAATGTCATCATCCATCTTAAAGTATTGAACAAGTTCTCTGTGTCTATGACGAAATTTAGATATCGGAGTATTGGGCGCTAAAAGATTCCATTCTTTGAGTCGCGAAGCGAGTAATTCCGCTAGTCCTTTGGTGAGAGCGAGATCACGTATTAGATCTGAAAGTTCTGAATGGTTAATTAAGTGAACACCATCATTCACCGGTATATAATCCGAGTCAGAATTAGTTTCTAAAGCAGGTAAACTATCACTTTCTGATGGTTCATTCACGTCCAACGGATATTGTTCTGGTGGAACTGGGATCGGACACGTGATTGGATCATGAGGCACTGGTTTTGAAACCGATTCAATATTTGGATAAACCACAGACTTTCTAGTTTTAAAAGTGAAACCATAGATATTTGTCAAGCAGAAGTAACAATCAGTAGCGTGATTTGTCGGTTCACGCCATATTACTGGCACTCCAAAAGGCATTGACTTATGCTTCGGCGATTTTCGTAACCAACCTGCCAATGTATTTGTACAAGTCGAACAAACTGCATTTGGCATCCAAGATTTATTTGCATCATCAACTTTCGAATCGAAATAAAGTTCATATGCTTTCTTTATCAATGTTGTAAAGTTTTTCTGGTGAACATGATCGGTAAAATATCCGCACACTTAACAGAACAGATCAGCCGAATTTCTACAACTTCTAGAAGCCATATTTCACTCAGAATTATTTCAAAATACAGTAACTATTTGAAATATAACGTAACATATGCCATGCATCTTTTAGCAGTATAAAAAGTAGAATTATTTTGCATTTTATTAATTTTTAAAAAGTTATATAGTAAAAATGAAACGGAGCAAATAACGGTTTCCCAAAAATATATTTATTCACAAATATCTTAAGAACCCGACGTGATAGAGATAAACGGATTTCAAATTTGAAATCAGCGCAAGAAACTGACCTAAGAACACTTATTCTTATATAAGAAAGAAAAATGTTGTTTGTCAGTGTAATTTTCAGACTCAAAACCGGCCACTGCAGGCTCAAATACCACAGATAAATTTAAAATCGAACAAAGTAGACAGTAGAGTTTCCCATTGGGGAAGGCAAACTGTAGAATGTGTTCTCTGAAACTGTAGGCACAATGAGAAAAACAGGTTGACAGCATTGTATTCAACAACCCGTTTGAGGAAGAAACCGTTGAGCGACGACAGAAGCATGAAACAGACCGCCAACCTTGTGGCAGAAATAGACGTGGTTATGTGAGAGCGAATGAAGAAGATATTATTTAAATGAGGGGCGTTTATAAAGTACTTGGCACCTAGTGCAGATTCTACGTTTGGCACTCTTCCTCAACTTTAAGAAACACGCGTGCAAGTATATTTTAGCAGTAAGTACTATCACAATAGTGTCCGATGGCACCCCCCTCCATGTCCTGGCTGTCACCAGGGGCGGATCACCCCTCTCGCATCCCCCTTAGTGCAACGTCACTGCTGTAAATGATCAAAGCGATTAGACTAAGAGACATTTTTTTGTAATGGAGAGAGAGAGAGAGAGAGAGAGAGAGAGAGAGAGAGAGAGAGAGAGAGAGAGAGAGAGAGAGAGAGAGAGAGAGAGAGAGAGAGAAAACGACATGAATGAACCTTAAGCAGAAATAAATTTACAGTAAGCCTTAACTCTTTTTTTTTATAATCATCAGAATGCAGTTCTGACAACATCATCTGAGCTTGTCCTGGGCAGTACATTGAATGCTCTTGACCTTTTACGTTTACTGAAACACGAAACCTCGGGCATTTTGGACACGCTGGGCGGGCATGAGAAAGATCTAAACTCCAATCTCAATCTAACTGAACAGCTGAAGATTAACCTTCAGGATTTGGAAGAAGACGTTGTAGGCAAGCAAATTTACCTGGAGGAAAAAGTGAAGAAACAAAGTGAACTATTAAAATTGCAGGAAGACAAACTGGAGACGAGGATTAGTGACATGGAAAGGGAGATGACTGAAACTGTAGATAAAATTCGTACACAGGTTCATATTTCCTTTGATAGTGGCTTTCTTATGCTATGGCCTCGTGGAAGTTATGGTCTTCTTAAGCCAAAAAGCGGTTGTCCTTTCGGAGGAATAACAAATTGGAAGAAAGGATGGAGGAGGCACCACACAGAGTCCACAGATCGAAACCATGACTTCTTATCGACCGACGCCCATCTGCAGGAGCCTGTTTTAGACAGAGAAGAGGGGAAAAACTTTGTAACTCAGCACTTCTGCATCAAGACAGACGCAAACACTTTAGGACCTATCTGGCCGAGAGGTACCTACTGCATTAACAAGAAAGGAGAATGTCCCGAAAATTTTGGCGAGGGTTATGTCACGTGGGACGAAGAGGATGATGATGAACTGCAAACTTTCGAAGGTGAGCTACCTGATGGAGTCTTTAATGATAGTGACGTAACGACGATTGCATACTGCTGTCGTCGTGATGGTCCAGCAAACGCCACTGCGTATCTCCCCAACTCTGATCCGTTCTACCTGTACCGGTACGGCACTCAGTGTCAGACAGTCTATGGCATGAACGTGACCCATGAGTACGTGGTATTTGACACAGAAAACACCAGCAATAAAGACAAGATCGGTCGAGTCCATCCTGATGGCACAATCAACAACCTTCGTCTAGAGCTGTGTTACTACCAAAGAAGCTAGTTTTCTCCAAGGCTGATATTATACTGTATGAATTATTACTGTGCACCTGTCCGATAAACAGTATATTCGTAGTCAACCTTAAAATTGCTATAATCTGTTCTTTGTATTTAGCACTAGCACACTCTAATTATGTACACGTATATTTAGCATGTTACGAGCAAATTTACCCACTTTGTAATGACATGTAAAGATAATCTAAGCGGTATAAATGTTAATATACTGTATACAGTAATAGAATAAATGCTGGCTTGGATACACATTTTAATTACAGTATTAAATTTTGCACTCCTTATTCAAACTGTAGGTTTACAGTGTATTTCATAACTACGCTTACCTAGAAATGAGTGGTCACGATTGGTCAGATAACATAGGAATACATCTTCTTCTTCGAATACCTTAGATATCGATTTGAATATTATGTGCTCAGCCTTAAGTCGCGGACATCTGCATAGAGCTTCTCTTGGACTGGTAGTGGTGACAGTCAAGCACGCTTTCTCTATTCTTCGTTGTCTAGCACCACTTGAGCAGATGTTAGGCTGTAGTTTTATTATTAGCACGAATACATTCGGTAGCTCCTACCTTTAGTTTATGGAACAGGAGTGTTACGTGCAGTCTTTGATATCTTACAATATTATACATAGGTAATTTGTTAGTGCTTAAGGGAAAGTCATTATTGAGTTACTTCCCTTGAAAGTTGTGCCATCTCTTCGATCAAACTCCGCGGATGAATCCATTTTACTGCGATTTATTCGTTGTTTGGGTAATAATAGATTGTTCTTGCTTCAGAATATATATGGCCTGAATTTATGTGTATTGTTTGTCTGAGTAGGACGAGTCTGTCTTATATCTGTATATCTTTACATATCTAAGTCGAACTATATGTTCTGTTGTCTCTAGAGAGGTCAAAGGCTATTCGGCGGAAGTGTCGCTAGAGGGTGGTGTGATTTGGCTTCGTCCTGATAGGGACTGTGTTTCCTATGTCGGCCTGTCGCCGGGGAAAAAGTGATCTCAGTATTTGTGGGGAAAGTGATAGTCGTCTAGACCTATCGTGTATGCTTTACCCCAGTGTTTATGCGTATTGCCAAGGAATGGCAGTTTCATATTTCTTCATTTTTTCTTCGCTTACAGAGAGGTACCCAATGAACATACGGGATTTTCTCCCTTTGAACTCGTCTTTGGCGCGCGTCCGCGTGGCCCTATGTCGTTGCTTCACGATCTCATAACATCTGACAATATTGACGATGACACAAAGTCATCCTACGAATATGTCATCGCGTTGAGACAAAAAATTATCGAAGCATGCAAATTAGCAACTTCTTCTTCTGAATTTGCGAAACAGAAGGCAAGGCAATTTGCCAATAAGAAGAGATGCTTACGACAACTTTGTCCTGGTGACAAAGCATTTGTATTACTACCTTGTAGGGAAAACAGATTACTTATTTCTTGGAAAGGTCCGTACGATATAATATCGAAAATTTCCGATGTCGACTATATTGTCGATATTGATGGGAAGCATAAAACCTTCCACATCAATATGCCTTTACTGGAAGAGCTACTTACTCGACTCTCCAAATCTCATTTTTTCACTAAACTTGATTTGTCTAAAGGATATTGGCAAGTTCCTTTATCTGAACGCGCCAAACCTCTCACGGCTTTTTCAACACCTAGAGGTTTGTTCCAATGGAATTTTATGCCTTTCGGTCTTATGAACGCACCAGCTACGTTCGTACGCATGATGCGCCGAATCCTATCTTATCGGTCAGATGTCATTGCATATCTAGACGACATCTGTCTTTTCAGCGATACTTGGGAAGATCACTATTCAGGGTTAGATGAATTGCTGTCTACTTTGCGTGAGCACAACCTGACAGCGAAACCCTCTAAAGCCTATATTGGTTTTAGCGAAATTTCTTTCCTAGGCCACCGAGTTGGTCATGGTTTCCTAAAGACAGAGGACCATAATACTAGTAAGATACTTAACATCTCAATCCCTAAGACTAAAAAACAGGTGAGAAGTCTGTTAGGTCTTATTCAATTTTATGGCAGATTCATTCAGAATCTATCCTCTATCATGGCACCTCTCTCAACACTTCTAAAGAAAGGTTCGCCTAATGTGGTCCACTGGTCTCAGGAATGCCAATGCTCTCTGGATAAGATTAAAACACTGTTTTCAACACCACCTATTTTGGTGCTACCCACTAAAGATAAGACATTCGTTCTTCGTAGTGACGCTTCATCCACTGGGATTGGAGCGGCACTAATGCAAGAGTACTCTGGAACTCTGCATCCTGTAATGTATATTTCCAGAAAACTTAATGCGGCAGAAAGGAATTATTCGGTTTTAGACCGTGAGCTATTAGCTATGGTTTGGTCGATCCTCAAACTACAGAGATTCCTTCTAGGCGCACATTTCATAGTAGAAACCGACCAAAAAGCTCTTACTGCTATACAGAGTAAGAATTTGAAGAGCTCGAGGTCTACTCGATATGCAATTGCTCTTCAACCTTTTCATTTCTCTGTGCGAGCTATTCGTGGATCAGATAATGTGATGGCAGACATTCTGTCAAGATGCCCACATGATTCCACATAACTATTAGGGCTTAGACTTCTTGATATGTCTAGTTCTATAGTAGTTCCTTTTTCTATATCATGATAGATACACATTCGTAATTTAATAATATAATGATTGTATCACTACATAGCGGTTCATTGATGTTTATTCACCGCTGTGCTTTGATGATTTTTTCTTCATAAATCATAAATTTAAGATATCTAATACGAAATGATGATATGAATTTTTTTAGGCATTGTGTAATTGCCAGAATTGTATTATACTTTGATGACACCTTCCTGGAAAAAATATACTTGTAGAGAAATAATTTCTCTCAGTTTATGAGACACATTCTCACCAGTCGCTCCATAAGTCGACTTAGCCTCATATTAGGCGTTATAGGTATTCCTGATATTTTCATCTGCGCATTATTCATGCGTTGTGAGCCTATTGTACGTTGCTCCTAGATGTATTTCAAAAAAAAAAAAAAATGTTCCATTTTTTTTTTCCCGGGAGGTGTGGTAAGACTGTTACGTGCAGTCTTTGATATCTTACAATATTATACATAGGTAATTTTTTAGTGCTTAAGGGAAAGTCATTATTGAGTTACTTCCCTTGAAAGTTGTGCCATCTCTTCGATCAAACTCCGCGGATGAATCCATTTTACTGCGATTTATTCGTTGTTTGGGTAATAATAGATTGTTCTTGCTTCAGAATATCTATGGCCTGAATTTATGTGTATTGTTTGTCTGAGTAGGACGAGTCTGTCTTATATCTGTATATCTTTACATATCTAAGTCGAACTATATGTTCTGTTGTCTCTAGAGAGGTCAAAGGCTATTCGGCGGAAGTGTCGCTAGAGGGTGGTGTGATTTGGCTTCGTCCTGATAGGGACTGTGTTTCCTATGTCGGCCTGTCGCCGGGGAAAAAGTGATCTCAGTATTTGTGGGGAAAGTGATAGTCGTCTAGACCTATCGTGTATGCTTTACCCCAGTGTTTATGCGTATTGCCAAGGAATGGCAGTTTCATATTTCTTATACCAAGGTAATCCAAGATACTTTTATGAACTCTCGTACGAAGCCACCATTTTCGATAAGAGAATATATTTGACTCGATGAAAACGACTTAGATTCCTAGCAGCACTATATTCTGTAGAATGCAGTCAATTGTTCATGATCAAATCTACAGAGCAATGCAATGTGTTATGAATGACTAACTTTAGGACAGATTCATTATCTGTATCCAAACGTGAGTGACAGCTCACGAGTGAAGCCATCTTGCATCCAAACATGTAGTGACTTTCAAGAAGAGAAAAGGGGATGCCCGTATTATCGCTTGTTTAGTCCAGAGATCACTGCTACACATGAGAACCCTTTATTAGCGGTTCAATATTATTATATGGAAAAATATGTGCTGAACATTATGTTGGAGAATCGTCGCTAAACGAGATTAGGTTTAGAAGCCATCTGAAATATTGTTTATAAGCTGACGTGCTCAGTCAGTGAAGTCAGATGATTTATATGTATGGGCGATGCTGAGGGCTTGGCTACTGACAGTCCATTATAATATTAATCTACATGAGTGCCCATGTAACATAACATTGCAAGACCATTTATCCACTGTACCATGATGTATTATGCCAACCTGTGATTTGTCACTATCTGTGCTGTCGAGTGTGTACGTCCAATTAAACTTTAGAAAAGGTACACAGTCGTTGGTGTCGATGACTTCCAGTCATACATGAGTGTGAGAAAAGAACATTTGTCAACAACACGAACCCTTATCATCATTCGCACATTGTACACTCAATCCATGTCTACACACCACTGCGTAGGTCAAGTTGACATTCCATACACTACAGTGGAGCAAACAACACCATAGAGATCTTATCAACTGATGATGATGATGATGTCTGCTTCCATCCACTTATATCTATCTTTTGGTGGATATCATTAACGGGAATAAAAATCCAACATTATCAACCTTATCAAGGAGATATCTCAGTCTCTTGTGGCCTGTGACGAGTTGAAAGTTTATTACTAGTTCTCTTCAGTTGAGCTGGTGACTGGCATAATTTCTCTGCTGGCCAGGTGCTCTGTATCCCTCTTATTCGTATATCAACTCTTAATGAGCCTCTTGGCCTATTGATGTCACTGTCACTTCTGTTTGATGTGTTATTCTATATCTTCTGAAGATATGTAGGGCTTTTCATTGTTGCTGTTGTTAACTTCGAATAAACATGTACGCCCACAAGCATTCTATACATAATATACGCAGAAATATAAAATGAGAAAATGTACATATACAACTTACCCCGATTGTCGGGAATGGATTTACATACCTCTTGCACACAAAAAAAAAAAAACTTCCGAATAGTGTTGGGCCTCTGGTTTTACAGGTGGTCGAGGTATTACTTTATTTTAATCACAATGTTATTCTATATGTCAGTTCATATGACTCGTGGTTTCCAGTACTATAGTCGAGCTTTCTTTCTGTCTAAAATTTATTCAGAAGATCCTCTAATACTTGGTTCTGTCCTTATGTTGGAATCCTGTTTCTATTCGTTATCCTGTCTTCTTTGCGAGATAGAAATACAGTGAAGTAGTCTTAACATGTTGCAAATTATAAGCAACATTTTCGTCCACACACTCATCTGGTTTCATTGGAAAAAACTCCAAACAAAAGTGGTTATTTTAGCACGTTCATGCCAATCCAACCACGAATTAGAGTCTGATATCGGTAGGGTCTTCCCCCCACCCTTCATATAATGTAGTTCATTACGATCTGACAACATAAGATAACGTGCGATTTTCAAACTCCATTACTATATAAGGTATTGCCACTTCCGTGGGTATTAGTCATGTTTACAACTCACTACTTCACAGATCTAACATTTTAATCTCCTCCAAAATGTTATTTTTTTGTAACTGTTTATCACAACAAAGTCTATCTGCCGGAAATATTATATCACTGTCCGTGTCTTAAGCTTTACTAAGATTGTTACATCCCATTAAGATAGGCCGTGTATTTTGGACACGGCATGTTTTCAAAATAGCACCTTATCATGCGACAACATGGTTTCGTTATCTTCCAAGACAAAAAGTCTGAGTTAACAAATGGAATTTCGCTCAGTGTAGATTCTTACTCCGTCTGGAGCTGGCGATAAGCGAAACATCAGTGTGGCAAGTTATCTTCGGGTCGCCAATAACAAAGGAGAAAATAACCAGGAGAGAGGGGCGGGTGAGATGTGTGACAAAACGTGGTAAGCAAACCGTGAACGATGAAAGCGAAAACAACGAATACTGGAAGGATTAGCTCCTAAAAGGAATGACAAAGAAACAATGCCGGAGTGGAGTGAAGACCAGAAAAAAGAACGCACTTATTTCGTAACAGCACGTGACAGGAGGACTCAGCATGTGTTTGTTGAAGGCTTATGCTCCTTGGGGAGCTAAAGGGTATTGATTTAAAATAAAAAAATTTTAAACTCACAATCGGCAAGTAGCCTATATACTTATTTTATGTTGATGCTCTATTGAAAACTACTACAGTATTGTTTGTGTTCACGCACATTATTATGAACTCTAGTACTCAATAAGCGGCTTCTACTTCTATGTGTATTTTCCTTTGAGTGTGTGAAACTTCTTTTGAGCAATTGTACTTCAGAGCAAGGTCACTATTTCTCTATACACTTCATGTACGAATCAGATTATTTTGATATTGATTACATCTGTTAGATTGACTTATTATTCTATGTAAGTATTTCTTTATCAGACAGACGATGCTTCTGGATAATTAAAAAAAGACACTGTTTTCCTGAGAGTCCTGTTGTATTAATTTAGCATTTACACTGAACATGTGCGTGTGTCCGGTTGTACGGAGAGGGAGATAATGAACAGCGGTCGCGCATATCGTGGTAGAGACTCCTGGCTGTAAACTGTGCACACGGAGCTGTTTCCATTAGCTGTCAAAATGCTTTAAAAAAAATTTCAGTTACTAAAAAATCGTAGGAGGCTACAAACATAAGGTTCTATTTGAAGTTATCAACCTCATATAGTTGAATAAATTGTTACAGAAACCCGTGCTACAAGAAGACAGTGTGTGTTATGAATCAGGTTTCTGCAATGAGACCAGCTGCAGTTGTGATACCAAGCTCGGTAGGGAACGTAAGAGGAGAGCATCAATGATGATGGATGAACATCCACACTTAAAACTAAACGGTGTTCAAGAAGGAGAGTTGTTGCATGGCTACGAGCAGGGCCGGATTAAGCTAGTGCGGGGCCTGTAGCATATGTTAAGAAAGGGGCCCTATATTTAAAAAAAAAAACAATAAAACAACACAAATATATTTGAACACATACATTTTTAATTTGCATAGTAATTATCATTATCAAAAGTAACAACACAGTCAACATTATTGTTTAAATATTAATGTTTCTACATTTAGCATGAGCAAATTTGTTGATGATATAGGATGTATCAATTTCACGCAGAAGTTTATGTTCAATGCTCATTAGTGTGAGATTGTTCAATCTCTTTTTGACCCATGCTGCTCCTTAGTTCATTTTTAATAAGTTTCAGTTTTGAAAATGATCGTTCTCCACTGCAGTTGGTTACCATTAGTGACAAATAGATGCGCAAGGCGATTTCTACATTTGGAAAACAAGACTCCAAAGAATTGTCAATTATCAAACGGTAAAACTGTAACTCTACAAGGTCTAGAGTAGTGCCAATATGAGAAGCAAGATCAGTTTTCAACAGTTCTGTAAACTGCACAAGTTCTTCACAAAGACTTTCTTCCAGATCTTCCGGATATGATTTAATAAGATTCGATGATCTCGTTACCACCTCTTCAGGTGTAAACGACTGTAACTGACGAAGGAATCCAAATACATCATTCAACTTTTGATAAGCTTTCTGGCGTTTTGACAAGGCAGAGAGCAAGCTATCAATAAGGACAAGAAATGTTCGGCTTTTAAACTGCTGAGAAGGCGTTTGAGATTCAACAAGTGGATCAAGTGTGCTGGAACCACTGAAATCATCATACTCTCGATTTCGTTTGTGTTTTCTTCGAGTTTGTTCTTGATAATGTTCACACTCAGTCAGATCCTTGGCTCTTTTGCTCTATGTCTGCAAAAGTTGACCGCATAGCTTGAATATACCCCCGCAGGAATTCATAGAGTGCACAAGCTGTATTCAAATCTTGGTCAGAAGATTGCAAAGAAGCACTGGTCATTTGAAAACGCTGTAATACTTTATCCCACAGTATGATCATTATACCTGTTTCTAACTTCATCATGGTTGAAAGTAGACCACGAGCCTGTTGACGACACTCTGCCTTCTGATCATTGTTATCTGAAATATCATCCAAGACTTGTTTTATTGCAGAAAAGCTGTGTAAAAGTGCTTTTGTTGCATCTGCCCGAGCGGACCACCTGGTATCTGACAGTCTTTTCACAAAGGGCAAATGGGACTTATTATGAGTACCGCCGGCACATAATGCAGTAGAAAGGAGACCCCACCGGTAGGTAGAAGCAGAAAAGAAGGTGTACAGGCTTTCAACAAATCCAAAGAAAATGACTGCTTCTTGACAACCTTCAGCAGCACATTTTCCAACCAAATTTACTGAATGTGCAAAACACGGAATGTAATGCGCAAACTTATTCATCTCTTTAATTCGTGCTTGTAATCCTATAAACTTGCCACTCATGTTGCTGGCGTTCTCATAACTTTGACCACGGCAGTCTTTAATATCAATGTCATTTGCCTTTAAAAAATTAAGTAGACTTTTAGTAAGCTGTTCAGCATTATGACCTTCCATATCCAAAAATGTCACAAATCTTTCAACTGGTCCAGATGGCAAAATATAGCGCAGAGTCAAAGCCAGCTGGTTCATATTAGATATATCTGGAGTAGAATCCAATGAAACGGAATAATACTTGTATTTCTTCACTTCACAGAGAATGTGATCCAGTATGCTGGATCCAATCAGATTGATGAATTCCTCACACGTTGTTTTAGATAGATATGATGTATGTCCAAATCCTTTGTTTGCATGAGTACTTATATGCTCTGCCAGAAAAAGGTCAAACTTGGCCAGTAATTCTGACAACCCTAAGTAATTCCCGTTATAAGGGGACCCAACAATTTCATCACTGCCACGAAATGAAAACTTCACAACTTCAATTATTCGCTCTAGAAGTTTGTGCCAATACTTTTCTTGAATGTCCATTTGTTTCAAAAGTTGGGAATCGACACTTTCACCTTTGTTTTTACGCATCAACAGTGAAATTAAAGCTTGTCTATGTGAGGAGCTTTCTTCATGTCGACGCAATAGATTGCTTGCGTTTTTCCAGTCATTAAATCCTTCCACGGTAAACTTTGATGAACATTCTGAACTCATAAGCTTGCATGGGAAACAGAATAGGCGCCCTTTACTTTCTGAATAGCATAACCATTTTCTTGCATGCTGCTTGTTTGTAAGTTTATGAATATGTGTAAAATAAGACTTCTGACAGTATCGAGTTTTCTTTTCAGTGTCATACAATCGCACGGATGAAGAGAAGGCACTATCAACATGTTGACATTTTTCACTTCCCTTGGATATCCAATATTCACGCTTACAGTCATCTATATTGTTCTGCCAGTCACCAATATCATTAGAGTACTTCTTCGTTTCACTTATTCTTTCACATTCAGACTCAGTGTATACTGGGTTTTGCAGTATGTTTTCTGCTGCACAGCCTGCACTAGTACTAGTTGTTCCTGTACTTCCAGCTTCAGCGGTTAGAGTACCACCACCATGAACATCAAAATATTATGTCAGCTTACGCGTTTTTTATATCACAAGTTGATCTATTCTTTCTTATTCTTCCTTCGCTTTACGTTTTTCACTTCTAGAAGCATAATTACGTCCACTATCCCTGTGCCTACTGCTCATTTTTTGAGTTTTCTAACCTTACAAATCAAGAAATTTTAATCAAGATCGAAAGAGAGTGCGAGCACGCCGTATACCTCAATTAAAACAGGAAGTTTCCGTTTCCTAAATTCTAGTTTTTATTGTTAATGCAAATTCATTTCACAAAGAACAAAACAAAATTAGAGGGGCAGTCGCCTGGAGCCAAAAAAGTGGCTTCCGTCCAAACGTGACCAAATTTTCAACGCCACTTAAATGGCTTCCGTCCGCAAACAGTTAAGATAAAAATAATGAAGAGTCACACTAAGTCACCCTCTTATGCTCTTTCTCTCACAATTTCGTGACACCAAATGAAAAGGCGCTAAAGATGACATAAATCACAAGATCATTGGTTTAACGCTCGTATTAGAAGATGACCAAAAAATTATGTACATATTTATTGACGCAGGGCCCCTAAAAGCGCGGGGCCCGTAGCATATGCTACTTTTGCTACTACGTTAATCCGGCTCTGGCTACGAGGCAGGAATTCTGTCTGGATCGACGCTCTGAGCTTCGCATTAACTATCTATATCGTCATGCTCAGCCTCGTGTAGGAACATCAGTAGAGAGAAGTGGTGCGGTCAGTTTCTGTAATATGCACCTCAGCTCTTGTATATAAATCAAAAAATAATATGGTATGAAATCAGTTTTACAAGTAAACGGTACACATGAGACAAGGGACGTTTCGGGTTTTACCCTTCATCAGCCACAGTTACGAACTGGTGACAAGGACAAGAACTACATATAGGTACTACAAAGGTCTATGATGATGAGGAAAATGTCAAATGAGCGATACAAGCAGATGAAACCACGGTGATGAGCGAAACGATAACAGCAATAATGCAAGAAAATTGTGAAACCAGAAAGACATGTCGAAACAAGAAAGTAAATAATCAACGAAACGAAGACAGAAATGAACAACACTATTAAAATGCGTAAAAATCACTTAGCTGGATCGAAGAAAAAAACATTCAAAATGGCTGAAAAAATAAGGCGTCATGCGGAAGTGACGTAGGAGCTAGTGACGGCTAAGAACAGATAATTGAGGAAACGAAACGAACCAAAGCAAAAACAAGGATAGATAGGAAAATAATGACAGAAGCCACCAGAATTATGCAAAATAATGCTGGACATTAATCCAAGCAGGAGCTAAAACGCCCATTTGAAAAATGAGACGATTCTCCAACGAAAAGCGAGTTCGGTCGTCGCCGATACATGAACGGAGGGCAGTGACATGAATGTCAGAGTTACCGGAATGGTCAGGGCTGTTGAAGTGAAGGGCCACCGGTAAATGTTTGCCATGATGGATGTCATTCAAGTGATCCCGAAACCTGTCTGCCAACCTCAGCTCTTGTAGTTCGTTGTCTAGAGATTCCCAGGCTTACGGGCGTTAAACAATAGCTGTTGTAATGGCTTTAAACGAGTCAACATCAATAACATGGATCTGAACTCCTTGTTCAAACACAGCAACATTTATTATGCATTTACAGCTCGGTACTTGTAATACACATCCTCAACCATATTGACAATAAGACACTTCCATGACATCCATTCAAGTCGTAGACACATTCCAAAAAACGTTCCGACAAGGAACACTTTTAGACACAGCCAGCCAGTCTTCAAGACTGTAAACAAATGTTCTAGTAACTCGGTCAAACAAACCGACGTCCATGCGAACTACGCATAACGGCCATAGAGTAGTGCTGCATTTGCTAGCATCACAATCTGCATCCTTCTTACTTCCATATGGCGTGCAAAAGTCAACGCCACATTACTTCCGCCCCTCCAACTGGAAACTGTAAGTTTTGAGAGGAGAGGAGGCAACGAACGAGACATCGAGTCAAAATACGAAGGAACAGTCAAATACTGTTATTCCAAAATTAGCAAACTACTCACTCAAGCTAATATTACTCAATAAAAAAGGATATTAATGAAATCCACCTGATATATAATGATGAAAATGTAATAAAGATAAATGAGTGCTTTGGGAGGTCGGAGTGGTTAAGACGTATGGCGTCCGCCTCGAATCCGAAAGGTACCGGGTTCGATTCCCAGTAGATGGAATATAATGTGTGGACATTTTTTTCTTCAGCACCAATGGTCCTAATAATGTCCTCCCCCCCCCCCCCCCCCGGTCTCCTGGATAGTGAGATCGGATAAAGGCGAAAAAATAGGAGGTCCCGTATGCAAGTTGTGCATGTTAAAAATCCCACGGCAGTTTGAAATCGTAAAGAGATGGTCGTAAGGCCGCTGCACTGGTAAAATTTTAAAATTAGAAATCTACCCGCCACAATAATATTTATAGAGTGTATGATTCCTAAATACACACATTGGGATTCTCATTGGTGCTACGGAGTTCGTGCACTGTGCTGAGATCCACTTTGTGTGGTCTAAGGGAGGAGATCGGAGCACTGTTGGAGTTGTACGTGTGCAATGAAGATATGCCTTAAAACCAAAACCAAATGGGTGCTTGAGTAAAATAGAAGGACTGGAATGGTATAGCCAGGTGAAGGAATATGAGGGGAACTACGGTAAGTGCTAGACTAGTACCAGTGGAACAAGAGATGAGACGAATTCGCTGGAGATGGGTAGGACACACGTTGATGAAACCTGCTGAAAGCATTACATGGGAGTTCTTGTTCTGGTCTCCCCATGGTCAGGGCCGTAGATACGGGGCGGTTCAACCCCCACCCCCCCTTTAGGGGAGAAATTATACTGTACCGGTACCAAAATAGTGCATTAAAAATATTTTTTGTATTAACCCCCCCCCCCCTTATTAAGTCATATCTACGGCCCTGCCCATGGTAAGAGAAGCAGAAGTTGGCCGAACAAGACAGCAGAAGTGACAGCAGAAGTGACAGCAGAACTGACAGCAGAAGTGACAGCAGAAGTGACAGCAGAAGTGACAGCAGAAGTGACAGCAGAAGTGAACATGATGAGGAAGACGTGGAGTGACCTGGAGGTGATGGCACGTGACAGGGGGACTTGGCTTACGTTTGTTGAAGGCCTATGCTCCTTGGGGAGCTACAAGTTAATGAAGACGAATAATCTGTACAAATATAACAGCTACAAGTTAATGAAGACGAATAATCTGTACAAATATAACAGCTACAAGTTAATGAAGACAAATAATCTGTACAAATATAACAGTTACAAGTTAATGAAGACGAATAATCTGTACAAATATAACAGTTACAAGTTAATGAAGACGAATAACCTGTTCAAATATAACAGTTACTAGTTAATGAAGACGAATAATCTGTACAAATATAACAGCTACATGTTAATGAAGGCGAATAATATGTACAAATATAACAGCTACAAGTTAATGAAGATGAATAATCTGTACAAATATAACAGCTACAAATTAATGAAGACGAATAATCTGTACAAATATATTAGCTACACGTTAATGAAGACGAATAATCTGTACAAATATAACAGCTACAAGTTAATTAGGACGAATGATCTGTACAAATATAACAGCTACAAGTTAATGAAGACGAATAATCTGTACAAATATAACAGCTACAAGTTAATGAAGACAAATAATCTGTACAAATATAACAGTTACAAGTTAATGAAGACGAATAATCTGTACAAATATAACAGTTACAAGTTAATGAAGACGAATAATCTGTACAAATATAACAGCTACAAGTTAATGAAGACGAATAATCTGTACAAATATAACAGCTACAAGTTAATGAAGACGAATAATCTATACAAATATAACAGCTAAAAGTTAATGAAGACGAATAATCTGTACAAATATAACAGCTACAAGTTAATGAAGACGAATAATCTGTACAAATATAACAGCTACAAGTTAATGAAGACGAATAATTTGAACAAATATAACACCTGCAAGTTAATGAAGACGAATAACCTGTGCAAATATAACAGCTACAAGTTAATGAAGACGAATAATCTGTACAAATTGTCGTAATTTTATTTGAGATAGGTCTTAGAAAAAGTGGTCCCGTCCGAGTGGAGAATGATAGTGAAGGCTCTGTGATAGTAAGGGTTAAGAAATAGATAGTTGATTCACAAGGGTGCTGGAAAGAGTAAGGACAGTCTCTGAAATCGGGTAACCTTCTCCGATTTGCCTATTTTACGACAATCTTATTTATCTGTAGACTCCTAAAGCTCTCCTGGCTAAACAATTTTGCCAGTTACTCAACACTCATGTACACACACCAATTTGGTGCTACAAACACACAGACGTGAATACAAACTACATATAACAGATATGGCGTAATGGGTCGGCCAACACAGTAATATAAGGTTTATGGCGTTTATTATCATTTAAACCAAAATCACAACATTTAGCATGGTACAGTCAAAAAGATCATAGTTACAGAAAAATACAAATAACAAGGTGGGGGGGGGGGGGGGGGTTAGAATAGTAGTATCTCAATATGCCCTTCCCGCTTGTATAGAGAAAAAAAAAACCGAGCCCAAAGACAAGTGTTATCAGAAAGAAACAATTTAACCAAAAGATTGATTAATTTATTCTGACAGGGGGGTATACAATATTCAGTATGGGGTGTAGGAACAGAGTCCTAGTATTCTCAAAGTTATCCCTTGACTAAGCAGATTAAGGGAGGGGGAAATAAGAAAAGGTAAGCAACCCCACTTAAAGAGAACAATGCAAGGAATACAGTATATAGATGTTTAGCAAGTAGAGAAAATTATAAGTTTATCAAGAAAAAAATGTCATTCATTCATGCACGCTAGCGATGGCCATCACACCCTTTCACACTTACCGATCGTTGAATCTGGCACTCCATAGGATAACATAAACAGCTAGTAGGTATTCAACAAATGCATGAGTCTTTTCCTTCGTTTTCCAGCCCCAGACTAGCGGAGTTTGCGTTCAGCTAATTTTCCCGTAATCGCTGGAAGGTGAAGCCTTAGCGTTCCTTTTGATTTTATCTAAAGTTTCTATGGGATGGCACTGTCACAGGTATAGTTATGAGAAGGTAGTGGTCTCCTGGATTTCACCGCTGGTGGTGGAAAACTTCTATAGCGTGATGAACACGGAGTGATGACAAAGACTGATCAGTGAGTTATGTTTTTCTTCGGGGTTTTAAATCCAGTGGAAATAACGTGACTGTCAGTGTACATGAAGAATATATTCTTTTCCACAGCAGAGCGTTAAAAAATATATATAGTATAGCTTCTGGCAATTGTTCTTCTCCAGTTATCTTTACAGAATTATTGAGATTATCATTTAAATGTTCTTGGTTGGATTCCTCTCATGTAACAAAATAGAGAGTGGGACCGCACCGGGCCGCAACACGAAGATTATATTTAAAATGTTTATTAGAAAAATCTCTGAAGGTAGAAGAACCGAGTCTGGAGGACTCTATAATTGCTGGGACGCAAAGGTATATGATCATCCTATGTGAAAAAATAGAAAACATGAAATCATAAACCCTGACGCGCGATAAATTTACAGTTAAGACTATTTTATGCACTCGCGTATTCAGTTATATATATTTAAGAAAACTCTCGGCGAGTCTAATAGTTAAAAAAAAACACATGTATATACAGAACTAAACTGTATAAATTGGTTATAAATCCCTTAGCGGCTTCTAAATTAATTTAAGCATCTATTATATTGGGAAATAACGTATAGATATATTATTTAATTTACAACTGGAAACTTTTGAGATGGGTTTATTTAATAGGTTTAAATTAACACAAAATCCAGTGAAATAAAATGAAAGAACTAGACCACTGATCACTTGGAACTAATATATTACCGCTGCACAAACAGAATGAATTTTTAGTCTCCAATATAGAAGATATCCGCGAGGAATCTTGTTCTATAAGCTAGTACTTTCTTCAAACTCTCTGGCGCAAATGATAAACGCATTCTTCAGTGGTCTCAATATATAATTAAAGAATTGAAGGATCAGGGGGACACGCGAAATTTCACAACTTATTTGATATCAGGGAAATTCTGCGTTACTTGCCGCTGGGCAAAGCTTCTAGATTTAACCCGTGTCTGTTCGTCCGCCGCGATTTCAGCGCTCTTCTCTGGTTCGCACTGAGGTGCTAAACGAAGGCGTGAAACTGCTTCGTCCGTTCTGTGACCACCACTGCATTTTGATCGTTAACCGCTTTCCTCGTTGAACTTTGGCAACGCCTATAAGGCGGTAAGAAAGAAAGGTGAAGGAGGTAGTTGATTTAGCTCGCTCTAAGGTAAGGCGGAAGGCGTGGCTTATCTAAACTAAATACCCAGCGAATCTCCTGGTTCTTCGCATGCTAACTGTCTACATATTAATTAGCAAACGTGGTAAAGAGTCCACTCTGCTATGGTGCATACTAATTAGCAAACGTGGGACCCACGTTGGCGATTAAATTTGCAACATAAATGAATAAGGGCTCTCGTGCTATCCCAGGGTCTACCATATCATCTAACAGTTCGGGAACGCTGAAATTTGTCTGTCACACAAATATAACAGGTACAAGTTAATGAAGACGAATAATGTGTACAAATATAACAGCTACAAGTTAATGAAGACGAATATTCTGTACAAATACAACAGCTACAAGTTAATGAAGACGAATAATCTGTACAAATATAACAGCTACAAGTTAATGAAGACAAATAATCTGTACAAATATAACAGCTACAACGGGCGAATCACAGAGAACATTAATATTTCTGTTTTGTTGCTATAACGAAAAGGGAAGTTACTTATGAATAGGGAGACGCGCTAGCGCAGTGGTTACCACGCTGCGCTGGTGACCGGGTGACCCGGGATCAAACCCGGGCGAGAAAATTTGAAGATTTTCGTCCACCGGGATTTGGACTGGATTAACTCGAGCCCTGGCTAGTACATTTGAAGAAGTGTCGTCGACCAGGGACTGGCGGCTCCTGAGCTGACCCAGCTCTAATGGGTTCCTCCGTAATCGGCTAGTATCTGCCTGAATGGCGAGGGACACCTGTCTCTGTGCAATAAAAAAGGGATACTCACGTAAAATCAGTCTGAGGTTAGACATACTAACCTGAGATTTCGCCTCGATTAATACCGGGTGTCTGCCATCAATGGTACCTATACCTTGTAGCGGTATGGCGGCTTGTGTACCCTGACAATCCCCAGAGCTATGCCAGTGGGAGATTTACTCCTGGTAGGTTCAACCAAGCTGGACTGGTCTGTGTGGGTAGGGGTCAAACAAAAGCTGGTACTCTGGTCCTCCAGGTTGGGGGTTTTAGCACAGGACTGACACCCCTGTCTATGTAAAAAAATCGCACGTTACGGAAACAACAATAAATGGAAAAACTTTGCTGCGGTACGGACATCCGGAGTCTCAGGCTTGTATGACTGACAGTGGTGAAAGCCGAAAGGAAGCCATTGGCATGAAAACGGATGCCCCGACCGCAAAATACGAAACCAGAATTGGTTTTTGGAACGTCAGAACTATGAATGAGGCAGGAAAGCTGAGACAAATCACAGCAGAGATGAGGAACTACAAGATACATATCCTGGGAATAAGCGAGAGCAGATGGACAGGTAGGGGGAGAATAAAAACAGCTACAGGGGAAACAGTACTTTATTCTGGCAGAGAGGATGGTCAGCACAACGAAGGTGTAGCCATTATCCCGAAGAAAGGAATGGAAAGGTCTTTACTGGAATGGAAACCCATCAACAACAGACTGATAAGTGCAAGACTAAGAGGGAGGTTCACCAACACCACAATTATACAATGCTATGCACCAACAAACAACAGCGATGAAGAGATCAAGGACGAGTTCTATCAACAGGTACAAAAAGAAATGGAAACTACACCCAGATACGATCTCATTATAGTAATGGGAGACCTAAATGCGAAAGTGGGCGCACACAATAATTATAACGAAAGAGTAATGGGGAAATGCGGCAGTGGAACAGCAAATGAGAATGGGGACAAATTAATAAGCTTCTGCAGTATTAACAACCTGGTCATTGGAGAAACACTTTTTCCACACAAGGAAGTGCACAAGTTAACATGGGAATCACCAAACGGACGAGACAGAAACCAGATAGATCACATAATGATCAATGGCAGATGGAGACATGCACTACAAGACGTGAAAGTAAGAAGAGGCGCAGATGTGGGAAGTGATCATCACCTAGTAGTAGCAAGACTGAAAGTGAAACTCAGAGCTGCTGGACCAGTTGCATTCAAACAGAAAAGATACAACATCACGAAACTGAAGGATCCACCCACCAGAAAAGCTTTCGTGGTCGACGTAAAGAGAAGATATGAGATTACACTGACTAACAAAAAAAAAAATTTTTTTTCTTTCTCTAACATTTCTATGTTTTTCTGATCAATTTTAATGCGCTGTTTTTAAATCTGCAAACCGTTTTTCTCTATCAGGTCGGGATCTCTAGAAATACGCAATTGAAGTTTTTTTAACAACGCATACAGTATTACAACATCATTTGTACAAGAAGTATAACAGTTATGTAGGCTTGAATTTCTTTGCAGTCGACTTTCGTCGGTGAATGGCATGTGGTACATCGCGATGAAGCATCCAACAATAATCAGCAAGCATGGTCACACTCCACCGTCCTTGATAACGTGACTCCATTACGGCGATATCTTGATGGAATCGTTCTCCATGTTCATCGCTGACTTCGCCAAGGTTGTCAGGGAAAAAGTCAAGATGCGAATCGAGCAAATGGATTTTGAGGGACATGTTACAGCCCATAATTCTGTATGCATCTATGCACTGCTTAACAATATGCACATAGTCGACAGATTTGTGATTTCCCAGAAAGTTATCGACGATCGATTTGAATGCCATCCATGCGCGAAGTTCACTACCATGTAACAAGTTCTCGAATTGTTTGTCTGCAATAACTTTCCTAATCTGAGGTCCTACAAAGATACCTTCCTTTATCTTTGCATCGCTAATCTTTGCATCGCTAATTTGCGGAAACTTTTCTCGAAGATAAGTGAAAGCTTTGCTCGTTTTATCTAACGCTTTTACGAAATTATTCATGAGCCCCAACTTTATATGTAACGGTGGTAAAATGATGCTGTCTTTGTTAGCTAATGGCTCGTGTATTACATTTTTTATGCCCGAGCTGCATACGATCCCTGATAGGCCACACCTTTCTTGCATAATGTTCCTGTCTGTTGCGGCTGTCCCATTCACATAGGAAGCAACAAAATTTAGTATACCCAGTCTGCATGCCCGTGAGAATTGCAATGACCCTTAGGTCTCCACAAATCCGCCATTGGTAGTCATTGTACTTTATTTTTGCCAAAAGTATAGCCATATTGTCATAAGTTTCTTTCATATGAACAGAGTAGGCGACTGGAATTGATGAAAATAAATTTCCATTATGCAATAACACGGCTTTTAGACTAGTCTTGGAAGATTCGATGAAAAGTCGCCATTCGTTGACTATGTGCTCATGACCGAGGTGCACCATTAGACCTTTTACATCTTTGCAATAGCAAATGTCATCATCCATCTCAAAGTATTGAACAAGTTCTCTGTGTCTATGACGAAATTTAGATATCGGAGTATTGGGCGCTAAAAGATTCCATTCTCTGAGTCGCGAACCGAGTAATTCCGCTTGTCCTTTGGTGAGAGCGAGATCACGTATTAGATCTGAAAGTTCTGAATGGTTAATTAAGTGAACACCATCATTCACCGGTACATAATCCGAGTCAGAATTAGTTTCTAAAGCAGGTAAACTATCACTTTCTGATGGTTCATTCACGTCCAACGGATATTGTTCTGGTGGAACTGGGATCGGACACGTGATTGGATCATGAGGCACTGGTTTCGAAACCGATTCAATATTTGGATAAACCACAGACTTTCTAGTTTTAAAAAGTGAAACCATAGATATTTTTCAAGCAGAAGTAACAATCAGTAGCGTGATTTGTCGGTTCACGCCATATTACTGGCACTCCAAAAGGCATCGACTTATGCTTCGGCGATTTTCGTAACCAACCTGCCAATGTATTTGCACAAGTCGAACAAACTGCATTTGGCTTCCAAGATTTATTTGCATCATCAACTTTCGAATCGAAATAAAGTTCATATGCTTTCTTTAGCAATGGTGTAAAGTTTTTCTGGTGAACACGATCGGTAAAATATCCGCACACGTAACAGAACAGATCAGCCGAATTTCTACAACTTCTAGAAGCCATATTTCACTCAAAATTATTTCAAAATACAGTAACTATTTGAAATATAACGTAACATATGTCATGCATCTTTTAGCAGTATAAAAAGTAGAATTATTTTGCATTTTATTAATTTTTAAAAAGTTATATAGTAAAAATGAAACGGAGCAAATAACGGTTTCCCAAAAATATATTTATTCACAAATATCTTAAGAACCCGACGTGATAGAGATAAACGGATTTCAAATTTGAAATCAGCGCAAGAAACTGACCTAAGAACACTTATTCTTATATAAGAAAGAAAAATGTTGTTTGTCAGTGTTATTAAAAGCCAGGAAAGAACAGAGACCGATGATGTTGACCAGAGATTCAACACCATCTCAACAATATACAAGGAAAGCTGCAAGTCATGCTTGGGATTCCAGGAAAGAAAGAGCCAAGACTGGATAACACCAGATACGCTAAACACCATAGCGAAGAAAAAAGAAATGAAAAGAAAGAAAACAGAAGCTAAGTCTCCCAGGTTAAAGGCAATATATAGTGAACAGTACAGTCAGCTGGACAAGGAGGTTAAACATCAAACCCGTGCTAACAAAAGGACATTTCTGGATGACCTTGCAAGACAGACAGAAGAGGCAGCACTGAGAAATGAACAAAGCACAGTATACAAAATAACTAAAATCATCAGTGGAAAACGAGGTGCAAACAATATTACATTAGTAAGAGATAAGCACGGAAATCTCATCACGACAGTAGATGGACAGGAAACAAGATGGGCAGAGCATTTCAGAGAAACTCTGAATAAGGAAGCGCCAGAGACACAATCGAATGTTCCTGAGCTATTTAAGACAGACCCAGAGCTAGCAGCAGAACTATTAGAACCACTATTTGCACAAGACTGGAAAACAGGGACAACACCAACAGAGTGGAGAAAAGGAATAATTGTCAAATTGCCCAAGAAGGGAGATCTTGCAGACTGCAATAATTGGAGAGGAATAACTCTTCTCTCAGTTCCCAGCAAACTACTAGTCACGATAATTATACAGAGAATCTCAAAAGCAGTAGACCTCAAACTGAGGAAAGAAGAAGCAGGATTTAGAAAGAACAGAAGATGTGTAGATCATATATTTACCCTCAGGAACATTATAGAGCAGTGCTCAGAATGGCAAAGACAGCTGTACATTAATTTCGTTGATTTTGAAAAGGCTTTTGACAGTATACATAGGGACAGTTTATGGAAAATACTGAGGGCTTATGGAATTCCAAGCTGCATAGTGTCAATCATAAAAAGCCTTTATGCCAACTTGACGTGTAGCATTGGGCAGAGCAACCTAACCTTTGAAGTGAAGACAGGAGTACGACAGGGATGCCCCTTATCAATCACTCTATTTTTAACAGTCATAGACTGGGTGATGCGCCAGACAACAGAGGGCAATCCAAGAGGAATAAGATGGACTACATTTTCTACATTGGAAGATCTGGAATATGCAGATGACATTGCACTGCTAGCACATTCACATCAACACATCCAGGAAAAAACGGATAGACTTAATAAGTATAGCCAGCAGGTGGGCTTAAACATCAACCTAAAGAAGACAGAGGTCATGACGCTCAATGTGAGCAATTCTGAGCCCATATCAGTAAGGAATCAGCAACTGAAACAGACAGATGCCTTCACATACCTAGAATGCATAGTAACACCCGACGGCGGAGCAAGCAGAGACATCAACAACAGAATGAACAAAGCAAGAACAGCCTTTTTAAATCTAAACAACATCTGGAAGTCCTCTCAGTACAGCACAAGCACAAAATTAGGATTATATCAGAGCTGTGTGCTTTCTGTGCTTCTCTATGGCGCGGAGAGCTGGAGAGTTACAGAGAAGGAAATGTCGAAATTGTCCTCTTTTCACACAACATGCCTAAGAAAAATTCACCGAATCTTTTGGCCGAATACCATCACCAACCAAGATCTGCTTACTCGGAGCAAGCAAGAGGACATGCACACCATCATAGCTGGCAGACGCTGGAGCTGGGTTGGCCATGTCCTCAGAAGAGACCCCGATGCCATCACAAGAACAGCTATGCTATGGACCCCTGAAGGAAAACGAAAGAGAGGCCAACCAAAAACAACTTGGCGTAGGACTGTGGAGGCTGAGATGCAAAGAATGAACCAGAGTTGGGGGACTGTACGAAGGATGGCCGCCGACCGAGCAAAGTGGAATCAATTTGTTGTTGCCCTACAAGACGCCACCAGGCGTAATGGCCACTGACTGCTTTGGCGGTCGGCGGCTAAGGATCAAAGAAGAAGTATAATGCAGGTTTTTAGCTAGCAAATCACAGGGCAGCTATGAGGTTTCAATAGGCTGTGAGATACAGTAGACTCTTTTTCCATTACACGTCACAGATTTATAAACATACAGCTCACTTTCCATTTATAAACAGGCTTCCAAAAGAATGGGTCTCTTCCACTCTCAATACAGCCGTTCTTTTCATAAAGCCACATCTGATATTAAAAAAAACAGCTTTGGCGGTCGGCGGCGAAGGATCAAAGAAAAGAATACCGGGCGTACAAAAAAAACTTATGAATACACTGCAGGTTCGAATTATCCCCTATTGTAATTTAATTTACATTCCTAAATATTAAGTTGGTGCCCTGTTCTGTAGCATAACTTCGTTCATGTACATATTGCTAATGCCCTGAAGCGCGGCAGATGGGACTTATTTGATTTATTATTCAATGCACGTAATGCGGGTTGGTACACGGCCACATAAGGCTTCTTATGATGCTCCTCGCCATCTACTTCTTGTTTATCATCTTTAAGATTTTTTTTTCTATTCTGAGGTAGTACGCTCGCGTTACTGGTTTGTCGGAATTTATCCTTGAAGTGTCTGAAATGGCTTCATTCCTCTTTCGTTTTCTTATTTTTCTCATTTTCCTTTCTTTCTTCCTCAAAAGTTATCTCAGCCAGTTGTTTATTTATTTGACAGTACATGGTTGTGGAGATCGCAGCTGATGATGATGATGATGATGGTTGTGGAGTCGGCCAACAAATTTTCCAACTCCGACTCTTGACATTTTTAGAAGTCCGACTATAATTTTTTTTTTTTTTTTTTACTAGTCATAGTGTATAAAATTATGCACTTATATGGACATATATGTATAAGTATAGTATGTTTGAATAAATGAATATTCGTGGACTACATGTTAAACTATTCATTCATACACTAATTCAAAACAAAAGTTTAAAAAGTAATCTAAAATATGACAATTTTTATTGAAATTGAATTGGTTCTTTAAAAAACGGATCGCTTCTGATAGGCCCGGCTTCATTGCTGCTCTCAGATCTGATTTGATTATTCTGAAGGCAGAAAACAAACGATCCACGGAGACTTAAATGAGTGGTAACGCTATGACGGTCAAAGCAGGAGCTTGAATGACTTCGGGGTAGCCCCTTTTAATTTATACAGCAGACGACTTAAATTTTTGTTTGGAATTCACTATTTCGAAAACTTAAAAGTTAATAATAAACAACTACTTTGAAATGTTACTTCAATTTGTTTTTAACGCCCGCTCTCCCCCGTGGTTCAAGTCTCATAACAGTCGGTAAAGGTAAAGGTAAAGGATCCCCGTTACACGCCCGTTGAGGCATATTGGAAATATGGTGTTAGGCCCATATTTTCTTGACCATCGGCACACTAGGGGTGATGTGGTCAGCATCACGTCGGATATCAGTCGGAGTCGGGACATTTTTTACCGATTCCGACTCAATTAAAAAACGACCATGACTCCGATTCCACAACTCTGTCACAGGATCGTTTTATTTATTCACTGGTGTTCCAAATAATTTTCTTATTTATTCTATTGTACTGTTATTTATTCACTGGTGTTCCAAATAATTTTCTTATTTATTCTATTGCACTGTTATTTATTCACTGGTGTTCTTATTTATTCACTGGTGTTCTTATTTATTCACTGGTGTTCTTATTTATTCACTGGTGTTCTTATTTATTCACTGGTGTTCTTATTTATTCACTGGTGTTCTTATTTATTCACTGGTGTTCTTATTTATTCAACGATCAATCAATACCCTTTAGCTCCCCAAGGAGCGAAGACCTTCAAAAAACACATACCAAGTTCTCCTGTCACGTGCCATCAGCTCAATCTTGTTATAATTTTCTGCATTTATTCTCATTATCGTTGTCTTTTCCCTGTGTATTTTCAGACACACTTACTGTGACCTGTCATCGAGTATTTTCATTTTGTCTTGCATCTGATTACGTGTAAGGGATAAAGAGCTAAGTCATTGGCAAAATCTAGATCATCAGGCTGTTTAGTCCACTGGATTCCATTTCTGTTGTGTGACGTCGATGTTTTCATAATACAATCTATTGCTGTTAAGAAAATAAATGGAGGCATCCCTGTCGCACTCCCGTTCTTATCCAAAACGATTATGTAAGTTATCTTTCATGAATAACATTGCATGTCATATCTTCATACGTTTTCTTTATTTAGTTTATGATCTTCAGGGGAACTCCATAATACCTCATAAATTCTCTCTTCCCCCCCCCCCCCCCCACCACACCAAAAAAAATTACAAATAGTAATACGTCTTACAAAGAGAAAGGACAAGATTAACCTATGTTGCGGCCACAAGGCCTTCGTCAGGGACAGACAAACAAGAGGCAGGAGGGAAAGAAAGTGAGAATCCGTTTTACCCCCGTCTTACGGCAGTTCTCCTCATACACTCATAAATTTCCAAAGTGATTCTGTCTACACTGGCAACAGTTTTTTTTTATAGTCCACAAATCCAATATATAGCCATAAATTCAACGATGCTCTTTCTTATTCAGTATTGCTCACCTACTGATGTCTCTGATTTCTTCAATTCTCAGTAGATGTTTTCTTGTTTTAATAGCTGGTTTTCACATCATCGCATTTCACAAGTGCTGATAATTATAATTCTCTCCTATTCCTTTCTTAGTGTCCATGTTTGGCATAGAGAGCACAATGCTGGAACGTTACCTCTCTCCCACTTCCCATCTCCCCCCCCCCCCCCCCCCCCCCCCCCCCCCCCCCCCCCCCCCCCCCCCCCCACCCCCCCCCCCCCCCCCCCCCCCCCCCCCCCCCCCCCCCCATTCCAATGAGTTATAAAATTGTTTTTAAGAGTGTTTCTTTTTATGATCTGAGCATATTGACTGCTCATTTTTCATGGGAACTTGCAAGACAATCCATCTGATCTGCAAGTAAAGCTGATATTCCTGCACTACAACTTCCCCGCTACAACACATGGACCAACAAGTCATCGCAATATTTAAATACATCACAAATATTTCGACGTCCCAGAGTTCGCTGGGAGGACAACATTAGACAATCTCTGAAGGACCGAAGACTAGACTGGAACCCAGCCAGGAGGAAGACAGCCGATAGGGCAGTATGGCTCTCTCTCTCTCTTTCTATCTATCTCTCTCTCTCTCTCTCTCTCGCTCGCTCGCTCTCTGGCAAATCTCTACAACCCAGGGTAGAAGAGGAACGACTAAGTCGAAATATTTCGAAGAATTTCTAACCAAACATAAATTATAGGTACGTTTGCTAAGGACGAATGAAAAGTTAAACGGGAATAAAAAATACTAAAAATCTGAGGGCCGTTTGGGACTCTATTCCATTATCCAGAGAACATGTGCTGTAAAGAAGTAATATGTGGATGTAATTAGGAGAACGATGGATTGTTGGACGAATACTACTGTTGCTTTTGTGACATGGGAGCATTAGGTTTAGTTAGATGATAGCTGAAGTTTTGTTTAAATATCTTGTTGAGAGTTGCCCTGCGGTATGTAAACTCCAACTACTCTTTTCGGTGGTTTGTGTGTGTGTCCCAGAGCACTCTTAGTGAACGAATGTTGCATCATTGTTAAATGACGTGTACGAGAAGATGTGAATGACGTAGTTGTGGTTACTAAGTGAGCCCGTTGAATGATGTCTTTGTGTTCAGACGTGTTTTTCAGAGGTGTGAATTCTCTAATGAGCTATTCTTGTGTCCAGCAGTGGATATGGACCTGATGAGATGTTCTAATGTCCAGCAGTTTATATGGACCTGAAGAGGAGAGCGACGTGTACCATGGAGCATTCATGGATTTGTACAATGTATTCATGCGCTGTTTGTTAGTTTCCACGAAGTTCTGCAATAAATTATTGGGCTACCCACAGGACTTCAGTGACTAGTTTATTTGAATGTTATATGTTGTGGGTGTGCATCAGTCTCTCGCACCCAAAACATCTGTATCACGTCTGCACATAAAAAAAACACAACAACACGCCCCAAAATTCCTGCACAATATTTAAGACTGTCTTGAGTCTGGGAAGCGAGATTCGGTTACGTCATGGAAGGAGTGCAGGAAGTTAGAACAACGAACGAATGATCTTTATTTTCCAAGGGTTGCGTATTGGGCAAGAAGGCCCGTCTAACATTCTGCCCTTCTTTTCTCTCATCTTTTATACCGAATTCAATTATTCTCTCACGCATTTTACAACGAAAGTGGAGCTGGATATTTGAGGTAGATGCTAATTTGAATGTGAACGCGAAGGTTGGTTGTGTGTCACGAAGGTAATTTCGGGTCTTGAATAGTAACTTGAGAATTTATCTTCCTGATTATTAATTCCACCCCGGTGTTTTGCTGTATGAACTGATATACTGTATTTTTTAATGTGCAAATGTCAGTAGTTAGAGCGAAGTAGTTTGTGTTATTATTAATATTTTAGTATGTGTGAACATTTAGAATCCTGTAGCCGTGTTTTCGTGAACACAGTACATGCCATTGTTGGGATTGCACACCATATGGTGTTACATTATTTATATTAAATGCCCGTATATATGTTTCCGGAGGGACGAGAGAGTGCGTCAACACTGAATGTGGAACAAGTCTACTGTTAAAACCTACTGACCCCTGTCACAGGTGACACGTCTCATGCACCATTCCTGATTTATGTACATTTCTTGTGACAACGGCTTCAGCTCAACGAATGGTAAGAGTTATATAATAAAAAAACACACGGAGAGAAGGGTGTCTTGGGGCTGTGGCAATAATGCATATTGTACACGAAGAAATACGACGCATGAAGATTAATGGAATAAGAAATATGTTCTTTTTTAACCAATAGACGATGATGTGTAACGGACAAAAACATGCAAATGTAATGTAATATTTTTATACCAGATTTTTGCTGATAACATTCCTGCTCTTTTATTTTCAGAAGTAAGCAGCATTCGCCCCGTGTGGCTCTCGGGCTCCTTTGGGAAGATTCTTTCTCGCTCAACAGTAAACTGTTCAAATATTTCAGGAGTTCAGATTTTATGCCACCCTAATGTGATTATACTCGAATTATTGTCTGATTAACTATATAGATGTGTTGGATTTGTTTGTTTGTTGGTTTTTTTTTTTTTGCTTTTGTTGTTGTTGTTTTTTCTTTTCATTACGTTCTTGTTTGTTTTTAACAAAAACATACTTAATTTTAATTACGATTGGGTACTGTTAATGTTTACTGTTATATTACCTTTATAATGTTGTATGCCTTTAAATTAGTGCTTAAAGTAACATGTGGGAATGAAAGTGTATAGTATGCAAGATAAGCGAGAGTGGAAGGGCAGAATGTTAGACGGGCCTGCGCGCCCTATTCTTAACCCTTTGAAAATAAATATCGTTCGTTCGTTCTTTCAGGCAAGTCATTGGAGGCGACTAATCTGAGGTTGTGCGTGGTGTTGACAATTTCATGATATATATTACATTTTTTTATTTACGTACACCCGCTATTACTCGAGGCGAGAATCTCCGGTTAGTATATCAAACCTGAGACTGATTTTTACGTGAGTATGCCTTTTTTCCCTGTACACTGACAGGTGTCCACTCGCCATTCAGGCAGATACTCGCCGTCTTCGGAGGGTACCCATTAGAGCTGGGTCGGTTCAGGAGCCGCCTGTCCCTGATCGACGACACTACTTCGATGTCTTCGCCAAGGCTCGAATTAATCTAGTCCAAGTCCCGGTCGACGACACTCGTTCAAATAAACTCGCCCGGGCTTCAACCTGGATCACCCGATCGCCAGCGCAGTTTAGTAACCATTATACCAGCGTGGCTCCCATTTCATGATATAAAATTCAATGATACAGAAATAAATTACTGCAAGAGCATAAGAAAACTTAAGTTCCGGCTTCCTGAAAGGGAACTAACTCAAGTGGTGGTCCCATGATCCATAGGGAGTGAAGAGGGAAATGATGAATGAACAATGATTTGAGTTTCTTCTGACAGTAGTTTCCTCCAGTCATAACTGACTGTGGGGATGATGCTCCCTTGAGGTGATAACCATTAGCTGCTTTTTTTTTATTGCCGATTCTTTCGATGTGTTATTTTCCCTTTTGCTTTTTGTGGGAGCCGCATCTAAATCAATCTGAGGCGTTGTCATAGGGAGCATCTCCACTTCGTGCGATCCGCAAGCTTCGTCCTACCAGGATGCTGGATTTATGTTCAGTGCCTTCATGCATATCTTCCCCACATCTTTGAAACTCAGCTGCGGTCGCTTAAATGTTCTTTTGTCATCTGCCAGTTGTCCGTAGAAAATGTTTTTGAGGATGCGACCATCTTCCACGTGCCAGCGTAATCTGCGCTGTTTAAGATGTGTGTACATGCTTTGTGTACTTTTTCTGTAGGTATGTATGATAAATACTTTTTTTTTTTTTGGGTCCAGGTTTGTCGTGAAACATTCTAAATCCACATATATAAATTAAAAAGTAAATGTAAAGCCTAACGCATTAATTCAATAAAAGGGAAAGAAGAATGGTTAAAGACCCGTGCTTTCCAATAGCGTACGCCTGTGTTAATAGAACGTCATGCTAGTTGAACAAGAAACCCCTTTTTTATGCTCCGTCTGCATAAAACTACACACGTTCGAAAAATACAACTAGTACTGTGTTTCTTAGAAAACCTTGAGATACGCAAGCTGCTTAATGACCTAGATTAATACTAGCATTAATGAATTATATACACTACGTTAACATAAACGAAAGGACAGATGGACTTAGAGAGAGAGAGAGAGAGAGAGAGAGAGAGAGAGAGAGAGAGAGAGAGAGAGAGAGAGAGAGAGAGAGAGAGAGAGAGAGAGAGAGAGGGCTGAACGGAGGAACGCATGCAACACTAACACGCGTCTCGCGATATAAAATTAATGCCACCCCCAAGCGTAAGGCATGAAGCACTAATTTTTTTTCAAATCGACAGTGATAAAAAACACTACCAATACGAGGGTTAGGTTTTAAAAACCTGTTTAATACTTATTAGTAAACATGACATTATACTGTTTTATGTCTGAAAGCCTGACAGTACAGAAGACACCACATTGTATCGAAGTAAACGGGAGGTAGAAGAAAATGCTTATTTTGAACGCAGCCACTTAGCCCCATTAAATTTATATATTTGGGTTCCTTAGGACTTGCTGACAAAGAATATATTAAGTGTTACGCAAATAGTCTAGGAATTAACAAATTATAGCCAAAAGAAAATAGTGAGGTTGTCTGACAGCACCAAATCATAATCGCTCAGTGGCAAGTTTTAAAACCACCATTTTACGGGAAATAGGCCAACAAGTTAAATCCTATTTGATTGGCTAGAAGTATATGTAAGGCGAAACACGATTAGTCGGACTGCAAATACTATTTTTGGTTGTTAGGGGAAACGTAGGAAGGGTAAATTTTTTCAAAAGCTTTTGTAAACATAGTCCTATTGGCTAGACCATTTGATATAGTCAATTAGGAGCGTCTGTTCAGTGCCACATTTTAAAATAAACTTACTAAGAAACAGTGCGTTGAGATCCAGCTCATATTTTTTCTAAATAAAAGCCTGGGACAGAGGCAGATCGGAATTGTGCCATGTTCATCGCCAGTCAACGTATTTGTTTATTATTTCCATGAATTGTGGTAAGATTGACATATTTGATATCTTTTGATGAAAATTGAATGTAAATTGATAATTTATGTCTGTATATGTGTGTGGTTCAGTAGCAAACATGAGGCAAAGCCTAGATATTGCTCCAACCTGAACAAAACTTGTCGGAGAAAAGTATAACTGCATGGAATTGCCAAATCGTACTGTGACACCTATCTTATTGACTAGAAGGAAATAATGCTGGAATTGCAGAGGCGTAGTAACCATTAGGGAGAAGAATACTGGTGTAAATTGTTTCAGATGAAGCTAGCAGTTGGCCTACCGCTCTGAACTCAGTGTTTGTTATGTATTGTGTTTCAGTGTGGAAATAGATTATAAATTAGTTCTGAAGTAGGAGGTACAACCTTCTTGTTTCAGGGACCGTGGTCCTAACTTATTGAAGCAGCACCTGGTCTGAGTTTTGCTGAATCCAGAGGCTGGTAGCTTACTCCTTGGACCAGATAGCGACCAGTGTGGTGTCTCAGGAATACGGTGAAGCAAGCGAGCAGAGGAGACTGTTTCCTGCCGCCCTCACAGAAGATAAGATTCTGTGGCCAGAGCAGCTCAATCTTATGTACCCCCCTCAAAAATTGACAGTATATTAATTAAAGAGGGACAATTAATTGTTTCAAATGACAGGAACTGTGAACTTTTCCCAATACTATTTCCTCCAGAAGCAAACACTTGAAGTCATGATGACAAACAACCACCTAGCTTGAAAAAGCCAGTATTACCTCATAGTACTACATCACAACTTACACACATATGATAATAATAATAATATATGTCAATACAAAGATCATATCTATAAATTGTGTACATACAACTTGTAATTACATTTGATTGTGATTCCTGGTTCACTTTGTAGTTGAATCAGGATATCTATTATTGAAAGGAATTAATACATATTTTTTAAAGGTAAAACTTGACTTATTAAGATAGTCTTATAGATTGTTCTATGTGTGTGAGTGTCACAGTGCTGTAAAGAGTTGTGGATTAAACTAAATTGTTTATCTGTCTGTTGGTTGTTGTGAACATACACTTCATCACTTTCATAACCCTAGACATTCAACGTAGTCATCACAATATTCCAGAATAATTCTGACTGAGGTATAAATGTGGTAGCAAAGTAAGGTCATCTGTAAAACACTACACCTATTAGATACAGATACCTTCACAGCTGATCTCAGTCAGTACACTAAGTCCCCTATAGATATTTATATCATCCCACTTTACCACAAGGTTCTATGTGTGCCCATCAGGTGAGCACCATGTGCCTTCGTAATGTAAAAACTCAAAAACTCTTGTAGGTAGAGGTTTGGAAAAGAGAGCGCCAGACTATCCTACCGATGAGTGTAAATGTGGCGCTGATACAACGACTGCAGACATCTGCTTCAAAGATGCCCGGCATATGAGGAACATAGAAAGCACAAATAGTCGTCACCAGTACCAAACTCTATGGAGATGCAAATAGCCTGAAGCTGTCCACTGCTTTCTTAGAAAATATTCACGTCTGAGAGTGTGCGAAGAAGATGAAAATTACCAGAGTACTGAAGTAGCAGTAGCTGACAAAGGTTTCCCCGGTTTCGTATCTGTTTTTCCTAAACCGATCCACCTCATATAATTAATTCGCATATTCAGTTCCGAATTACCCTTTTACATTTCCAGTGTCTATCATAATGTTTTACGTCTGTTCTTCGTCTAACATTAAGGCGCAGCGCTCGATATGTGACACGTCATTTAAGACAGTATCATAACATTTTAATCAAAGCATGTATTAATGCCCATTGGGTCATGTATGGGTCATTTCATAAGTATATGAATAGTTTCCAGGTTTATAACAGAGATTTGATTCTAAAATGCACATTTTTGTCTTAAAACCAAACGCACAGTGTAAAAGTTAGTGTTTATGTACAAATCTCTTTGAACCTTATGGGGCGAAAGCTCTTCCGGGTTTATTCCCCTATTTATTATTTTTTTATGGTTTTGTCTTTTTGTTTCGAGGCACGTACCTTTCATCCTAGACTTAAAGCAGTTCGTTATACAAAAGCGCCATTAACCAATTTTTAAAAAAAATGAACTCCGCCGTTGTGTAGTTCAAAACTAAGCTCTGAAAAGTACTTCTAGCTTCTATCAGCTAGCAATAAGTAGCCCTGAAAAGGACTGCTAGCCTGTGCAGCGTTGATAGATACTAAATCCCGGAAAGGACTAACATGATCTATCTGCTAGTATGACCAAGCCTTGAAAAGCACTTTTCATCCTGAAAATGACTGCTGGCTACGCCAACGCTGCTCGTACCTTTGCGGTGTTCAGCGAATATCGGTTGTTAGTCGGAGTTTACCTTAGTAGCCTTGCTGGGTATTATCTAGTGCCCTAGATGAATGGAGAGTTACGCCAACTAAGTTTTGGCCGCCATTTTCGGCTGAACCTGTATCGCAGGAACATGGACCCAGTCGCGACTTTCAGACCCAATTTGCATTTTCGTTTAGGTTAACTACTAATTGGAAATAAAATTAGCTGCAAATACAGTTGCACATATTTGTATCTATTCCATTATACTGCGATACGGGTTCAGCCGAAAATGGCGGCCAAACCTTAGTTGGCGTAACTCTCCATTCATCTAGGGCACTAGTATTATCGTATCTTAGTAGCCTTAGTGGGTATCAACGTATCTTAGTAGCCTTGTTGGGTATTATCGTATCTTAGTAGCCTTGTTGAGTATTATCGTATCTTAGTAGCCTTGTTGAGCATTATCGTATCTTAGTAGCCTTGTTGAGTATTATCGTATCTTAGTAGCCTTGTTGAGCATTATCGTATCTTAGTAGCCTTTTGAGTATTATCGTATCTTAGGTAGCCTTGTTGAGTATAATCGTATCTTAGTAGCCTTGAGTATTATCGTACCTTAGTGGCCTTGTTGAGTATAATCGTATCTTAGGTAGCCTTGTTGAGTATTATCGTATCTTAGTAGCCTTGTTGAGTATTATCGTATCTTAGTAGCCTTGTTGAGTATTATCGTATCTTAGGTAGCCTTGTTAAGTATTATCGTATCTTAGGTAGCCTTGTTGGGTATTATCGTATCTTATCAGCCTTGTTGAGTATTATCGTATCTTAGGTAGCCTTGTTGAGTATTATCGTATCTTAGTAACCTTGTTGGGTATTATCGTATCTTAGGTAGCCTTGTTAAGTATTATCGTATCTTAGTTGCCTTGTTGAGTATTATCGTACCTTAGGTAGCCTTTTTGAGTATTATCGTATCTTAGTAGCCTTGTTGTGTATTATCGTATCTTATCAGCCTTGTTGTGTATTATCGTATCTTATCAGCCTTGTTGAGTACTATCGTATCTTAGTAACCTTGTTGAGTATTATCGTATCTTAGTAGCCGTTTTAGTATTATCGTATCTTAGTAGCCTTGTTGAGTATTATCGTATCTTAGTGGCCTTGTTGTTGGTTATTATCGTATCTTAGGTAGCCTTGTTGAGTATTATCGTATCTTAGTAGCCTTGTTGAGTATTATCGTATCTTAGGTAGCCTTGTTGAGTTTTACCGTATCTTAGTAGCCTTGTTGAGTATTATCGTATCTTAGTAGCCTTGTTGAGTATTATCGTATCTTAGGTAGCCTTGTATGTATTATCGTATCTTAGTAGCCTTGTTGAGTATTATCGTATCTTAGTAGCCAGGTTGGGTATTATCTTCTACACTGTTTGCTGTTATTTTGTTTTTAAATTAATGATGAAAAATATCCCGTTCAACCTCTGATTGGTAATAATTAGGATATATATTGTTTTCAATTCCAAGTAATGTGAACAATTGCCAATATGGGAAAGTGGCATCACACCTGTCAAATCATTGTAAATAGGGCAAATCACAATAACTAATTACACTTAAACAAACAAAAAAGAGATAAAACCGAACAAAATCAAACAGAAACATCAAACTAGAATAATATTAAGGGGGAGGGGGTGTAAAGGCCTGGTGGTTCCAGTTATATAACTGACTTTAACAGATATTTAATTGACTTTCACCTGTTAAAAGTCATATGTATTGTAATGTCGCACCGTTGAATGATTCTGACTCTTCTTTTTCTTACTCTGAATCTAGCTGTTATAAATCTGAATGATGTTCGTGGTCCTTTCTATCAGTTTCTTCTTTGCTTCATAAAAGATGCCCCCCTCCATGTCCGCATGACAATGGAAATTAGCAATTACAATGAATGCCCTAGGCCTCAGTCTCCCTCACTATGGGTGTATGAATCTTGAGGCTAAGTCTTCATCCATACTTTGTGTTATCTCAAGCGGAACATTATGTTCAATGAGATAAATATGTTATCGTAGTAAGTAACCCATCAAGAGATTGACGGGAAAGAATTATAATGTGCAACTTCTGTTTCATGTCTTCGAAGCACACAAAATATTATACATATTACCAGCTCAACAGAAGAGAACAAGTGATAATCCTCAGACTCCGCACGGGCCACAACAGATTGAGATACCACCTATTCAACAAGCTAAAGATATGAACTACAGATGCGTGTGACTGTGGCACCGATAAAATGAGTGCTGAACATCCGCTTCAAAGATGCCCAACATATGAGGAACAGAGAAAACGCATATGGCCATCACCAGTACCATTCCTGGAAAAGCTCTATGGAGATAGAAATAGCCTCAAGCTGACCACTGCAATCTTTGAACATATTCAAGTTGACGTCTGAGAGTGTACGAAGAAGAAGAAGAAGACGTCTTCGAAAATAGCATAACTTCTTCTGTATTAATTTACTTTCTTTCCGTTTCCTTCCACATTTCACGCAGCAAGTGAGTGAAAAACTGCTTCATGATCAATCAATACCCTTTAGCTCCCCAAGGAGCATAGGCCTTCAACAAACACATGCCAAGTCTTCCTGTCCGGTGCCATCCGCTCAAGCTCTTTCCATGTTTTCCTCATCATTTTCACCTCTGTATCCAATTCTCTTCCCCATGTTATTCTTATTCAAGAAAAGCTTAGCGTACTCTGCTGCTCATCTTTGGAATTGTCTTCCACATAACCTAAGAAACAACCTCAGGCCCTATTCATTCAATCATAGACTTTTTGAATACTTTCTGAATTCTGATTACATGCCCCCCCCCCCCCCCCCACCCCCCCCCCTAATCGGATTATCTTGTCTTATAACATCAACTGTAGGTTCTAATGACGATGTTTGTACTTTTCAACACATGTTATGTCATGCTTATAAGTAATTAATGTTAATATGAGTGTGCTATATTATTATTTTACTTTACAACGTTGAATTCCTTGAAATTGATATGTAAAATATGTAAAATGCATATGAGAATAAATTAATTCAGTATGAAAGGTGGGAGAAAGGAAGGGCAGAATGTTAGACGGGCCTGTGTGGCCAATTCTCAACCCTTTGAAAATAAAGTTCGTTCATTCGTTCGTTCTCTTTCCCTGTGGATTCCAGAACAAGGACTGCCTTGTAATGCTATCAACAGGTTTTCTCAATGTGTGTCCTATCCATCACCAGCGTCTTCTTCTCAACTCTTGTTCCACTGGCACTTGTCTGGTTCTTGTCATCAATTCCACATTTGTGACTTTGCCATACTATATATTTCAGTCCTTCTATTCTACGCCAGCACCAGTTTTTAAAAGTCTGTAGCTTTTTGATTGTTGTTTTTGTTGTTCTCCATGTCTCAGAGCCATACAATAGAACTGACTTGACATTTGAGTTGAAGATTCTTATTTTCGTGTTGGACTTGATTTCTCTTGTTCTCCATATGTTTCCCACTGCAATGAAAGCTCCTCTTGTTTTTGTATTCTTATTTTGATATCATTGTCTGTCCCTCCAACTCTGTCTATATTACTGCCAAGGTAAGTGTACGATTCTACAACTTTTAGTAGTGTTTCTTCAAGTTCAACCTTGTTATCATTTCTTGCATTTATTCTCATAATCTTTGTTTTTTCCCTGTGTATTTTCAGGTTCCAAAAGCTTCATAATGGGGACAGAAAATAAATTACAAATACGTGTTCATCGCTCAGTTGTCTATCTACGGACTATTTTAATCTCTCCCGGACGATACTTTGTAATATTCTCGGAACAATTTTTTAAAAAAAATTAATTCACGATGCATTGCTCTTTTTCTGTTAATAAATTCACCAAGGAAACATGCAAGAGGCACTGTTCTTTTCTGTTAATGAATTCACTAAGGAAATATTCAAGGGGCATTGTTTTTTTCTGTTAATGAATTCACAAAGGAAATATTCCAGAGGCATTGTTCTTTTCTTTTAATGAATTCACTAAGGAAATATTCACGGGGCATAGTTTATTTCTGTTAAGGAATTCACTAGGAACTATTCACGTGGCATTGTTCATTTCTGTTAATGAATTCACTAAGGAAATATTCACGGAACATTGTTCTTTTCTGTTAATGAATTCACTAAGGAAATGTTCACGGAGCATTGTTCTTTTCTGTTAATGAATTCACTAAGGAAATATTCACGGGGCATTATTTATTTCTGTTAATGAATTCACTAAGGAAATATTCACGGGGCATTGTTCTTTTCTGTTAATGAACTCACTACGGAAATATTAACGGGGCATTGTTCTTTTCTGTTAATGAATTCACTAAGGAAATAATCATGGGGCATTGTCCAGTTATGATTGTGTTGTGAGGTTAAAATAGTAATAATTAACATGGTAGGGAATAATACGAGCTACATTTACAAATTGAAAATAATACCTTTGGAGCATAGGATAGGTCTAGCGAGAAGGTGAAATATATATCAATTCTCATCTACCGCTATCACTTGAACTACCTGATTTGTATAGTTTCACCAACTCTCTTTTGTGATTATGGGAAACTAATCATCTATTTGCCTCTATCACATCACTACTAAATAGTATCAAACTTCCATCTGGCCACACTTATATGGGGGAAATGTTCAGGGGAGTATTGTTCTTTCCCTATTCTTAATTAATTCATGGATCATTGTTCTGTCTTATTGTTACTTCTGAAATAACACTTTAATTATATTGTTTCTTTTTTTTTTTTTTTTAACAAACAAGGACACGTTATAAACAGTTTCAATATTTTCACTTTCGGTTTCCAAATAGAGCAGGGGTTCTTAACTGTTCATGTGCCATGAACCCATTTGATTGTCCAGTGAAGGCCCTCTTTAAAATATATATATATATACATAGATGCATAATTAAAATTTATGCATACAAATAATACATTTTATTAAAAAGAAAAATCGTTATGCTTAAATATAGTTAACTGAAATACAAAAAACAATATGTAAAAGAATATGTTTCTTTAAATGCAAAAAGTTATGATTATTTTCAGAGTAAAAATGTTGGTGAAAATAAAATTCACATTTTTCGGTTATGTATACCTACAGACCCCTTTAAAATTCTTCAAATTTTCTGACCGAAGACTATCATCAATCAAGAACTGTTGACCCGGAGCCAGCAAGAAGATATGCGCACCATCAAGAACTGTTGACCCGGAGCCAACAAGAAGATATGCGCACCATCAAGAACTGCTGACCCGGAGCCAACAAGAAGATATGCGCACTATCAAGAACTGTTGACCCGGAGCCAACAAGAAGATATGCGCACCATCAAGAACTGCTGACCCGGAGCCAACAAGAAGATATGCGCACTATCAAGAACTGCTGACCCGGAGCCACCAAGAAGATATGCGCACCATCAAGAACTGCTGACCCGGAGCCAACAAGAAGATATGCGCACTATCAAGAACTGCTGACCCGGAGCCAACAAGAAGATATGCGCACCATCAAGAACTGCTGACCCGGAGCCAACAAGAAGATATGCGCACCACCAAAGCGGGCAGACGCTAGAGCTGGGAAGAGACCCTGACACCATCATCAGAACTGCCATGGACTCCAGAAGGAAAGCGGAAGATAGGCCAGCCATAAGCAACCAGGCGGAGAACAATTGAGGGAAAGGCAAAGCAGGAACCAGAGCTGGGACATCACACGAAGGATAGCTGCCGATCGAGCATGGTGGTAACAGTGTGCTGCTGACCTACAAGACGCCACCAGGCTTGATGATTACTGATTGTTTTGTCAGTCAGCAGTCAAGGATCAAAGAAGACATTGACACCCCTCCCCCCGAATCCATTCATAGACCCCCAAGTGTTCCGTGGACCACAGGTTAAGAAACCTTGCTATAGATGACTGATTTCCTGGAAAGCACGTTTAAACCCGCATCAGTCATGGTTCGTTGCTCCCGTCTATATAAAACTCGCAATATTTGTTGGCAAGACATAGCCTCCAGTTGTATCAAGTGCGAAACTGTCAGCTTTTGTTGCCGATAACGTATATATATAAAGCAGACGGGAAAAGGGAAGAAATAGGTATTTCCGTTAAGTTAAAATATCGTCAGACGGGTGTCTTGCACGGACAGAAAGAAAGACAACAATAGTATTTGATTGTTTTCGTGTTTCTGAATTGTTTTAACTGATTTACAAAATTTCGCTAACTTTTGGTTGTTCTATTTTAAGTAGTGCTTGGCTGTTTATTGAGATCAAATCAGCCTTGGCTGTTTATTGAGATCAAATCAGCTGCCATCTCCACATCGAAGGCTGGTTGCAGTGGATCTCCAATGCCTTCTGTGTGTGTGTGTGTTTGTGTTTTTTTTTTTTTTTAAATAATAAATATAATATCTTGTTCAACCGCTGATGAATTAGAATTATGATAAGACTTGTGAATATTGTTGTCAAATTTCTGTAGTTGAAACTTTTCACAGGATTGGTTAACCAGCCGCCCCATGCCCAACCGTCTTTAGACTGGGGTGACTATCTGTTGTCCTTCCCCCGGATTTGTCCTCTTTTTCACCTTACGATTGGGCATCCGGGCAGCTTTTTTTCAAAAGTGCATTTTGTCCGGAGTTTTCCTCTCGGAGATTGAACATGGCTTCCAAGAGGTCTATCTTTTGCAAATGTATTCTTTAAGGGGTATTTTTCAAGTAAATATTCAAAGAATTACAAAAGAATAGGGTTCGATTGTTGAAGCGTAAAACTGTATTAAATCTTTGATAGACATGCTTAAACAGTCTCAAGCTTAAACACTGCTTTCTTTGAACATATTCAAGTTGACGTCTGCTTTCTTTGACCATATTCAAGTTGACGTCTGCTTTCTTTGAACATGTTCAAGTTGACGTCTGCTTTCTTTGAACATATTCAAGTTGACGTCTGCTTTCTTTGAAAATATTCAAGTTGATGTCTGAGAAGGAACGAAGGAGAAGAAGATGTCGGGTTTTTGTCTATAAACAACAAGTTGGGAAGGTTCATACAAAACATAGCTACTGCAGTAAAATTGATGCTGTTATCGGGAGCCGCGCTGGTGTAATGGTTACAACGTTGCGCTGGCGATCAGGTGTTCAAGGTTCAAGCCCGGACGTCAGCATTTGAAGGAGTGTTAACGACCGGGATTTTGAATGAATAACCTTAACGGCTCCTTAGATAAACCCTCTGTGGATGAGAAGGAGCGAAGTTCCTGACCGGGTTGGAAGGAAAGTCCACAGGCTCCCCAGCCTCGCAATGACATGTCATTGGGCCGAAGGGCTGAAAGCTCAAGTGCCGCTGGTTAAGAAAAAAAAAAAAAAAAATTCTGGTATAAAGTGTAGAGCCAAAACAGTGCGTTTATGAGTTGTACGCACGCAGAAGTAAAGACAACCGAAGTTATATTGAACCTGCTGCCTCCAAAGCAACACGCGAATACAATAAAATTCATCGTCTTATTTTCCCTATTTGCTCCTTACGGAGCATGGAGCCACCACTGCCGATGGTCATCTTGTATGAGAAGTCTCCATCAAATCATTCATGTACTATTGCTGAGCTGGTTTCTGTAGCAGTTTGTTTGAAATGATGTTGCTAACCTCATAAACAACCTCATATTGGTCGCTCATTACGACATGCATGAGGAGCAATGGTCCTAGTCCTTCTTTTGCCTCTTCAGAGCCTTCCGTGAACTACATGGGTGAACTACATGAGTGAACTACATGAGTGAACTACATGAGTGAACTATCTGTCCTTAAATCTCGGATCTTTTTCAGAAAAATAAGTTTAAGATTTTTAAAGAAACTGTAGTGCCTATTTAAAAAGCCTCCGATATTTTTTTCGTTGATTAAAACATATTTTTATTGTGTATGGTTAACAGTGAAGAAGGTCATTCCTCAAAACGACATATTGTCTTTGCTTGCACGTCTGTACACTTGACATACAAATCATTGTTGTTCACCTTAATTATTTTAGTAACAATTAAAGTTGTTAATTCCCATTCTCCTTGCATGCAGCATTACACAATGGCGGATCGGGCGATTCTCTTGGTGGTCTTCGTCACAACACTTGGCATCACTATAAAAGGGGTAACAGGTTTAATCAATCTGGACTTCAGGGTAACGCCAACAGTCGTCAAACCCCTGGAAACGACCAATGTGTCTTTAAATTGCTTGGCCACTGAGAATGTTCAGTACAATAACCAGCAAAGTTATTACTACAATCAGTATGGGCAGTATGTGCTTCAGACAAATCCACCTCCAGGTGTTCCAGACAGTATTGTGATAATCAGAATTCTGAAAAATTTCCAGGTAAGCAAAGCACATTATGGAAGAAAATCAGTAAAGCATGTAATGATAAAAAGAACGCACTTGACTAAAAAGTTAGTTAATTCAACCTTTTTATTTCTACAGTTTAAGCCTCTAAGGTGAAAGGGACTTTCCAAAAGATGTGTCCAGTTGATGACAATTTACATTAGAATTTGTTTTCTTACTTCTTGCCATTTACAGCATACAGTATTTATTTATCGATAGTTTCCACGTGTCGTGTTGTTTGTAATATTTAATTGTTTTTCATTACATGATGAGTAGTGTTTTTTTTAATGTGTTGTTTCTTTTATTTCATAATGTGCGTGTTTTTTGTTTGTTAAATATTCGAGCATTCGGACTATTTTCTGTTAGCTTCTTTTTCTTAAATGGTATTATTATGATTATGATGATTATTATTATTATTATTGCTAATATTGTCACTGTTATTACGAGTACGCGGAGAGGGACTTCGGTATCCTCAACCAGGGTTCATGGGGTAAGGTACCCCCAGTACAGGAGGATTTCATGGGGGAGTCATGATTAACCATAGCTTAAAGTACAGGAACCTGCACGTGCTGATTACACTTTGGCGTCAGATGGAACACAATATATGCTTTATTGACTTAATTTTAAAATGAATCCACAGTCCACATTGCGATTTGTTCACTGATTGATATCTACGCAGGAAAAGTGGCAACCCATTGCACAGATCAGCAACGTTGCGCCAAACACTGTCCATAAATTAGATGACAGTATCACCTCCATCAGTGGTCTCATATCTCATGAGCGCACACAAAATACATTCATCGAAGTCAACTGGGATGTAGCCACTTCTGATGTCTTCGGATTGTACCGGTGTGATGCTATCAGCTTCGACAGCCAGCAGGTAAATCAATAAATAATATGTAATGTTAAATCCTCTTACTGTCATTAAAGTTTAGGGTGAGCTTCGTGTTTAAGATTTATTAAATTGATTCACATACATTAATCAATTGTAGAGTTAATGTTTGTTGGCTATTAGCGTGTTTAGGTCAGAGTTTCTAACCATTGTTGGTGCTAAGGACTCCTTTGATTGTCCGATGTAGATTATGGACCCCTTTGGTTGTCCGATGTAGACTATGGACTCCTTTGATTGTCCGATGTAGACTATGGACCGTTTTGGTTGTCCGATGTAGACTATGGACTCCTTTGATTGTCCGATGTAGACTATAGACCCCTTTGGTTGTCCGATGTAGACTATGGACTCCTTCGATTGTCCGATGTAGACTATGGACCCCTTTGGTTGTCCGATGTAGACTATGGACTCCTTTGATTGTCCGATGTAGACTATGGACCCCTTTGGTTGTCCGATGTAGACAATGGACTCCTTTGATTGTCCGATGTAGACTCTGGACTCCTTTGGTTGTCCGATGTAGACTCTGGACTCCTTTGGTTGTCCGATGTAGACTATAGACCCCTTTGGTTGTCCGATGTAGACTATGGACCCCTTTGGTTGTCCGATGTAGACTATAGACCCTTTGATTGTCCGATGTAGACTATGGACCCCTTTGGTTGTCCGATGTAGACTATAGACCCTTTGACTGTCCGATGTAGACTATGGACCCCTTTGGTTGTCCGATGTAGACTATGGACCCTTTGACTGTCCGATGTAGACTCTGGACTCCTTTGACTGTCCGATGTAGACTATGAACTCTTTGACTGTCCGATGTAGACTATAGACCCTTCGACCGTCCGATGTAGACTCTGGACTCCTTTGATTGTCCGATGTAGACTATGGACTCTTTGGTTGTCCGATGTAGACTATGGACCCTTTGACTGTCCGATGTAGACTCTGGACTCCTTTGACTGTCCGATGTAGACTCTGGACTCCTTTGGTTGTCCGATGTAGACTATAGACCCTTTGACTGTCCGATGTAGACTATGGACCCCTTTGGTTGTCCGATGTAGACTATAGACCCTTTGACTGTCCGATGTAGACTATAGACCCTTTGACTGTCCGATGTAGACTATGGACTCCTTTGGTTGTCTGATGTAGACTATAGACCCTTTGACTGTTCGATGTAGACTATGGACTCCTTTGGTTGTCCGATGTAGACTATGGACTCTTTGACTGTCCGATTTAGACTATGGACTCCTTTGGTTGTCCGATGTAGACTATGGACCTTTTGGTTGTCCGATGTAGACTATGGACCCTTTGATTGTCTGATGTAGACTATGGACCTTTGATTGTCCGATATAGACTATGGACCCTTTGATTGTCTGATGTAGACTATGGACCCTTTGATTGTCCGATGTAGACTATGGACCCTTTGATTGTCTGATGTAGACTATGGACCTTTGATTGTCCGATGTAGACTATGGACCCTTTGATTGTCCGATGTAGACTATGGACCCCTTTCGTTGTCCGATGTAGACTATGGACCCTTTGATTGTCCGATGTAGACTATGGACCTTTGATTGTCCGATATAGACTATGGATCCCTTTGATTGTCCTATATAGACTATGGACCCTTTGATTGTCCGATATAGACTATGGACCCTTTGATTGTCCGATATAGACTATGGACCCTTTGATTGTTCGATATAGACTATGGACCCCTTTGATTGTCCGATATAGACTATGGACCTTTTGATTGTCCGATATAGACTATGGACCTTTTGATTGTCCGATATAGACTATGGATCCCTTTGATTGTCCGATATAGACTATGGACCTTTTGATTGTCCGATATAGACTATGGACCCTTTGATTATCCGATATAGACTATGGATCCCTTTGATTGTCCTATATAGACTATGGACTCTTTGATTGTCCGATATAGACTATGGACCCTTTGATTGTCCGATTTAGACTATGGATCCCTTTGATTGTCCGATATAGACTATGGACCTTTTGATTGTCCGATATAGACTATGGACCTTTTGATTGTCCGATATAGACTATGGACCCTTTGATTGTCCGATATAGACTATGGATCCCTTTGATTGTCCGATATAGACTATGGACCCCTTTGATTGTCCGATGTAGACTATGGATCCCTTTGGTTGTCCGATATAGAATATTGACCCCTTTATTGCCAGATGTAGACTATTGACCCCTTTATTGTCCGATATAGACTATTGACCCCTTTATTGCCCGATGTAGACTATTGACCCTTTTATTGTCCGATGTAGACTATTGACCCCTTTATTGTCCGATGTAGACTATTGACCCCTTTATTGTCCGATGTAGACTATGGACCCCTTCTTGGGTAAAAGAAATCTAAATAAAAGCATGATTTTAAAAAAAAAGCTTTACATTTTAATTACCATTAAGGGTCCGTTAATCACAGGTTAAGCAACCATGGGTTTGAAGAAGATGAAAATTTTCAATTTCTAGTAGCAAAAGGCAATGTAACAAAAACATGCGTCTCAAATAGCCGCTGGTCGAAAAAGGGTCCCTATTCTTGCTTGCATTTTTATTAGATGTTTGTGACTGTATTGCCTCCCCTGCTTTGCAGTAGTGGTCCAACAGTGGCCAAAACTCAAGAGTATCTAATATGGGCTTCAAAGGGGTCTGCCTTCGCACAAGAATGGTAATGACACTTCTATCACAACGGGAGTCTTCACAAGATATTCAGATAAGCGAAAACAATGCTGCTTTGGCTGAGCACGTGAATTCTAGAATCTTGCCTAAACTTTTGTGAAGAATTAAGCAATGATTAATTTTAGCTCGTTAAGCTCCCACCTCTGATTTACTCAGTGGAATTCATATTATTCTGGTATAGCTCTGTTTAGAATGTGTGCAGTAAATTGACTGAGACAAACATGCAGTACATTTAAAAGGATTAAATCGAAGTTAAATTTCCAAAATTACAAATAATAAAAACTTAATAATCACTTAAGTTTTAACAGTTTGAAAATAATTGAATAGTTTAAAAGAAAAGTTTCACCACTGATTGATAGTAGAGTTGACGGAAAAAAGTTCACTTTGGCAGCGTATATTTTGCACTTAGCTGCCAATAGTAGTTTCTGCTCCCGCTGATGGGTTCTTTTTACACTGCTCATGCTCGTCGCTGGTCAAAGTTGTCGGGTGTATCTCGTTTCCCAGAAATGCCAAGGAGAGTCTACAAAGTTGGTCCCTCGTCTTAAAGCTTAGGCCACGGTTCCCTTCCTGTTCCAGAGATAATACTTTCTGCTGGTGCCACCAATAATCCTGGCTCACAGACAGCCTGTGGAAAATACTGAGGGCTTATGGAATTCCCAGCCGCACTGTTTCCATCATAAAAAGCCTCTATTCTAACTTTACGTGCAGTGTTGGATCGAGTAATCTAACTGTCGAAGTGAAAACAGGAGTACGACAGGGTTGCCCCTTATCAACAACATTATTTTTTGCAGCCATAGATTGGGTGATGCGCCAGATAACAGAGGGCAGTCCAAGAGGAATTAGATAGACAACGTTTTCTACACTGGAAGACCTGGAATATGCAGATGACATTGCACTACTCGCGCATTCAAATCAACGTATTCAAGAAAAACCGATAGACTGAATAAATATGGCCAGCAGGTTGGCTTGAACATTAACCTGAAGAAGACAGAGGTCATGACACTAAATGTGGGCAATCCTGGGCCAATAACAGTACGGAACCAGAAGTTAGAACAGACAGACACATTTACTTACCTAGAATGCATAGTAACACCTGACGGCGGAACAAGCAAGGACGTTAACAACAGAATGAATAAAGCGAGAACAGCCTTTTCTAGTCTCAATAACATTTGGAAGTCTTCCCAGTACAGCACAAACACCAAATTAAGGCTGTATGAGAGCTGTGTACTTTCTGTGCTTCTCTATGGTACGGAATGCTGGAGAGCAACAGAGAAGGACATGTCGAAACTGTCCTCCTTCCACACAATCTGCCTAAGGAAAATTCTCCGAATCTTTTGGCCAAACACCATCAGCAACCAAGAACTACGTATTCAGAGTAACCAGGGGGACATGAACACCATCATAGCTGGCAGACGCTGGAGTTGGGTTGACCACGTCCTCAGAAGGGACCCTGATACCATCACAAGAACAGCTATGCTATGGACCCCCGAGGGAAAACAAAAAAACAACTTGGCGGAGAACTGTGGAAGCCGAGACGCAAAGAATGAACCAGAGTTGGGGCACTGTGCGAAGAATGGCCGCCGACCGAGCAAAGTGGAATCAATTTGTTGCTGCCCTACAAGACGCCACCAGGCGTGATGGCCACTGACTGCTTTGGCGGTTGGCGGTTATGGATCAAAGAAGAAGACAGACTTTTTGCTCAGATGAATAAAAGAGACTTCTTCTTCTGCGTTCAGTTTGTAGTCATGCCAAATCTGCAGGCCTGTCGCCAGGACGAAGTCCACAGTCTTTACCAAGTCGGCTTCTGCTGGAGCTCAGCACCCCTTGGCCAGGTCACACGTCGCGGTTCATCATGAGCTGGGCAGTCTGGAGAATGTGTTCTGGGGTCTGGATTCCAGTTTCACATGGGCATTCATTTGTGTGGGATATCCTGAGGTGATAAATATGGTTAAGTAATCTGCAGTGGCCAGTTCTCAGGCGGAAAATGGTGGTCTGTTGGTGTCTGTTTAAATGGTGGATTGGGTCATCTCTGCTGTATATATACCCCCTTCCTCCTTCCACTGATTTTTGTACTTGTTGTGGATGATGGTTTTTGCTTCCCGATAGGGCAATGGGTGGCTGTATTGTTCCTCTTTACTGCCACTTCTTGATAGAGCATCTACTCTCTCATTACCAGCAATTCCACAATGGGAGGGTAACCACTGAAGGGCAATGGTTGATGACCTTTGGGTGATGTTAAGCTCAGATCTGATCTCATTCATCATGTTATCATTTCTGGTGTTCTGTATTGATTCCAGTAATGATCTGCAGTCAGTAAAGATTACTATCTTAACTGGTGGCCGTTGTTCGGATCTGGTGAGGATTTTCAGAGCTTGCAGTAGTGCCATATCTTCTGCCCTGAAATTGGAGGAGATCTTTCCAGTTGGGAAGGCCTTTCGGATGATCTTTCCATTTAGGAATCTTATAAAAATGCCTCCTCCATCGTTCTTTACTGCCCCCTCAGCGGATCCATCTGTGTATGCGTGTGTCCACTCCTTCGGGTTGTACTTTTCTTCAATCATTTCTTGAGCCAAAGTTTTTAGTTGTTGAGGAGTCTGGTGGTCTTTCTATTTTATTTCAGAGACTTCTGTGATGATAGATATATTTTCATGGCAGTCGTCTGGCTCCTCGTAATCAATTAACATTTCAATCTAAGTAGATTGGTTTGGGAGGAGGTCTTCATGGCATCGATGCAGATGTTTGGAGATGTTTAAGAAGCTGGTTCATTTCAGCCTGTTCTTTGTCAAACTATGGAGTTTGGCATGCATTGGATGACTTGGCATTCGTAGAAGCTTCTCACTGTGAGTGAATACCTTTTCCTCACGTCTGTTATCAAGAGAGCGGATGTTGGTGTATCTCTCCATTGCCTAGATTGGAGAAGTCTTCATCCCTCCAGTGATTAATCTAAGGCCTGAATTTTGCACTTTCCCTAGACGTTATGTGTTTGTTTTAGATGCCGTGGCCCATGCTGACATGCCATATTAAAGTACAGGACTGAATGTGCCTGTACAGACTTTTTAAGTATGCTGGTATTTGCCCCCCCCCCCCCCCCCCCCCCCCCCCCACTAGTGCCAGCCAGTTCTTCATAATAGAGAGCTTTCTTGTTGCTCTCTGTTCTACTGCTTTTATGTGCGGCTTCCAGGTGAATTTCTTATCCAACTTGACTCCCAGTTATGTTGGGTTTTCCTCGATTGGAAGCTCACTTCCATTTAGTTGCAGTTTGATCGTTGCTCGGCGATTTGACAGAGAGAAGCAGGTTGCTACTGTCTTGGAGAGGTTTATCTGTACTCCCCAGTCTGATGCCCATTTACCGATGGTATTTAGTGCTGCTTGCATCCTGAACTTCGCAGTAGGCAAACGTTCAGCAACACACCAGGCAGCAAAATCGTCAGCATGAAGAGCCCTGGAGATATGCCCGGACAGTTTCTCTGCAATATCATTTATGTAGATGATAAAAAGTGTGGGGGAGATAACTCCTCCTTGTGGCACACCCTGTTGAAGAGTGACGCGATGGCTCAGTTTCCCGTCAAGTTTTACTCTTGCTGTGCGGTATCGGAGTAAGTCCCGTATCCAGCTGAACATTCTCCCTTCAATTTTGTTGTTGAGCATCTTAAGGGAGAGTCATTCTTTCCATACCTTATCAAAGGCTTTTGTCAAGTCTACAAAAACAGCCAGTACTTTCTTTTTCTCCTGAAAGGCATTTTCTAATTTCTGGGCTAGATATACTAGCTGGTCTTCGGTGCTGCGGTGTTTCCTGGATGCTGACTGTGTGTTATCAAGCAGATGGTTTTTTTCCAGATGTTTCAGTAATCTTGAGTTCACCATTCTTTCTATTACCTTACCCAGACAGCTCAGTAGGCTTACTGGTCGGTAGCTGGACTTGCTTGTTTTCTCCTTTTGTTTCTTTCTGATGGGAACAATGATTGCTTCTCGCCATCGATCTGGAAATTTTCCAGTACTCCATGATTGATTGAAGATTAGGAGGAGCTTGTGCCTGGCTACAGGTCCAAGGTTCTTGATCACATCATTTGTGATGCCATCTTTTCCTGGAGCTTTTCTGTTCTTTAGTTTTGTTATGGCAGCACTGAGTTCTCTCATAGTAAGGGGTGACTTCATGCAGATATCTGGGTTTTGGTGCTTCAGTTTTTCTTTTACTTCCTTACGTACTTCTTGGATACGCGCATGTGAAAGTGATGTGATGCTTTCTTCCTTGTAGAAATCTGCCAGAATGTTTGCTGCCATCTTTCCTGTGTGGTATTTTTCATTTTCCTTGATGACAGTCTTACAGTAGCTGGTTGTTGTTTCTTCATTTAGTACTCTTGTCAGATTCCACAGCTTGCTTGAGTCCTTTTCCACGTTGAGACTGCTGGTCTTCTGGTGCCAGCTCCTTTGGATTTCAGTTTTGTTCATTAAAAGCTTGTTTTATACTGTTGTGCCTCTGGGTGTTCTCTACTGTGGGATTTTGCTCCATAGTTTCCCGTGCTTTCTTTAAGTCACTATGGAGTTTTTCCAGGTTGTCACTCCAGTATGGTGTCGTGAAACGTGTGTGTAAACCCACTTCTTTGTTAATACATATGCACAGCCAATCCACGTTCAACAGACTGAGACAGATTAAATTACAGAATAAAATTAGGCAAAAGCCCTGTTTTTCAGAAATGGGTCATGGAAAGTACGAAATCGTCGGCAATAAAAATGTACCAAATCGTCGAGAACCAATCAAAAGAGTTCCTTACGCACTGGCAGATTTCCTGTGTCTACCTATATAAACGGGCGCATTTTATTTTTTTAAAAACACACACACAAACACGAAGGCCAGCTAGACCGACTGGAGGAAGAGAAAGCTGTCAAGATTTATTTATTGCTTATCTGCGTGACCGGGCACTCTTGCTTCACTAAAGTCGAGTTCAAATCTGGCTTGTATGAATCTTAGAGGGTAGGTAAACTTGCTATAAACTTGTAGGAGAATAGGCCTACATCAGATATATAATGATTGTATTTTTTGTGTGTCATTTATACTACCTACACCTGTATATATTTAATATATTTTGTTTTACTATGAGTGTATCAGGTATACTGATTGTATTTTATGGAATCAGGTATAACGATTGTATTTCCTGATATGATTGCTGAAGACGATAACCAACCTGAAATATAACCTATCAGTCCTTTTTAGGACTCATCTAACTCCACTCTGAAATATAACCAAAACAGTCCTTGTTAGGACTCATATAACTCCACTCTGAAATATAACCACTCATATAACTCCAACCTGAATATAACCTATGACTATATCATGTATAATGATTGTATGTTAAAGTATCATGTATAATAATTGTGTATGACTGTTGAAGAAGGAAACCACCTGAAAATAGGCTACACCTGTATATATTTAATATAACTTTAGATTTGATTTTACTATGAATGTATCAGGTAAACTGATTATATCTTGGGGAATTAGGTATAATGATTGTATTTCCTGGTATGATTGTTGAAGAAGAAAACCAACCCGAAATATAACCTATCAGTCCTTGTTAGGACTCATATAACTACAACAGTATTGTTAGGATATATTTTACCAGCCAATATAGCACTTATCAGATATGGCCTGGTATATTATAGGTAGAAGGAAACGGTTGTATCATACCTAGGTGTACAAATTATTGGATGTATTCATGTATTGTTATCAGAAAGAATGTTTTGCAAGTAGACACCTGTCTTGTCTCGCTATAGCTAAATCATACTGACCCATGTTGTCATTCATCTTACATGCAGACACCTGAGACACGCTCATCTCATATACACTAGAAATAGGTGGGCTTGATGACAGAAATTAGCCCCTAATTTTCCTTGTTACAGGTTTTATTCGTGTCATCAAACCTGAGGTCGTATGTTCGAGTCAATCTAGCTACCTAGAACTTCGCAGGAGCACAGTGATTGTACCGGAGCTACATCCTTAGTCCCCCTCAGTCTTGGGTGGGCTAAAGGAACGATCATCAGCGGTTGTTGTGTGCAACAAATTAGGAAGGACAGAACTGTTCTAAGAGATGAGTACACATTAGTACCATTTCCGTCGGCAATTGTGAGCATTTAACTGTCGAGGAAGAAAAAGTGATTTAGCGTAGTGAGAGACAAGATTAACAGCACAGCTGATATCTATAATTTTGTTCCTATAATTGGAAGACTTGTTATATATATATATATATATATATATATATATATATATATATATATATATATATATATATATATATATATATATATATATGGTATATATATATATAATAAGTAAACTTACAAATCCATTGCATTCCATCTTCCAACATCCACCCTTCAGCACAAGAGTAGATAGTGTATATACTTAATAAATAAGGAAATTGTATTTGAACGACTTGTCAAAGTTTATAATTGTTAAGTGAAATCTGTTTCCTTGTTTTAATATCACAGTTAGTTACACAGCGGGGTGGCATTTTATGACTGTCTCCTCTTGTAGTGAAATTAACCGAGATACAACGGTAAAATACCTCCAAAGATAACATGTAAGGATAAAAACATAATGCGTAGGCTGCTGATAGTACATGATCGCCCGGACCGCGGGTCATCACCCTCCATAAAAATTGACTTGCTAGACAGGATGAGAACGGCGGATCAAAAAAAGAAAGGAAAAAAATATGACTGGAAAGATTGTGTGAGACTAGCAAGGCTAAGGAGACGCAATTTGGGGGGGATGGAGGAAAGTAAAAATTCACGTCCCCCAAATTGACACGAGGTACGGAAATGGACGCTTTTGCGATACCAAGCCCTTGATTTGAATTCAGCGGCTAAACGCAGATGTTTGAAATATTACAAAATTTAAAAAGTAACTTTTTCTTAATATTAATGTTAGGAATATAAAAATTAGCTGGCCGGATGGCCCATTCTGAGCAGTGAACTAATATGTTCTTAATTTTACAGACGGATAGATAATATTGAAGATAATGACAAAAGACAGTGTTGTTCACATCCGCGACAGACTGTATTGAATAAAAAGTGTCGCTATTTGCACAAAAAAACACGACCTTGAGACGCAGGTGTTCAAATCTACTTAGTATGGAAGAGAAGGGATGGGTGGTAGCTGTGTCTAAAAATAACTTTTAACGACAAAATTTTGGAGGGGAGAGAAAGGTTGGTTCAAAAATCAAGTACATTTTTGTAAAAACGCAAGTAGAGACGGACAGACTAACAGATAAAAATCCATACTTGACTGAAGCATGACTGAAATGACTTTAGTGTAGGAAATTTGAAATTCAAAAAAACCTAGGCAGTGATTGGCCACAGACAAGCATATTATCGGCGCTTAGACGCGGATTTGGGGTCATTTCTCAATAGTTGTTCAGTGATAGACACAGAAAACGCAAGTGTGGTGATTTCCAAATGAAATAAAGTGAAATAAGTTCAGGGACGCCATACTATAGCCAGCAGCTCAGCTGAGTTTTGCTAGCATTTCTGTGTTCTTTATTCATAATCTGGTAAGATTGAAAATTATTTCTTTGTATATTTTGAATATTGTTTGAGGTTCGAGTGATTTGATACTGCCATATCATAATCTAGCCTTACAAACAAGTAAGGATTTGCTCTGGACCCCCCGCCCCAGTTCAGGGTCTAGGGACCAACAATATACATAAACTCCAGCAAGGGTTAGGAAAGACAGATCAAGTGTTGAGAATAATGAAACATATTACCTATCCACTTTTAGGGAAGGAAACTAATAAATATTTTTCAGAATCTATAGTCTGGGAGGACCTATCTGATGTAAAACCACCATGGTAAATGTGCTGTTTGGTCAGAGAGATCTGACCTGTCTGTATGATGTGGTTGTTGTGTCAGTGTTGTGTCCAGACGTGGGTAGAGAATAGAATTTTGACACATAGCCAATACTTTGATTGCAGAGCTGTGAGTTTCAGTTGTCAACAAGGCGGTGTCTATTCAGTTGGTGATTTACTCGAGTGTATCTGTGCAGTACGTTGTGACAGAGACCACTATTATTGCCCGCCAGCACGGAGAGGTGGGACCACCAGATTTCAGCACCAGAGCTACATATGCAAGTTGAGTGAGCCTCTGGTCTGCTGGAAATTCACCAACGCCTTTTAGTTACTAATACCCCATAAAATTCCTGCAATTTACTGGACACTGTGTAGTCAATATAGACAGGTGTGATGAGGCCACCCCAACAGCACAAACATTAACTATCCTCCCAAGTAGATGACTACTAGAACATTTTAATAAAACTAACTAGTCTAGTACTTATATATGTACACTCTTGCATTTATTATGTAACATTTCATGCATTTCTTTCATAATTTCTAAATCTTTTTTTTTTAAAAAAAGTTCTGGTCAACATAAAACTTGATCCAGAACAAAATAAATGTAATATAATTCTATCAAAAATTTTACACTCTTGAGTTAGTTCAGTGTATTATAATATTTGTTAAATATTATTAGTCTGCTTAAATATATGTGGGTGTATTTATAAACTATCACACCACACTACATATCATTACCCTAGACATTTTACGTAGCTACATTCATTAGAAAAAAAAAAAGATAAGTGTGAGGTCGTAGTGGTAGCAAGAAAGGCCTTCTGACAATTCACAAATACATTTTATCTCAGGAGCCTTCACAGCTGGCCTCATACATTACATGTAGTAATATCACCATCATACAATACCATCAAACCCACTACATATATTGGGGTCCTGTCCAGGGATAATTAGCCCAACAGTAATATTAGGATCTCCTGGTGGGAGAAATAAAATTAGGGGAAAAAATTGTGAAATTCCCTTTAAAATTAAAAGTGTCCCTGCAGATAAAAGTTGGTGAATCTTCACAGCCAGTGATAATTAATTAGTTAACTGGTTAGTTAGAATTAGTTAGACTATAGTCATAAGAAGTACTTAGTGTATTTACTGGTTAGAGATTTAGCTTGTATATTATTATATTGTCTAAAAAGTATGGCGGAGCTAGCAAAATTCCGATCAGCTGCTGTGCTGACCGCAAAGGAGATGGGAATGGATGGTCAGATTTTAATTCAATATGTAACGGCTGAATGTGATAAATATATTGAAAGGGAAGATAGAAAGTTAGCTGAAGAAAAGAGGTTACAAATTGAGGCTGAGATTAAGAGGCTGCAGATTGAGGCAGAAGAAAAACGACAGCAAAGGGAGGCAGAAGAAAAAAGGTTGACTGCCGAAAGGGAGGCAGAAGAAAAACGACAGCAAAGGGAGGCAGAAGAAAAAAAGGTTGACTGCCGAAAGGGAGGCAGAAGATAGAAGGTTGCAGAGGGAGCACGAATTACGACTAAGGGAGCTGGAATTACAAGGCCCGGCTCCTGAAAATGGTGCCAGCCCTTTTGCCTCAGATGCTACGCCTAGTCTGGGAGCCTCAAACTCAGCTATGGGGTTTCATTTAGACCATTTTGTTGAGAAAGACGATGACATAGAAGGGTACCTAGGACGTTTTGAGTTATTAGCTACTACATATGGGTTAGAGAGAGAGAGGTGGAGTTTAAAGCTATCACAGGGATTGAGGGGTACTTATTATGAAGTATTTGCTAAAATGAACAGGGAAGACCAAGACAATTATGACATGTTAAAGCAGGCTTTGTTATTAAGGTACGAGAAGAATGGTGAATTTTATCGTAAGAAATTCAGAAATGCCAAACTGTTGTCTGGGGAGACATACCACCAATTCTCTGCCAGACTAGAAACCTATTTGGAGAAATGGACTGCTCTGGGGAAGAACCAAGATCTTAAAGAAATGATCATGATTGAGCAATTGAGAGAGTCCATGGCTCCAGACATGAGAAAATTTCTCATGGAACAAGGTGCAGAGAAGTTGGGGGAAATTTTAAATGTTGCTGAGAGGTATCAGGCAGCCCAGGCAGAGGTAAGTGGTGCTAAAAAGAAGCACATAGACAATTTTAAAGCTCCACAGCAATTTAATAAATTTGATACTAGAGAGCAGGGAAATAAAGGTAGGACAAACTTTGAGCGGCCAAGAAATGACTATCGCGACAGAAACTCACAGTTCAATGACCAAAAGTTCAATGAAAGAAAACCGTTGAACCAAGGAAAAAGATGGTGTAAATGGTGCAAGAAGGATAACCATAACACCGAATTTTGTAGAAGGAAACCTTCAAACATTTCTGCAATGAAGTCGGGGACGCAAAGATTAAAGGTTAATCCTAAGGGACAACAGGAACCTTATCACCCCCCAGTTTGTGAGGATGTTATTTGTAATGGGGTCACCATAAGGTGCCTTTATGATACAGGTTTGGATTATGATTCAGTTGTGAAGTCTAGCCTAGTGGACCCAAGTCAGTATACCACAGAAACAGTGGAAATACAAGGGGCGACTAAGGACATACCACTCATGACACTTCCCATCGCAAGGATAACGGTGAAAACTCGCTATGTGGAAGGAGAAATCAGAGCAGCAGTGATAGATGAACCAATCTACCCTCTGATATTGGGGTGTAGATACGTCTTCTTGGGGAATCCCGAGAAACCTGTGATCATGGCGACAGTGCAGACCAGGTCACAGAAGAAGGAGGAAGAAGGTGAACCTCTAAATGCTCATCCAGAGGAGATGAGGAAGGCGCAGGCTGAGGATAGGACACTCAAGCCATGTTTTAAAAAATTGCCCAAATGCCACACACCTCCGAGCAAGGGGGAATATTTCATGAAGAACAAACTCTTATACAGGAAGGCCGGAACTGGAACAAATGGTCACAACCAGCTGGTTCTTCCAACTTCATATAGAGATAAAGTGATGGAACTCGGGCATGCGATTCCCTTCAGTGGTCACATGGGGATCAGCGCCACAGGACAGCGTATAGCTTGTCATTACTTCTGGCCAGGGATAACGGAGGATATAAAAAGATATGTCAAATCCTGCCCAGAATGTCAAAGGGTAGCTCCAAAGCACTGGACTGCTCCTGCAACTCTAGGGGAAATGCCCATAGTGGGAACACCTTTTGAGAGGGTTGCAGTGGATATTGTAGGACCTCTCACTCGGACCAAGAGGAGGAACAGTTACATCCTTACTCTGGTGGACACTTGTTCTATGTTGGGAGAGGCGGTAGCCCTGCCATCAATTGATTCAAAACATGTAGCAGAGGCACTACTTACAATATTTACCCGATTAGGATTCCCGCATCAAATCTTGACGGATAATGGTTCTCAGTTCAAGGGGAAACTAACGGAAGAGGTTTTTAAACTATTTCAAGCCAGACACTTTCATTGTAGTCCGTACCATCCACAAGGGAACGGCCAGGTAGAGAGGTTCAACGGGACTCTCATTTCTATCCTGAGAAAGCTGGCACACGAAAAACCGGATCTGTGGGATCAATTCCTGCCCGCCGCATTGTTTGCTTACCGAGAGGTACCACATAGTTCAACCGGGATGGCTCCCGCAACTCTGCTATTTGGGAGGCCAATAAAAGGTCCTTTAGAAGCTTTATTAAGGACCTGGACAGATGAGAAGGCGGAAGAGACTGTTACCTCATCGTATCAATACGTGAACGAACTGACCACTCGTTTGAAAGCTGGATGGAAACTGGCAAATGATAATTTGAAGCAAGCCAGGAAGAAACATGCAGCATATTTTAATAGGAAGGCAAAGGACAGGGAACTGGCAGTCGGAGAGAAGGTGCTGCTTCTACTACCCGGAAGCCAGAATAAATTACAAATTGGTTGGCAAGGTCCATATACGGTTCTAGAGAAGGTGTCTAGAACAAACTATAAAATTGACAAAAAGGGGAAGGAGAAAGTTTATCATGTAAACTTATTAAAGAAGTATCTGGACAGACCACTCCAGGAAAGCACCCCCTTACTGACCTTAGCTATCGCAACTCAGATGCAAAGGGAACCACTCACCTCACATGAATACCCATTACATCCTTGTGAAACAGCAGCACAGGTAAAAGTCAGCAAGCACCTGACTAAAAACCAGAGGGAGAGAGTTCAACAGGTTCTGGAGGAACATACAGATGTATTAACAGATAAACCAGGCCATACAAATTTGCTACAGTATGACATGAAACTGGTAGACTCAAACCCAATCTGTATGAGAGCCTATTCTATTCCGTTCGCGAAGGAGAAGGAATTGAAGGAAGAAATAGAGTATTTGTTGAAGGAGGGGATTATTTCGCACAGTGAATCATCTTTTAGTTCTAGTGTCGTTTTGTTGAGAAAACCGTCTGGGGAACACATACTGTGCATAGATTACAGGAAACTGAATGCTGTCACAGAAGGACAAGTGGATCCATTACCAGACACAAAACAGTTATTTGCCAGACTGAACAAGGCAAAATACTTTTCAAAGGTGGATCTTAGTAAAGGCTATTACCAGATCCCAGTGAAGCCTGAAGTGAGACCTTATTTGGCTTTTAGCACTTCGGATGGACATTATGAATTCAATATGCTACCATTCGGTACTGAAAAATGC
>JAMPIV010006096.1:0-64393 GCA_024509875.1 Oreohelix idahoensis | reverse complement strand
CTCTTCGGATATCTTTTTCAATTTTATAATTATAAAGTCTCTCTCTCTAGTCTTATATTACACAGTATTCGCTAGCTCAGGATTCTCACGGCCAAGGGCAATAAATTATTCCCCTAGCCAGCGAAAGTCATTCCACTGGGAAGGTGAAAAACAGTGCTACTACCAGCCCGGAAGTCGACCCTTTGTTTGTGTCACGAACTGGATGCACATAAATCAAGGAAGGGGAAGGAACTCTACTGCCTTGCATATTAAAAACACTAGGATCAGTTTAATGAAGGAATTTGATCATCCTGCAACCAACATGAACTACAAAGGTCACCCACCCCTGCCCGGGTGTGGTAAAGTGGGATGATATAAATATTTATAGGGGACTTAGTGTACTGGCTGAGATAAGCTGTGAAGGTATCTGTATCTAATAAGTGTGGTGTATTACAGATGACCTTACTTTGCTACCACATTTAGACCTCAGTCAGAATTATTCTGGAATATTCTGATGACTATGTTGAATGTCTAGGGTTATGAAAGTGATGAAGTGTATGTTCACAACAACCAACGGACAGATAAACAATTTAATTTAATCCACAATACTTTACAACACTGTGACACTCACATACATATAACACTCTATAAGACTATCTTAATAAGTCAATGGTAACTTTTAAAAATGTGTATTAATTCCTTTCAATACTAGATATCCTGATTCAACTACAAAGTGAACCAGGAATCACAATCAAATGTAATCACAAGTTGTATGTACACAATTTATAGATAGGATCTTTGTATTGACATATATTATTATTGCAATATGTGTGTAAGTTGTGCGGTAGTACTATGAGGTAATACTGGCTATTCAAGCTATGTTGTTGTTTGTCATCATGACTTCAAGTGTTTGTTTCTGGTGGAAATAATATTGGAAGGGTTCACAGTTTCTTTTTATTTGAAACAAATAAATGTCCCTCTTGAATTAAGGTAAAGTCACTTTTAGAGGGGGGTATACACAAGATTGAGCTGCTCTGGCCACGAACTCTTAACTTCTGTGTGGGCGGCAGGAAACAGTCTCCCCTGCTCGCTTGCTTCACCGTTTCCTTGAGAAACAATACTGGTCGCTATCTTGACCAAGGAGTATGCTACCAGCCTCTGGATTCAGCAAAACTCAGACCAGGTGCTGCCTCAATACGTTAGTACCACGGTCCCACAATTCATGGAAATATTAAACAAATACGTTGACTGGCGATGAGTTATGGCACAATTCCGATCTGCCTTTGTCCCAGGCTTTTATTAGAAAAATATGAGCTGGATCTCAACGCACTTGCTTTTACACAGTTTAATTTCAAAAAGTGGCACTGAACTGACGCTCCTAATTGACTATATCAACTGGTCTAGCCAATGGGACCATGTTTACAAAAGCTTTTGAAAAAATTTACCCTTCCTACGTTTCCCTTAACAACCAAAAATAGTATTTGCAGTCGACTAATCATGTTTCGCCTTACATATAATTCTAACCAATCAAATCGGATTTAACGTAGTGGCCTCATTCCCCTAAAGCAGTATCCAAACATGAGCAAATATGATCTGGTGCTGTCAGACAACACCCCTATAATATTTTGGCTATAATTTGTTAATTACTAGACTATGTGCATAACACTTAACATATTCTTTGTCAGCACGTCCTAAGGCACCCAAATATATAAATTTAATGGGGCTAAGTGGCTCCGTTCAAAATATGTATTAATCTAGGATAGTCGTGTATTTTTTATTTTATTTTATTTTTATCGATTTAGAACCGCCACCTGTCCTGCCTTTTCGACTGTTCTGTCAGACTAATGTCAGGATTTCAGACATAAAACAGTAGAATGTCATGTTTCCTAATAAGCATTAATCATGTTTTCAAAACCTAACCGTGTATTGGTAGTGTTTTTTGTCACTGTTTATTTGAAAAAAAGTTAGTGCTTCATGCCTTTCGCGTTCACTTTTTCATCGCGAGACGAACGTGGTAGTATTGAATGCGTTCCTCCTTCTCTCTCTCTCTCTCTCTCTCTCTCTCTCTCTCTCTCTCTCTCTCTCTCTCTCTCTCTCTCTCTCCTAAGCTCGTCTGTCTTTTCATTACGCAGTGTATATAATGACATTAATGCTAGTATTTTATCTAGGTCATTAAGCAGTGTGCGTATCTCAAGGTTTTCTAAGAAACACAGTACAGTTTTATTTTTAGAAACGCGTGTATGCTGCTGTAGGCTTTACTAGTAAACGTGAAAGCGTTACAATATGCAGACGAAGTAGAAAAAGGGGGATTTTTGTACGCCATTGTGACAGCACTGTTCCCTTACCATTCTTCTTTCCTTTTATTGAATTACTTCGTTAGGCTTTACATTTCCTTTTTAATTTATATATGTGGATTTAGAATGTTTCACGACAAATTCTCCCCACTTAAAACAGACGTTATATGTCAGTCTATAATTCTATATACACATAGAGAAATTTAATATTATTCCTGGGGCTTACGGTGATTTTCATCACACGGATGGCGGCTTAGAAAATCCGCTCCCAGGTTGGTTTTTCCAGAAATATACTCTATGCTGAACTCGAATGGCTGCAAAAGTAAGGACCATCTGAGTAACCTCGAATTTTCATGCCTAGCCTGCGCTAGAAACGACAAGGGTTTGTGATCCGTTTGCAACTTAAATGCCTTCCCATACAGATAAATATTGAACTTCTTGATCGCCCATATTACTGCAAGACATTCTTTTTCGCTAGTTGAGTAATTTGTTTCAGCTTTATTCAACTTTCTGCTAGCATATGCCACTGGGGTTAATTCCCCATCCAGTGCATCTGATTTCTGTAACAGGGTCGCGCCTAACCCGATATTACTTGCATCCGTTCTCACAATGAATTCTTGACTTAAGTCAGGTAATTTCAAAATAGGTTTGCTTGTGAGCTTTTCCTTCAATTCCTGGTATGCCAATTCACACAGTGCTGTCCAGGTAATTCGATCTGGATTTCCTTTGCGTGTCAAATCAGTTAATGGTGCACATATGGAATTAAAGTTTTTGATATACTTTTGGTAGAAACCACATAATGAGACAAAGGATCTCACGTCTTTCTTTGTTTGTGGTCTCGGGGCTTTCTTTAGTTTCTCTAAATTCTTGGGGTCAGGGGTCATGTTTCCCTGATGGACTGTGTGTCCCAAGAATTCTAATTCTTTACATCCAACGCAACATTTGGTTGGTCGGGCTGTCAAATTCGCTTCTCTAAGTCGATTAAACAGCATGTTCAGAGAGTCAATGTGTTCCTCAAATGTTTCTGTTGCTATAAGGATATCATCCATGAAATTTGTGATGCATGGATTATTCAGAGGATCCAACAATTTTCTCATCATTCTAGAGAAGACACTAGGCGCATTCTTCAATCCAAATGGCAATCTGTTAAACTCATAGTGTCCCTCTGAGGTACTAAAAGCTAGGTACGGTCTATCCTCAGGCTTTACTGGAATCTGATAGTATCCTTTGCTCAGATCCACTTTTGAGAAATATTTAGCTTTATTTAGCCTGGCAAACAACTGATTTGTATCCGGCAATGGATCCACCTGACCTTCTGTGATAGCATTTAGTCTCCTGTAATCTATACAGAGTCTATGTTCTCCAGAGGGTTTCCTTAAGAGTACCACACTGGAACTATACGAAGATTCACTGTGTGAAATTATTCCCTCCTTCAACAAATAGTCTATCTCTTCCTTCAAGGCTTTCTCCTTAGCAAAAGGAATCGAATAGGCTTTCATACAGACAGGTGTGGGGTCTATCAGTTTCATATCATATTCCAATAAGTTTGTATGCCCCGGTCGGTCCGTTAACACCTCTGTATGATCATCTAGAACCTGTTGCACTCTCTCCTTCTGATTTTTCGTTAAATGTGTACTGATTTTCACCTGTGCCGCTGTCTCACAGGGATGCATTGGATATTCAAATGATGAAAGTGGTTCCTTTTTCATCTCCATTGCAATGGACAAGGTCAACAAGTGTGTCTCTTCCTGATTTTCTCTTTCCAAATATTTCTTCAGGAGATTCACATGATAGATTTTTTTCTTTCCCCTTCTTATCTATCTTATAATTGGTTCTAGACACCTTCTCTAGAACTGTATATGGACCTTGCCATCCAATTTGTAACTTATTCTGACTACCGGGTAGAAGAAGCAGTACCTTCTCTCCCACAGCCAAATCTCTGTCTTTAGCTTTCCTGTTGTAATAGGCAGCATGTTTTTCCTGGCTTGTCTCAAATTTTCATTGGCAAGTTTCCAGCCAGTTTTTAAACGAGTGGTCAGCTCATTCACATATTGGTATGAGGATGTAATATTTTCCTCTGCCTTTTCATCAGTCCACGTTCTTAACAGAGCTACATATGGACTTTTAAATTCGGAAACTTATTTTTCCTGGCACATGTCAGGTCCTTTCCACTCGAAGCTCTGTAGTGATGATTTTTCTTTCCAGAATCATCATGCACAAATCGACCGCTACCAATTTTTTTCTTGGGGCTTTCTCCCCACTTAGAATTCTTGATGAGAGATTTCCTCTCTACATCTTCTTCCTCCAGTTTGCATAAGTCCGATTGAGGGATTTTCGGCTTATTCTGGGGTAAGAAATATTTTTGCACTATCTGCATTGTGGCCATTGTAAAACAGTCAATTGAAGCTTGTCCGTGAAAAGGGGCTTCCCATTCCACTTGGTCCACTTTATTATTCTTTCCAGTGTCAGGCCTACGTTTGCCCCGTGGCGTGTCCAGGTCCTGATCAATGTTCCCACTTGTGGGTGTTCCCTCATGTGCTGTGCTACACCTTTCTAAAAAATTTTCAATGTCCCACCTTGCCTTGGGCCAATAATAATTCTGAGCTACCTTTTGAATGATGGTACCTATTTTCTCATGGTCCCCATCTTTTCTCACATGTAAGCTCCTTATTAAGTCTGTCCTATACCTTTTAGGAAGTACCAGCTGTCCCTGACCTTTGGATCTAGTTCCAGTCTTCCGGTATATCAGTTTGTTCTTCATATAGAAGTCTCCTTTTCCTGGAGGTGTGTGACCATGGGACAATTTCCTAAAACAAGGCTTGAGGGTCTTATCCCCAGCCTGCGCCTTCCTCATCTCTTCTGGAGTGGTATTTAACATAATATCCTCCACCTTTCTTGAGGTCGACCTGACCTGAAGGGTGGCCATTACTATAGGGTTCCTTCTGCAACGGTCAGTATCATGATTGTCCATCCGACAATTCTTACACCACCTCCTTTTTTGGTTGAAAGATTTTCTTTCATCAAATTTCCTTTCATCGAATTGTGGGTTTTTATTTTTATTGTCATACCGTGGCCTATCAAACTGGTGCTTATCTTTGTTCTGATCTCTAGGATCAAATTTATTAAAGTTCTGTGGTGCCTTAAAATTATCTACCTGTTTCTTTTTAGTACCTGTTACCTCTGCTTGAGCTGCCTGATACCTTTCAGCGACATTTAGTAACTCACCCAGCCTCTCTGCACCTTGTTCCATGAGAAACTTTCTCAGGTCTGGAGCCATGGACTCTCTTAGTTGTTCTATAAGGATCATTTCCTTAAGATCTTGGGTTTTCCCCAGAGAAGTCCATTTCTCCAAGTATGTCTCTAACCGTGCAGAGAACTGGTGATAGGTTTCACCTGACAGTAGTTTAGCATTCCTAAATTTGTTTCTATAAAATTCACCATTCTTTTTATATCTTAACAAAAGAGCCTGCTTTAGCATGTCATAATTTTCTTGATCACCTCTGCTCATTTTGGCAAAAACTTCATAAGCTGCCCCACGAAGCCCTTGTGATAACTTTAAGCTCCACCTTTCTCTCTCTAACCCATACGTGGTAGCTAATAGTTCATATCTATTTAGATAGCTCTCGATATCATCTTCCTTCTCAACAAAATGATCTAAATGAAAGTTCATAGCTGAGGTTGAGGCTCCCTGACTAGCAGAGGCATCAGAGGTAAAGGGACTGGCACCATTTTCAGGAGCATGGCCTTGAAATTCCAACTCCCTTAGTCGTAACTCGTGCTCCCTTTGTAATCTCTTATCTTCTCTTTTGGCCTCCAATTGGACCTTCTTAGCCTCAGCCTCCAATTGTAACTTCGTAGCCTCAGCCTCTAATGCCCTAGCCTCCTTGTCAGCCTCAATCTGCAACCTCTTAATTTCTTTTTCAGCCTCTAACTTTCTTTCAGCTTCTTTTTCTAATCTTTTTTCTTCACGTTCAATAAATTTGTCACATTCAGTAGTGACATAAGCAATCATAACTTGCCCGTCGATTCCTAACTCTTTAGCAGCCTGCACAGCAGCAGATCGAAATTTTGCTAGGTCCGCCATTTTCTAACAGGCAATTGTATACAATATTTAACTAAACAATTCAATCTATAAATAATTATCTAAGGACAACCACAGGCACTGAGAGCTCAACCTTATTTTTCCACCCAAGAATACCTTTTTAATTTTTATAATTTCCCGAAGTGAATTACTCCCAATATATATGCTAGGGGAAGGTTCAATATCCCGGGAGCGAGACCCCAATATATGTGGTAAAGTGGGATGATATAAATATTTATAGGGGACTTAGTGTACTGGCTGAGATCAGCTGTGAAGGTATCTGTATCTAATAAGTGTGGTGTATTACAGATGACCTTACTTTGCTACCACATTTAGACCTCAGTCAGAATTATTCTGGAATATTGTGATGACTACGTTGAATGTCTAGGGTTATGAAAGTTATGAAGTGTATGTTCACAACAACCAACGGGCAGATAAACAATTTAATTTAATCCACAATACTTTACAACACTGTGACACTCACATACATATAACACTCTATAAGACTATCTTAATAAGTCAATGGTAACTTTTAAAAATATGTATTTATTCCTTTCAATACTAGATACCCTGATTCAACTACAAAGTGAACCAGGAATCACAATCAAATGTAATCACAAGTTGTATGTACACAATTTATAGATAGGATCTTTGTATTGACATATATTATTATTGCAATATGTGTGTAAGTTGTGCGGTAGTACTATGAGGTAATACTGGCTATTCAAGCTATGTTGTTGTTTGTCATCATGACTTCAAGTGTTTGTTTCTGGTGGAAATAATATTGGAAGGGTTCACAGTTTCTTTTTATTTGAAACAAATAAATGTCCCTCTTGAATTAAGGTAAAGTCACTTTTAGAGGGGGTATACACAAGATTGAGCTGCTCTGGCCACGAACTCTTAACTTCTGTGTGGGCGGCAGGAAACAGTCTCCCCTGCTCGCTTGCTTCACCGTTTCCTTGAGAAACAATACTGGTCGCTATCTTGACCAAGGAGTATGCTACCAGCCTCTGGATTCAGCAAAACTCAGACCAGGTGCTGCCTCAATACGTTAGTACCACGGTCCACAATTCATGGAAATATTAAACAAATACTTTGACTGGCGATGAGTTATGGCACAATTCCGATCTGCCTCTGTCCCAGGCTTTTATTAGAAAAATATGAGCTGGATCTCAACGCACTTGCTTTTACACAGTTTAATTTCAAAAAGTGGCACTGAACTGACGCTCCTAATTGACTATATCAACTGGTCTAGCCAATGGGACCATGTTTACAAAAGCTTTTGAAAAAATTTACCCTTCCTACGTTTCCCTTAACAACCAAAAATAGTATTTGCAGTCGACTAATCATGTTTCGCCTTACATATAATTCTAACCAATCAAATCGGATTTAACGTAGTGGCCTCATTCCCCTAAAGCAGTATCCAAACATGAGCAAATATGATCTGGTGCTGTCAAACAACACCCCTATAATATTTTGGCTATAATTTGTTAATTACTAGACTATGTGCATAACACTTAACATATTCTTTGTCAGCACGTCCTAAGGCACCCAAATATATAAATTTAATGGGGCTAAGTGGCTCCGTTCAAAATATGTATTAATCTAGGATAGTCGTGTATTTTTTTTTTTAATCGATTTAGAACCGCCACCTGTCCTGCCTTTTCGACTGTTCTGTCAGACTAATGTCAGGATTTCAGACATAAAACAGTAGAATGTCATGTTTCCTAATAAGCATTAATCATGTTTTCAAAACCTAACCGTGTATTGGTAGTGTTTTTTGTCACTGTTTATTTGAAAAAAAGTTAGTGCTTCATGCCTTTCGCGTTCACTTTTTCATCGCGAGACGATCGTGGTAGTATTGAATGCGTTCCTCCTTCTCTCTCTCTCTCTCTCTCTCTCTCTCTCTCTCTCTCTCTCTCTCTCTCTCTCTCTCTCTCTCTCTCTTCTAAGCTCGTCTGTCTTTTCATTACGCAGTGTATATAATGACATTAGTGCTAGTATTTTATCTAGGTCATTAAGCAGTGTGCGTATCTCAAGGTTTTCTAAGAAACACAGTACCAGTTTTATTTTTAGAAACGCGTGTATGCTGCTGTAGGCTTTACTAGTAAACGTGAAAGCGTTACAATATGCAAACGAAGTAGAAAAAGGGGGATTTTTGTACGTCATTGTGACAGCACTGTTCCCTTACCATTCTTCTTTCCTTTTATTGAATTACTTCGTTAGGCTTTACATTTCCTTTTTAATTTATATATGTGGATTTAGAATGTTTCACGACACCGGGAACAGCCATCCTGGAATTGTGGAGGGAATTGTAAGCGATTAGACCGGTAACCATTATTCGAAGCAGACGGAGCTTATGGGCTCCGGAGTGGGGTATTACTTGTTGCGAAAATCCGTAGTGAATTCTTGAGCGAATCCACCCAGGTTGCGGTTACAAGGTAATAAACCAGGTTACGGGTTCAGGGTACAAACGAGAGTACGAGTCCACTGTACCAAAGATTACCCCTACCCCCATACCCTATTAACCAGGTTATCTTACCAGACCAAACCATATCCTCTCACCCAGTAACCCATTCCATACCACACATCCCATAAGCAGAAGAGGTATTCAGCAGAGGTGACTTACCCCATCCACTCTGTGATGTGCACTGAGTCCAGGGAAGCAAACTCTGGCACCCTCTGAACCCATTGAACTGTTTATGAGACCTAAGTGATTGGGGCAGACCAAACCAAGAGAGTCCGAAACAAAATAATCTCCGCAGCTACAACAGGCCTTCGGAGAGATGAGTATAACACCTATCAGCAGTGCAGCAATAGAAGAGATCTACTGGTCCATATGATGACCATAGCATTTGTTTTTTTTTTTTAAACAGTAGAGCTAAACTTTTTTTTCATATTTATATGTATATTCAGATATGTGAGAATCTATACCCTTTTATTCAATTTAACTTAACAGCGTCTGTTGTTATTTTTCTTGTTAACTTTATTTGGGCTGTATTTTGTTTTAGATATAAATCTACATCCTGGGGGCTGAGCCATAATTAAATTAATTTCTATTGGGTCGGGATATTTTAAATGTGGCTGGACACCAAATCTCTTTCTCAACCTTATGTGCTTTACACAGTCCTTTTGTAGGATTCCTGAGGAAGAATTTATTGAAGGACTATAAACATCATTAAAAAAAATTTCTCAACACCCTCATAACTATTTCCCTTTGGTCTTTAGTTCTGCCGAAGTTGTTTCCCTTTTCTAACTCTTAGGCTACACCAGTATTACAGCCAAGCTTTGAAAGTGAACATAAGCTTTTATTGCTAGCATTGTGTAGTCTTAAAAAGGACTCGTCCTGAAAAGGACTGGCTAGCTGAGTCAATGCTGTTGAGGATTGTAGGTTATATTTTCGCGGAAGACCAACTTCAATTAAGGGTACAACGGCAAAAAACAGACGTACATCTATGTCACTCAGAACATAAACTTTAAAAATTACATCAATTTTCATGACATTAAGATATTTATAAGCTTAACGATTCTTACATTAATTTACATGACAGTAAGATAATTTATAGCTTAACGATCTATACATTTATAGACATACCCTCAGACACAATATACTTCGAAGACTTCGTAGCTTGAACTTATCACTAAGTAATCGGCTCACAAGTGATTAGTGAAGCATTGGTGTTATTTTTGTTGTTGTTGTGATATTGATATTCAGTAGCCTTCAGAGAAAATGAAGGCATTACTTATTTTCCTTGGTGTTGTAGTTTTCTTTAATAAACATATTTATATGTAATTTGTGGTCAGAATCAACTTTCTTCTAACTGTCACTTGATATTTACTATTGTATGTCCTTACTGTAACAGATCGATTAAACATTTGGAGGACGGATTGGGGTTAAGACACCTAAACATAGTCCGAGTATGGTTGGGAAGTAGAAATCAAATATCTGATTTTTATTGCTCTTCTTCCCAGAAGTCTTATCTCTCTCCACATTTTCATTAGTGACTTTAACTTTTCTCTACTTTCACATTATTCATTCATATTCTGTCTAAACTCAGTGTTGGGGTCGTTCATTCTAATGGTAAAGAACTTCGTTACGCGAATGGTTGCAAAGGAACAAAAATGTCAGAAAATGTTCTTCAAAACGAACTCCAACAAGTAGTGTTTAACTGGTCACTTACTGGCAGCACACAAGTCTGTGATGACTGTACATATATTTTATTTAACGTGACACATACGGAGTGGAACAAGACGATCATAGTTACAGGTGCAAAAGGGTCATACGTCAAAAATGTTGATAATTACTTTTCAAGTTCATGAAGATTCTCTAACAATTAAGTCCTCTTATTCAAGTGACTAAGGATCACTTCCTCTACCATATCATATGTATTGCAGTCAAGTCCGTTGACCTTCTTTCAAGGACGTATCTTATGGCCAACGGATTCATTCTCAAGGAGCAATACTTCTTATCATACTTGTAACAATTCCAGACTTTTTCCATACGATACTTAGGTAGCATATATATATCAAATCCAAACAAAGTCATCCACGACAATACGACCAGGTTAGAGTTCTGTGTTGACTAACCTCTCTATATCCATGCCACGACTTTGGCATTGACGAAAATACGGCATATAAAAACATGTGAAGCATACAAATCAATTAACTTCGTTTACTCGTAGGTATCCTCCCTCTACGGTAATTCAAAAGGGCTAACGACTCCGTCTGTCCATTCTAGGAATGACATACTACGATGAATTCCCGCTAGACCAAAACTAGGAGCGGCCTGATACTTTAATTTAACTCAATAAACATTCGATGTGACATGGGGCGACACTTACTTGATACTTCCACTATTGGCTTCATCATGAATACCAGTAGATATCATTACAAATAATAGCTTCTTCAAACTTGCCAGATAAATCCAAGAAATATATATCGGACATAAACATGGTCCGAACTGCCCCGTTCAAAACATGATGTCAGAATACCCTAACTAGGTTACTCGTGCGTCCAAAGCAACTCACACTGCATTGTGCACGTCAGTGCGTGAATCAGTCGAACGCACAAATAATATAACTATTTTAAGACTGGTGCGTACATTTGGCAGGACCGAAGACTACCCCCTTTAGGTAATAAATGTACGTAACAGCTCCCTTATTACCTCCCCTTAAAAAAATTATTCTATTAATTTTTTTGAACTTAGTACCCGAGAGAGGTGAGTCAAAACTACCACAAGATATATGAAATGCATAAAGTTATACCATATTAAGAAAAGAATATTAAACGAAATCAATATAACTAAATGATAGTATGCATTAAAGCACACATCCACACTCGACCTACTTTGGAACGATGTGGTAATATTCGAAGTAAAAACAAGTTGAAAATGAAAAATGAAAAAACCATAAAAAAAAGATGATACCAAAATTCAACTAAGTTTTCAAAAAAAAAATTTGAAACATATGATTTCAAAAGTGAAAATGAACAGCAACACTGATGATGATCAATGACAAGAGAATCAATAAAACAGAAAAAATTGAAAATACAATGTGCACAAATGAAGCAATGCAAAATTAAACACTTTAAGAATCAACACCCTTAATGTTTTCTAACACTAGTACGGTTGACTAGTGATCTAACAGTGAGATATCATAACTAAGACCCGTGAATGCAGGTATTACGTGACAACTAAGAAAGTTAGTATGTGTGTGATCCATAATCAATTAAATAGATTAAATTGAATTATTCTAATTTATATATTTCTTAATTACTAACAAATAACCAGTTACTAATATATTCTAAGTAATTCCAATATCACTATCAATATGTCAATGTTCAGTTACAACTAGTTAGTAATCGACGAGACGATGTTCTCAATGTTCCATACACGATAAAATATATTCTCGAACACGATATGTAGTGTAATATGTTCCATAGGAATAACAAATGTATATTTGTCGCTCTTAACAATGTTTCCATACTAATAAAAAGTTACTGTAGTACCAATGTTCCCGTACTAATAAAATGATACTCTAATACCACTGTTCCCGTTCTAACAAAACGTTACTATAGTATCAATGTTCCCGTACTAATAAAATGTTACTACACAAGAAGTAATGTTATAATCTATAAGTAAGTATATCCTGAAAGTTATACTTATACGAATACTTCAGTTATATAAACAGTCTTTATAGATGTACAATCAATGATAATGTACAAAGTTGTTCATGTTATCGGTGAGGATGTTTCAACATCTGGAAGTGGTTTAGTTTCGACAAGTTCGCTTGGGCATCTCGACAAACAGTCTGCGAACACATTCTTCACTCCAGGAATAGCTCGTATTTCAAAATTGAATGGTTGAAGCGCTATAGCGTAACGCGCTGACTTCGATGATTTAACGTTCTTCGTGTTCAGTGCGGTAAGAGCTTTTTGGTCAGATTCCACCACAAAGTGTGAGCCGAGGAGGTAACGTTCCAGTTTTGTGATTGCCCATACTAATGCGAGGAGCTCTTTATCCAGAACGGAGTATTTGAGTTCGCTCTCCGTAAGTTTTCTGGACACGTACATCACCGGAAATAAGGTGCCGTTATATTCCTGCATCAAAACTGCAGCAATAGCGTAAGAAGATGCATCACTGCGAAGAATGAAAGTGAGATTTTTGTTAGGCAACCTCAAAAAAGGTTCATTTGAAAAAAATCGTTTTATATAGTCTAACGCCGTTTGGTGATCCTGCGACCACTTTATTACATTAGATGTGCCTTTCTTCAGTAGAGACGAAAAAGGTGCAGTTATAGTAGACAAATGAGGGATGAATTTTGAATAGAACTGTATTAGTCCTAAAAGAGACCTAACTTGTTTTTTTGTCTTAGGTGCTGAGATGTTTAAAATTTTAGAGACGTTACTGTCTTCTGTATACATGAAACCATGACCTATGCGGTGACCCAGAAATGAGATGTCATGAAAGCCGACAAAAGCCTTTGAAGGTTTCGCTGTTAAGTTATAATCCCGTAAGGTAGAAAGTAAAGCTTTTAATCCATGAATATGTTCATCCCAAGAGTCACTGAAAAGACAGATGTCATCTATATAAGTAATGACATCGGGACGATGAGACAATATGCGGCGCATCATGCGTACGAACGTGGCAGGAGCGTTAACTTACCCGAAAGACATAAAATTCCAATGGAATAGTTCATGAGAACTAGAAAAAGAACAAGTAACTAGTACAAGAAAGAGATGATGACTGCATAGGCTGAGTCATCAAAGAATGTGAAATCAAAATCCAATATAGTATGTTACTATCTGCGTGACGCAGAATCGGGAACCAATTGTAATCGGAGAGAATGGTGGTGGAAATACACACCATTATCCCGCTCGATAGCCATGCGAGCATCTCTATTGGTCCTGAAAGTAACCACGGCGTCACCATACCTGTTATTGGTATGAGGTAACAGACGCACGAACCTAACGTCTGCCGTGTGGTTGAGAAAATCTCCTAGTGCTTGCCAACTAGTTCGCTGTGGCAGATTTTGCACAAGGATGGTGCGAGAAGATGCACCTCTACCAATATAAGTGGTACCATAGTCACAAGAATGTGAACAAGGTTGATGGGTAACATTAGTCCTCTTAGGTATATTATAATATTTCTTATTTATACCTGTAGGATTATTCTTAAATGTACCATACTTTTGTACTTGATTATTATTACTTATGCCAGACAAAGGTGTAGGTGTACGGCATGTCGTAGACACCTGCTTGCTGGGCAAAGTTAAAATCTTACAGGCAACCTTATTGGTATTAATTTTCCCAACGGAGTTACAACCACTCTTATTTTTATTAGGAACATCATTTTCCTTTTTCACAAACGTAACTTTTTTCTTACGATCAGTTGCCTGCTGATCAAGTCGAGGGAAGGTATATGTCCCCCGGAATGACTTACTAGTCTTCACAGGTTGCGTTGAAACCTTAATATCATTCTTAAGAATGGAAGCATGTCGTAAAGGTTGTAATGCATTAGCCACAGTGGCGTAATGAACCATGGAATCATTTTCACTACTAGATTCCGATACATTAGCATTACCCAACATGTTAATAGCATGTGCATGTGACACAACTCTAGGTATAGACTTAAATGCATAGGCATCCTGTATATGCTGATTTTCCCATTCAGCAATTTGCTGTGGGGTACATTCCTTTATATCATGTCTGCGACCCAGGATGACATCAGAAATTGGATTCGGAAGAAGACAGGCGTGGATTTTTCCTGAAAAAAATGGTGTATTTAAATCAATAATGGCTGTGGGGAATGTTTCCACTGTCCCACTAAAAGTAACACATTGGATGGTCTCTCCAGTTGCACAGGCGGGGTCGACCAAAGAGTTCCGCACTCCCACAGTACTGCAGCCTGAATCGAATAAAAGAGAGCATGGAATGCCATTTATAAAACCCTTATTTAATTTAAGGCTTCCTGTTCCATAGTCAGTAGCTGACGTGGCCGTACAAGCCGCTGGTAGGCTTGGTATAATTTGCCCGCATCGCAGCGTTGTGATCGCCTTGGGCTGGAATGGGGTATTACTCTCCTCACAAGACTTGACCTGTTCGAAATCCAGAGAACATGACATAGCACTATGTGCATTAACATTATTATCCTGTTCCCTGTTTGAATGTGTATCACTCAAAGCAACATTAGAGTGTTGTCGTGGCTGGTTCGAAGATCTATATCTTCGTAGCGATCGATTTTGGTTATTATCCCCAAAATTGCTAGTATTTGCATTTTTGTTTACGTTAAAATCACGGTTAGTATGACCATTACCATTGTGCCATTGACCATACTGTCTATTTTGATAACCTTGTCTGTTATTGAAAGATTGTGATCTAAATTTTCCATTATATTAATAATTATTGCTTTGATTATTTCCAAAATTATTCTGATGAAAATCTCGTGATCTGTGAGATTGGCTAGAAGATATATTATATAGAGAAGTTTGACAAAATTGTTTCCCTTTAAAAGAATTGTAATTCTTGTTATTTCCCTTTCTGACTTTTCTATCTCTAAGATTCATTATCATTTTTTTCTGTTTTTCAGCTTCTATTTTCAACTCTACATAATCTGACTTCCACTTCTCATAATTCATTTTGACTTCTTCTAGCTCTCTAGCAATCCCATTCATAATATTTAAATCTTTAACTTCGAGTTCTGCAGCAGCAGTTTGAGTTAGATGTTCAACATCGATAGTGTGTTTACTGACATGTTCTTTATTAATGGCCTTTTCTTTTTCAAGTGCCTCAATGGCATTTTGATGGCTGTTCGTAAGTTCCTCAACCCTTAATTTCAAAAGAGGAATCTCAGATGTCAGTTCTTGAATCTGAGCCAAATGAGCATGACAGTCTGTCTTCATAGTCATATTTAACTTATCAAATTCTCCAATGACCTTATTCTCCTTGTCAAGTAATATTTTTACTGAGCGTACTTCATTCTCTAACTCATTTTTCTCCATGAGTAATTTTTCAATATTTATCTGTTTTCCTGAGACACTTTCTCCTGTTGACATAGAAGATTCCTAAGTTCTTGATTTGCCAAGGTAAGATCTGCTACTTTCTTATCCAAAACTTTCATGTTTTGTTCCATCGTTTTTTCCATATTACACTTTTCTCTCAAAAGAGTTACCTCAGATGTCAGGCTCTGAATTTGAGCCACGTGTGTATTGCAATCTATCTGCAAAGTAGTATTAATAGCAATAGGTTTATTTGCATTGTCACTATCTTCTTCGAAAAATATGTTCATTAAGGAGGTCACCTCATTATCTAACTCTCTTTTCTGACCAAAAGAGGAGTCATGAAATTTCTTATTATCCTCTATCAACACCGTCACTTTATTCTTCATCTCAGCATTTTCAAAATCCATAGCCAACAACTTCTTCTCATATTCCCCTTTTTGCTGTAGCAGCTCATTCGTAAGGGCAATCTCCCTACCCTTGTGCTTCGTTATGGTTTTCTTCAACTCATCCACCTCAATAACACTACTGTCTTGAGTAGTTATTTTTCCTTCATCGTAAAAAATGGTTGATAATAATTTAGCAAGTCTCACTGCTTTCTCTTGTGAAAAGCCATATTTGCACCTAAGAAAAGCAAAATTCTTGAGATCCTGGGTAATTTGAAGTAAGAAATGTTCAATGGCATATTCCTCACAACTTGAACCCCATTTACCTATTCTATCTCCCTCCCGGAGAAAATGATCCAAAATATCCATTATGTCTAATAATTTTTTTCTCACTCTAATAAGTGTTACTCAGTTAATATCCAATTAATTTACACTCTAATCAAAGGTACACGTTCCTGTCCAAGAACGGTATATTTTGTTATCATATAATTATGAAATATGTTAATAATCAATATAGTAATTTATGTAATGAAATGTCATGAAAGCAACAACGTGAAAGACAATGGAAACATTACCGACAAGACACGATAATCAAAGACGAGTGAACACAATCGTAGAAATCAACAAAAATAGAAATGTGTAACTAAAATAGAATATCGTAAAAATTTACGATGACAACTACGATCAGATACTCAACAGGACAATTGACAACACAGTGTAAAAACATAGGTTTTGTAAAAAACTGAACGACAGGAAAGGTGAGACGGACGCATAATACAAACAAAATTCATCATAAAACTAAATACGAGAAAAAATAACTACCAAAAACAACAAGTAAACGTGACGAAACAGCTAAACAGATACTATCATAAGGAACAATTAGCGATCGGAACTTCGGCAAGGTTTCTAGCCTTGGACCGGAATTATCGCTCAATTGAAACTTACAAGTTGAGCCCTACAGAACGTCTGACGAAGAGCCCGAATTGGCTTCGAGATGGATCTCGTTCGTCAGATCAACCTCCCTACCTCCCACGACGAATGTACAACATATAACATGGAAAATGTAAAGATGGACATAACTATAGAAGGCACAGCTAAAAGTAATAAAATGTACAACGAAAGCACGTTATACTCATCTCGCGTGTGCCGGGAAAAAACAATGTGCCTCGTCTCCGTGGATGTTCGTCTGAGGATAAAATACTTCGCTCTGCGTATATAACAACAGCTCGCACGTAATAATGACGAATAGGTGATCCCAAGGCAGTCAGTCACTGTAAAACTTGACGTGGAGGTTGATTGATGACCTTGAGCATTTGGTAACCGTAAGTTGATTCTGATTCATCATCACACTAGGTTCCAAGTTTGAGATGTTGTCGCCTTGAAAGTTCAAATCTTCTTTTCAACCGATACTTGGATTGAGTACGTTCCTGTGAAATTATTTATTTCCAGATCACACTGGCATACCATTTACTGTTGGGGTCGTTCATTCTAATGGTAAAGAACTTCGTTACGCGAATGGTTGCAAAGGAACAAAAATGTCAGAAAATGTTCTTCAAAACGAACTCCAACAAGTAGTGTTTAACTGGTCACTTACTGGCAGCACACAAGTCTGTGATGACTGCACATATATTTTATTTAACGTGACACATACGGAGTGGAACAAGACGATCATAGTTACAGGTGCAAAAGGGTCATACGTCAAAAATGTTGATAATTACTTTTCAAGTTCATGAAGATTCTCTAACAATTAAGTCCTCTTATTCAAGTGACTAAGGATCACTTCCTCTACCATATCATATGTATTGCAGTCAAGTCCGTTGACCTTCTTTCAAGGACGTATCTTATGGCCAACGGATTCATTCTCAAGGAGCAATACTTCTTATCATACTTGTAACAATTCCAGACTTTTTCCATACGATACTTAGGTAGCATATATATATAAAATCCAAATCAATTAACTTCGTTTACTCGTAGGTATCCTCCCTCTACGGTAATTCAAAAGGGCTAACGACTCCGTCTGTCCATTCTAGGAATGACATACTACGATGAATTCCCGCTAGACCAAAACTAGGAGCGGCCTGATACTTTAATTTAACTCAATAAACATTCGATGTGACATGGGGCGACACTTACTTGATACTTCCACTATTGGCTTCATCATGAATACCAGTAGATATCATTACAAATAATAGCTTCTTCAAACTTGCCAGATAAATCCAAGAAATATATATCGGACATAAACATGGTCCGAACTGCCCCGTTCAAAACATGACGTCAGAATACCCTAACTAGGTTACCCGTGCGTCCAAAGCAACTCACACTGCATTGTGCACGTCAGTGCGTGAATCAATCGAACGCACAAATAATATAACTATTTTAAGACTGGTGCGTACATTTGGCAGGACCGAAGACTACCCCCTTTAGGTAATAAATGTACGTAACACTCAGACATTCACTATTTCCAAACTCGCGACAGTAATATACAAGAACAAGTGAAGAGATGGACAGAACATTTTGAGGAACTTCTCAATAGACGAGCTCCTACTAATCCCCCAGACATCCAGCCAGCAGAAGAGGAGCTACTAATCAGATGTGAACGACAAAGTAGAAAAGAAATATAAAAAACCATAAAGCTTCTGAAAGATGGAAAAGCAGCTGGTCCAGATGGAATTCCAGCAGAGGCCATCAAAACAGATATTGATTCCTTTACAGAGATATTATACAAACTACTTGGGAAAGTCTTGGAGAGAGAGGAAATACCAGCAAAATGGAAGGAAGCTTATCTGGTTAAGGTGCCTAAGAAGGGAAATTTACAAGAGTGCACAAATTATAGAGGAATAATGTTACTATCAGTGCCAGGAAAAGTATTAAACAGAATCATCTATCTATATATATATATATATATATATATATATATATATATATATATATATATATATATATATATATATATATATATATATATATATAGAGAGAGAGAGAGAGAGCGGCCGATTGGCAGAAGCGTTAGAGCGCACGCCTCTCGCAGCTAAGTTACCTGGTTCCGAGCTCGAAACCTGGTAGCGCCATGCTCCTGTCAACCTAGCTGTAAATGGGTACCTTACTACTCTTGAGTAAGGAAAAGGCAGCGAGGAAGGAACTAGTAACTCTACTTCTTAAGGCTAGACCTAGTATAGTGAGGTCTCTAACACTTCTTACCCCTACTGCAGTATCTGCTATGGGACTACCTTTATCTTGTCTCTGTTAGGTCTGTCCACGAGTCTGATAGACGCACGTGTCGGTTCACACTTAATGAACCTACATTCAGGTGATGTCCACTTTAACATACTTTCATGCTGTCTGATCTACATGTAATCTCCTATATAGAACACCTGCTCGTTCCTGACCCACTGAAAGGAGTATATTTGTAGTGGGACATCTGCCGCCATATATTATAACACTGATCCATGATACCTGTTTACTGTTTTTCATTACCTCTTGTCTATTAAAGTATTATGTTCTTGCGTTAATTCTTATCTATGAAATACAAGCCTCATGTTATGTCTGAAAGCTGGCTAACATTACATTTTGTTGTGTTTATTGGCAATGTGGGCCCAGTATGTGTTCCATCTTACTTTTATTCTAAAACTGCTCTTTAAAAGTGTCATCAGTAAATTGTTATGTCCAGCGGCAGTTATCCCTCGTGTTCTATCGGCCTAATGATGTTTTCGCCACACTGAAAAAAGCGCAGGGATTCGTAGCCTTACTCACATCTTTAGTTGTTGGTATTTGTTATGTGACGCGCTCTAAGGAAACAAGCTTATAGCATCACAAGGCAGTCCGTGTTCTGGAATCCAGAGGTTAAAAGAAATAAAGTAGCACTCAAAACGCATGAGTGGATGACTCTGGACAGGAGATTTTGAACTGAAATAATTGAAATAATATGTTACACAAGAAGATGAAAGGCAACAAGTAATAAAATATGTATATCCGCCATGTATCAGAGGTGGGAAAAAAGGAATTGAAGAGCACATAATGAATTACAGGATGGCACAGGAAAATGTGACGATCGCAGTTATTTTGTCACAATCTCAAAAAAGCAAGGAAAGAATAGGACTTCTGCTCCAGGCATGTCGTAAAAGGCGATTAATATGAGGTTGTGCATGGGACTGGCAGCCTAATTATTTAAAATAAATTGGTACAGAAGCCAGCACTGCAAGAGTTTGTGATTAGGCGCAGGCCTCCTCAAGGGGGTCATCTGCACCGGTGGCAACCTGCTCCATAAGACACGAAAAAGATGATGAACGAACGAACGAACTGTATTTTCAAATGGTTAAAAATTGGGCACGCAGGCCCGTCTGACATTCTGCCCTTCCTCTCTCTCTCATCATGCATACTGTATCCTTTCATTCTCACATTTACTTTAAGCATTATTTAGGCATTTATCATTATAAGAGTAATAAAACATTAAACATTTGCAATAATCATGTACAGAGTAGACAGTAAAGTAAACAAGTTCTTACTATAGGCTACCCAGTAAAGTTAACAAGTTTAAGCAAATCCAGTTTTGGTAAAGTTCCTGTAAAAAAGAAAAATATTCACTATCTCTTTCATACAGTGGCCACTCAATCACTCTTACCTACTCTTGGTGATATCCCTTGGAATTAAAATGTTTCCTGACTATATAAAAATGGTCAGGTTTATTTCCCAAATTGGCCCCAGTCCATCCTCTAACAAATAAAGACTAGTGAGGTGAACGCCGAATCTGGTGTGGGTTTTCCTGGATGAACAAAATGTTACCGCCAATAGTTGATGTAGAACCGTGATCTTGGGGTTCACATTTAAAAGAGGAAAACACTTCCAGTATTGGGAAACACCTGGTTGCTTAAAAAAAGTTACAATTGATAAATGATGATAATCCTATCGGCTGGCTCTATGGTAGAGTGCCGATTCTGAAACAGCGTAAATTCTGGATGCTACGCTTGAATGCGACTGTCAGAAGTCGGGAATAAATGTTATTTTTTTCATAACCCAGTGGGCTGATAAAAATTGAAAAATATTGCTGGGTTTTGTAAGTCCAGTTAAATTTACAAGTTAAAATGTTTCTCATGTATCGTTGGCAAATACTTGCTCACCAATGAAATTTGTGACCCTCAAGCCAAGAAAAGATAACATTAACCAATCAGTAAAAAGAGAAGAGACCGCTGGACCCCTTGATCAGGTCAGCTAGGAATATATAATAAACATTTATGGAAAAATGCTACTAATCTATATAGCTACATACGAGTATATGCACTCAGACGGGGAAAAAACGATCTCTTATCCACTCCGTCAGTCCTGATTAAACTTAAAAGGCACACGGTGTCTTTAGCCTACCCTATCGCCCGTCGCTAGCGCTGAATTTTCAGGTCGGATGAGTTATGCAACCCCCCCCCCCCCCCCCTTTGCTCGCGCTTAACGATCAGCGGACAATGTCAGTTATCACAAACTATCGCCGGTCGTTAAGTAGCTATTAATTTGGTCGGCGTCTGATAGTTTAGTCGTATGATATTAAATAATAGGCACTTATAATAAATACGCACAATAAAATAAAACGTGAATTCTTTTCTGTCACTATCAGTCGCGCCTAGCATTTAAACCAGTCAGCTAACCGTCTCTTCTTGTGTGAGAAAGCGTGTGGTGAAAATTAACATTATAACTGAACATCTGGTATGAAATAGCTACGCGTTATTTCATTTCACTAGTTTTAACGCTAGAAAATCAAAGTGAATTATAATGGTAAAAGCTAACACTTTTAATTGGTAAAAGCTAACTCTTTTAAACACGTAAACACTAATTTCTATTACCAGAAAATCAGAATGAAAATCCCCACGAATGCTATTAACACATTTAGCGAAATGGTTCTAGAACTGCGTGCTAAGACTATCCAAAAATTCTGAGTGACAACTGATAGCAGGTTTAAGAAAACACAGTTTATATATCATTATGTTTCTTTGATCTATAGATGATGTTACTTTTCGCACTATTGTGTGAGTAACGGAGAATCAGAACAGAGTTCCCAGATAAAGGCTTATGATCGGTCTTCCGTCGAGCGTTGCTAGCCGACATCAGAAGAATTCTTACGTCTAACGGGTCTTCTCTGTACGAATGCCCGCTTCCGAAGATCAAAGAGCCCAGGGGTTTCTGACTTTTTCTGAGTACGAACTTCAAAAGATTATGTGTTATTCACGTGCGGTCTGTCAGGTATCGTATGATTGACAGATAAGCTCGCGTGATGAGACGAGGTGAACAAACCTGATTCTCTACCTGTTATGACGGGCAGGTCACGAAAGTTTGTAAACACTTTATTTGCTTATGTTCAAAGAATAGAGGCGTGACGAAAAAGTGAGTAGACACAGGCTTTAAATGCATGGTTTTGCTAGCAAATCCTAGAACGCTACGAGGTCACAAAAGACTGTCAGATTACTGTAGGCTCTTTTTTCCCAGGATTTTGTGAATAAATTTCTCTTTGTTAAATAGGAAGCGTTTCCTGAGGGGTGATATTTGAAGATAATTATATAAATCTATACAATGTGATTATTGTTCATCAGCAACAATGCGCATTGCGCGTTTTTTAAGCGAGCGGAGCTTTTTTGTGTTTGATACGGAACAACCATCCCAGATTGTGGAACAATAGTCTAGATGCGTTTGTATATGAGATATGTAGAACATTTTCCTTACATCCTCGTCAAGGAAATGTTTAATTTTGGCTCATTGGTAAACTTTCTGTGCTGTTTGCTTTGTGATGTTCCAATGTATAGCTGAAGTGTTGTTTTCTGCAAATTTTGTAGTTTTTGTCTGGTTGATATTAACATACATTTTGTTTTACTAATATTTATTTGCATGCGATTCTCGTTGCTCCATTTAATAAGATTATGTGTATCATTTTGTAAGGATTGTTCTAGTGTGGTGCAACTTTTATCACCTGTATAAACAGTACAGTCATCGGCAAACAGGTCACATGATGAGTTTTTGAAATATAGAGGAAGATCATTAATGTATATGGTAAAGAGAAGAGGGCCGAGAATAGAGCCCCGAGGAACACCTGTATTGACAACGGTTGGGTTTGACAAGGAATTATTGTAAGACACTAATTGTTGTGTATCAGACAGGAACGATTTAATTAACTTTACCAGCTTTGTTGAGGATTGTTGCATGGTTTGCGAGCATTTTGGTTTTAACTTGTTTCGGATGGTCGCACCATGTAACACCTCCACTAAAATAGAATAATAAGGTTCGCGTATATTACGCGTTAGGCTAGTAACCAGGGAGTCTGTGTGTAGCCTTCGGGCGTATAACAGTGTTTTCAGATTTGTGTGGTAGAACCACTAAGGATTATGTATAACCGTTAATATAGTGCTTGTAAAGCTAATAAAATAAGAATATGTTTTAGGACCAGTGAGTCCAGGATTTACGTAAGACGATAGAATTAAAACGCGATATTCGTGAAACACGATAATGTGTAGCGGCTGTTAGAGCCTGACGAGCAATGCCAAATATAATATAGAGTTGTGATATATATACTGAAGCACATTAAAAACGCACCACTATTATATATACTGATGCCGAGAAGCTGGCAAAAAAAGTGTGGGAATGGATTTTCCCCGTGTTTGCCATGAGGTAGAGAGCGAATGGCTGCTGGAATGGAAAGTGCAAGATTCAACCCACGGGTGTGTGTACAGACTACATGAAAACGATGAAAGTTACACGTGCAACACGATTCCCAACAGCTATGACCCTGAAAATGTGTACGCGTTCTGGCAGTATACTCGGTATAAAAAGGCCGTTGAGACAAAACACCCAGTACATGTGCTTGAAATGCCACGACTATCTGAAAACGACCGCCAACGAACCATTGGTATGTTGGAGACCGGAATGAGCTCGTGGGCCATTGCCAGAAGGATGAATTGCCACCACAGCACTATTGTACGTCTCAATGAACGTTACGGAACCACTGGCAGTGCCCGGGATAGACTTCGGAGTGGCCAACCACGAGTTACTACCCCTGCGCAAGATCGTCATATTGTGCTGAGTCACCTAAGGAATCGTACTCTCCCGGCAAGTCAAACAGCAAGAGCAATAGTGGGTAGACATGGGCAAGTCTCTCTAATGACAGTCATACGATGACTCAGAGATACAGGCCTTACTGCAAGACGACCTTATGTTGGGCCAAACTTGACTCACAGACATCGTTAGCAGCGCCTGCAATGGGCAGAGCAACATATCCGATGGACTAGACTGCAGTGGAATGCTGTCCTATTCACAGACGAGAACAGATTCAACATATCCTTTGCAGATGGACGTATGCGGATTTAGCGACGGTGTGAAGAGCGCTTTGCAGATTGCTGTGTCAACCGATTTCGAGGTGGCAGTATTCACATTTGGGGAGGATTCAGTTTTCACCATCGCTTGCCTCTTCACGTCTTCCGTGGAAATGTTAATGCTGTGACATATCGAGATGAGGTTCTGGATGCACTGGTTGCTCCTGCGTTCACAATTTATCCAGACTTGCAGCTTCTCCAGCAGGATAACGCACGTGCATTTTTTTGTATTTTTGGTTTTCTGCCTTGCTTGCACAGAATGCAATGAATTTCATAACAATCAAATGTACAAATTAATGACCAGCATGGATTCAAAGGAAAATGAATAAAGATTCCAAATATGTAAACTTGTACACACTTATATTTACATTTCACACTCTGTTCCTGGATTATACAGGTGGTGCGTTTTTAATGTGCTTCAGTATATATTAGGCAGAGATCCTAATGGAACTGTAAGCAGAAATATTAAGACTGCGTCAATATAATAATTATGCCAAATGCTTGGTAGATAGATTTGGTTGAAAGATAATGAACGATATTTAAAACGGTTATATGACAGACGTGCAATGTCTGATACTGTAGACTTTGAACTGTGATAGCAAGTGTCTTTAATGTGGAATATTTCATTGTCTATAATCCATGAAGAAACGATGAATGAGTATTAAAATGTTACAGTCGTCCAAACGAGACTTGTTCACTAAAGTCGTAATGAAAGTTCCAGTTATGTTATTGTAGCAAGTTTAAATTGCTGGGGAGGTTATGATGTTATACCTAAAAGGAAAGAAATCGGTGTCTGTGTTAACCGTGTGAGGTCAAGCACATGTAGGCCCCTGACTCTAAAAGATGATGATGTGGTATTTGCAGGGAATCTAACGCTACCTCCTTAGATCTCACACGGTCACTATTTTCTGCTCTAGTGTCTGGTGTATGATGTACCTAATGTCTAGGGGAGAAATGGAAATGATGGTACATAAACACAAAACACTTTAACTCACCATAAGGAATTGACTAAAACAGTGGTTAAGGTTTTTCTTTAAAATTCAATATTTTCTTTTTACAATTTAATCTGCCTGTCCCGCCATCTCTTTTGGACAGGTCTTTGAAAATGAGGAAATCTCTCCCCTTTCACTCCTATACCAACTAATTTGAATTTACTCCAATGCCTTTTTCTAAGCTGGCGTCCCCACTAACGTTATGAAAAAAACAAGCAGGAACCACAATGTCTTAGTGTTATTAGACATTTAGTATTTTCTCAATAACTTGGCTAATACTTGGACTACCATATTTTTTAAAACACATTTTTGCTCAGGGGACTCTAAGCTATACTACCATATGATTTTTATGGTCAGTTTCAGTATGGTTTAGATTTTCAATTTTGTCACTGTCAATCGTCAAATATAAATTTTACACAAGTCGGCTATCTTCCCCCTCTCATCTCTCTCTAGCATTTTTATTCAAATAACTAACTTGTTTGAGTGACGTCAGAAAAACATTACTCGGCGAGAATTTAAACTGTCGGTGTGTATATATCATCGGGCCAATCCCACAGCGTGTCGAGCGAAGCGGTGTTTTGCGCGGCGGGTGTTAGAATTTGCGTTAATCATTACTGTGTTCTCGTGTTACACTACCAAAAAATGTCCGAATCACAACAATTAAAGGCGTTAAAGTTAAAGTATTACGTTAATTCAGACAGTAACTTGGCGGCACATTTCTGGAAGATCGTTAATTATAAGTCTTGCCGCAGTCTCTATCAGATCGGGCAAAATGTTAAAAATGTTTAAAGTACGTCACAAGGAAAGCGAGTAGGTTTATACGGCGGTATCGTTTCTAAGAACTACCATGGCACAAAATTCAGCGCGATGCTGGCGTGTGAGAGGATTATAGTCAGACACATACGGGCGGGAGTATTTATTATCATAGGACTAATATCTTACTGAAATGATCGATTATGTCGCAGATTTTACTACACACCTCCCGCCTAAAACATGCATTCATTTGCAGGTTATAATCTGCGAGATAACTTAGCTCAAATGAAGTCTTACACATTTTTCTGATCTTCATCATAAGGATGTCTACTCAAAAAGTCTGCACCGACGTTCTGAGGGCCGGGAATATATTCAATCAGAAATGAGTATGGCTGTAATAATAATGACCATCTCAATAATCTGGAATTTTCACGCTTGGCTTGTGACAGGAATACGAGAGGTGAATGATCCGTTTGGACCACAAATGTCCTGCCATATAGATAAATCTGGAATTTTTTTATAGCCCATATCAAAGCTAGACATTCCTTTTCACTTGTTGAATAATTGTTTTCCGCTTTGTTCAACTTGCGGCTTGCATAAGCGACTGGGTTCAATTCTCCATCTTGTGAGGAGGACCTTTGCAACAATGTAGCGCCCAGGCCCACATTGCTTGCGTCACTTCTCACGATAAATTCTTGATTCAAGTCAGGCAATTGTAATACTGGCCTGCTTGTGAGTTTTTCTTTTAACTCCTGGTAAGCCAATTCACACTGTGCGGACCAATTTATTGTATCAGGTTGACCCTTGCGAGTTAAATCCGTCAGAGGAGCACATATAGAGTTAAAATGTTTAATGTACTTTTGGTAGAACCCACACAACAACACGAAAGATCGCACATCTTTCTTTGTTTGTGGTCTAGGTGCTCTTTTCAATTTTTCCAGATTCTTGGGATCAGGGGTCATGCTACCCTGATGTACAGTATGTCCCAAGAATTCCAACTGTTTACAACCAATACAACATTTTGTTGGTCTAGCGGTCAAGTTAGCCTCTCTGAGTCTATGAAACAGCATATTCAAAGAGGTAACGTGTTCCTCAAATGTTTCCGTAGCAATGAGGATATCATCCATAAAATTCGAAATACATGGATTTTTCAGGAGATCCAACAATTTTCGCATCATCCTAGAAAACACACTCGGGGCATTTTTCAGCCCAAACGATAACATGTTGAACTCATAATGACCTTCCGAGGTGCTAAAGGCTAAATAAGGTCGAACCTCAGGCTTTACTGGAATTTGGTAATAGCCTTTGCTAAGATCCACCTTAGATAAATATTTTGCCTTGTTCAGCCTGGCAAATAGTTGAGTAGTATCAGGTAATGGATCCACCTGACCTTCTGTGACAGCATTCAGTTTCCTGTAATCTATGCACAGTCTATGGTCTCCCGATGGTTTCCGCAACAAAACCACACAGGAACTATAAGGAGACTCACTGTGAGAAATAATCCCTTCTTGTAACAAATAATCTATCTCCTCTTTCAAAGCTTTTTCCTTAGCGAAAGGAATCGAATAGGGCCTCATACAGATAGGTGCTGGGTCTAGTAGTTTCATATCATATTCCAACAAATTTGTGTGCCCCGGTTTATCCGTTAACACATCTGTATGTTTCTCAAGAACCTGTTGAACCTTCTCCCTCTGTCCTTTTGTCAGGTGATTACTGATCTTCACCTGTGCAAACGTTTCACTGGTTTTCAGTGGATATTCAAATGAGGTGAGAGGGTCATTTTTCATTTCGGTTGCGATAGACAAGGTCATTAGGTGTGTTCCTTCCTGGATTTGTCTGTCCAGATATTTCTTCAAAAGGTTCACATGATAGACTTTTTCCTTTCCCTTTTTGTCTATCTTAGAATTTGTTCTGGATACCTTTTCCAAAACTGTATATGGACCTTGCCAACTGATCTATAGTTTATTGTTACTGCCGGGCAATAGAAGAAGTACCTTCTACCCTACAGCAAGCTCCCTATCCTTCGCTTTCTTTTTATAATAAGCAGCATGCTTTTTCCTGGCTTGTCTCAAATTATCATTTGCCAGTTTCCAACTAGTTTTTAAACGAGTGGTCAGTTCGTTCACATATTGATAGGATGAGGTAACAGTCTCCTCTGCCTTCTCATCTGTCCAAGTCCTTAACAAGGTTACATATGAACTTTTAATTTTTCTGACATATTTTTCATAACATTAGAAGCCTTGTGTTGAGGACGTTTCTTCCTTGTGTCATCACACAAGAATCTACCACTACCGATTCTTTTCCTGGGGTTTTCTCCCCACTTTAGGTTCATTGTGAGAGGAGATCTCTCTCTTTTCGTTTCCTCCAGTTTATATAATTCTGACCGAGGGATTGTCATCTTAGTCTGGGGTAAAACTACTCGTCGCATAGTGGCCATTCTAATACATTCAAGTGAAGACTGTGTGTGAAAATGGGGCTCCTATTCCACGTTGTCTACTTTATTACAATTATTTTTATTTCCAGGCCTAAGTTTGCCCCGTGCCATGTCTAGATCCTGCACATTTTCCCACTTGTGGATGTTCCCTCATGAAATATGCCGCAGGCTTCTACGAAATTCTCAATAACCATCTTTACATCTGGCCAGTAATATTTTTGCAAAACCTTTTGGCAGATGGTACCTACTTTCTCGTGGTCCCCATCTTTTCCAACATGTAAACTCCTTATTACGTCTGCCCTAAACATCTTGGGAAGTACCAGTTGTCCGTGACCCTTTGAACCAGTTCCGGCCTTCCTATATAACAATTTATTCTTCAGATAAAATTCTCCTTTATTAGGAGGTGTATGGTAGGTACGCAATTTTTGAAAGCACTGCTTCAGTGACCTATCTTGAGCCTGTGCCTTCCTCATCTCCTCTGGATGAGTATTTATAGGTTCATCTTCCTTTCTGGATTATGATCGGGTCTGGACGGCTGCCAAGACCACATGTCTCTTGGGATTCCCCAAGTAGACATAACGACACCCCAATATCAGAGAGTAGATGGGTGCGTCGATCACTGCTGCTCTGATTACACCTTCCACATAGCGAGTTTTCACATTTATTCTTGCAATGGGAAGTGTCATGAGTGGTATGTCCTTGGTCGCCCCTTGTATCTCCACTGTTTCTGTGGTATACTGATCTGGGTTCACCAAGTGCGAGCTCACGACAGAATCAAAATCTAAACCGGTATCATAGAGGCACCTAATGGTGACATCATTGCATACAACATCCTCACAAACTGGGGGGTGATAAGGTTCCTGCTGTCCAGCAGGTTTGTCCTTTACTTCCTTGTTCCCCATTTTCATAGCAGCAAATCCAGCAGGTTTACTTTTACAAAATTTAATGTCATGTCCTTCCCTCTTACAATATCTACAATATAATCTACCTTGATGAAAAGGTTTTCTTTCATCATTCTTTCTGTCATTGAAATGTGAGGTTTTATTTTTATAATCATTTCGAGGCCTATCAAAGTTTTGCTTACCTCTATTGTCAAATTTATTATAGTTTTGTGGGGCCTTATAATGATCTACTGGTTTCTTTTTGGTGCCAGCTACCTCTGCCTGGGCTGCCTGATACCTCTCAGCGACATTAATTATCTCACCCAGCCTCTCCGCGCCCTGTTCCATGAGAAACTTTCTCATGTCTGGAGCCATGGACTCTCTCATCTGTTCTATGAGTATCATCTCTTTGAGATCTTGGGTTTTCCTCAAAGTAGCCCATTTCTCCATATACGTTTCTAACCGGGCGGAGAACTGGTGATAGGTCTCACCCGACAGTAGCCTGGCATTCCTAAATTTTTTTCTATAAAACTCTCCGTTCTTTTCGTATCGTAACAAAAGAGCCTGCTTCAACATGTCATGGTTGTCTTGGTCATCCCTGCTCATTTTGGAAAAAACGTCATAAGCTGTTCCCCGAAGACCTTGAGACAACTTTACACCCCATCTTTCTCTTTCTAACCCATAAGTAGTGGCTAATACTTAATATCTGCTCAAATATGACTCAATGTCATCATCCTTTTCTACAAAATAGTCTAGATGGAACCCCATGGCTGAGTTGGAGGCCCCCTGACTAGCAGTAGCATCAGAGGTAGAGGGGCTGTGACCATTGTCCGGAGCAAGGCCTTGCAACTCTAACTTCCTTAGTCGCAACTCATGCTCCCTCTGTAATCTTTTATCTTCTGCTTCCCTTTGCAGTCGTTTCTCTTCTGCTCCCCTTTGCAGTCGTTTTTCTTCTGCCTCCAATTTTCTCTCCTCAAATTGGAGCCTCTTGATCTCAGCCTCTCTATCAGCCTCTAAGGCCCTGGCCTCCTTGTCAGCCTCAATTTGTAACCTTTTAATTTCAGCCTCTCTATCTAACTCTAATTTCGTAATCTCCTTAGCCTCTTCTACCTGTATTTTCCTTTCCTCAGCTAACCTATGTTCTTCCCTAGCAATAAATTTATCACATTCTGAGGTGACATAGTCAATCAAGACTTGACCCTACATATTCATTTCCCTGGCAGTCTGCACAGCCGCAGAGCGAAACTTGGCCAAATCTGCCATCTGATAAATACAAAATGTTCTAACTAAATTTCTAAAATAAATGCAAATTTACTTAATTAACTCCAGGTTCTGACACTTCATTAAATTCCCAAATCTTGGGCAATAGTAATTATGGGGATTCCCTGGGAAAATAGAATTGATGTTAATGCTAAAACCCAGACCCCAATGTATGTAGTACTAGGAGAAATTCAATTCCCGGACACGCCTACCAATATATGTAGCAAGTTTAAATTGCTGGGGAGGTTATGATGTTATACCTAAAAGGAAAGAAATCGGTGTCTGTGTTAACCGTGTGAGGTCAAGCACATGTAGGCCCCTGACTCTAAAAGATGATGATGAGGTATTTGCAGGGAACCTAACGCTACCTCCCTAGATCTCACACGGTCACTATTTTGGCTCTAGTGTCTGGTGTATGATGTACCTAATGTCTAGGGGAGAAATGGAAATGATGGTACATAAACACAAAACACTTTAACTCACTATAAGGAATTGACTAAAACAGTGGTTAAGGTTTTTCTTTAAAATTCAATATTTTCTTTTTACAATTTAATCTGCCTGTCCCGCCATCTCTTTTGGACAGGTCTTTGAAAATGAGGAAAAGATAGTTTACATAAAAGGATTAACTAAAATGTGTGGACACTTTGTCCGATAAGTATAATGTCACTCTATCTCTCCTGTTGGTGTATTCACAGATTACAACTTTATTATCTAATAGTGTTTGTCACTTGTTAGGAGGGGCTGTAGTTTCATCACGCCCCATAACATCCTGGGTATGATTGGAAATACCAAAGTTTATTAAAATTGAATTGTCAGATATACCCAGATGCTAACACATCACCTGGGATTCTTTGTAGAAGGATAATTCAGTATGTAGTTGCAGAAAATATAGATATCTCAACACGCACAAGCTCCTCCAGCTATCTGCTGACAGCATAAACGTTTTACCGGAGACTTGTTGGCGTTACACTCACTCATCAGGTTTCCTGTCACCGGCTGGCAACAGGAAATAAAACCTCACAATTTTCACAGAAATATGTTACAAATAACGCTGACTTGCAAAGAATGGCCTCAGTTTTTCTCTGCCCTGCACAGACTGCGAATTAATTCTTTATTTTATAAATTAACACAGCTGATCTCAGCGTATTTGATAGAAAAAGTTTTTGTCAACTGGCGATGAGCAGTGAAAGCTTTTTGCTAATATCTATTAGTACTGGCCAATGAAAAACTTGCGACTACCAGAATTCAAATGTAGTTTTTGAAAAAAAAAATTCCAAACAACTCTGTGTCTGGTAGTCGATTGGTCAGTTTGCGTTAGGTATGCCCAATAGAAAAAGATGTTTCGTTTTTAGTTACATTTTTCCTATCTCTCCCCTTTCACTCCTATACCAACTAATTTGAATTTACTCCAATGCCTTTTTCTAAGCTGGCGTCCCCACTAACGTTATGAAAAAAACAAGCAGGAACCACAGTGTTATTAGTGTTATTAGTGTTATTAGTGTTATTAGACATTTAGTATTTTCTCAATAACTTGGCTAATACTTGGACTACCATATTTTTAAAAACACATTTTTGCTCAGGGGACTCTAAGCTATACTACCATATGATTTTTATGGTCAGTTTCAGTATGGTTTAGATTTTCAATTTTGTCACTGTCAATCGTCAAATATAAATTTTACACAAGTCGGCTATCTTCCCCCTCTCATCTCTCTCTAGCAGTTTTATTCAAATAACTAACTTGTTTGAGTGACGTCAGAAAAACATTACTCGGCGAGAATTTAAACTGTTTGTGTGTATATATCATCGGGCCAATCCCACAGCGTGTCAAGCGAAGCGGGGATTTGCGCGGCGGGTGTTAGAATTTGCGTTAATTATTACTGTTGTCTCGTGTTACACTACCAAAAAATGTCCGAATCACTACAATTAAAGGCGTTAAAGTTAAAGTATTACGTTAATTCAGACAGTAACTTGGCGGCACATTTCTGGAAGATCGTTAATTATAAGTCTTGCCGCAGTCTCTATCAGATCGGGCAAAATGTTAAAAATGTTTAAAGTACAGCACAAGGAAAGCGAGTAGGTTTATACGGCGGGATCGTTTCTAAGCTCTACCATGGCACAAAATTCAGCGCGATGCTGGCGTGTGAGAGGATTATAGTCAGACACAAACGGGCGGGAGTATTTATTATCATAGGACTAAAATCTTACTGAAATGAGCGATTATCTCGCAGATTTTACTACAGTTATACGACTGATGACCGTTGACCTTTAAGGTATGAATCAAAAGAATCCAACACTCTGTCAAGACACTAAGAATTGAAATACTAGAAAACACTGACAGTCAAATATATATGAAGTTTAAGGAAATGAACATTAATACTCAACTATCAAAAATAACAAAAATGAATCCGGTTGCAGCAAAGAAAACGATACACAGTGATAGACAAAACTGCATGAAACGAAATAATATTAGCCCCATCAATTCTAAGAAGAAAAAGTCTGCAACAGCTTAATATTTATGTTCATTGCTTCTAATTTTCTGATTAAAATAAGGTGATCTATCATATCAAATGCTTTTTTGAAATCTACAAATATTGGTCCACAGATGATGATGATGAACCAGTCAAAGCTCTTATCTGCCTTTGAGCTGCGTAGGCTAGTCGCCACATGTAACGACTGTCATTTTTTCTCGAACCACCTATTTTTTTTCTGTTGATGTTGACTGTGCCAGTATAATGAATGCCCCTACACAACAGATAGGTTATCAGTGTATCCACAGTGTAGTATCTGTCAGCAAATACATGGTGGCCCTTCCCAATTCCTTGCAGCAAGAAATCAAATACCTTCACCGCCTGACTTGTTGTAGAGTCATTAGCAAGAATATATGATGTATTCTTCCCAAAGTATGTCAATACAGAATAGACATATCCAGTGGCAGAATCACACAATCCAAAGGTCTAAATGTGATACTTGCTTGGCTTTGTTGCATTGTACTGCTTGTGTTTCCAGCGTCCATTATACCCAATAACCATTTCATCAATGGCTAAATTCTGAAATGGATAAAATGCATCCTGGAACTTCGCAACGAGCAAATTTAAAAAAGGCTCTATTTTGTCCTTCCCTTCTGAATCAGCATCTCCAACATGCATCATTGTATGGTAATTATTTCAAACCTAGATCTTGAAAACATATTGCCATACCAGGGTGTATAATTATGAGGTGTATGTGCCCAATAATCTTTTACCGATGGCTTTTTATCTAAACCCATCGCAGTTGTTACTGCGAAAAATTTCAAAAGCTCATAGTCAGTGACAGGTTTCCAAGCAGCAGACGAAGATCTGTTTGAAGATGGGGGTTTTGAATTCTTTACTTCAGCATAATCATTTATTACTTTGACCAAAGAATGTAAAACATCTGGTGTCAGCAATGTAAGCCAGCAATCAAGTACAGAGGAACTTGCATCAAGATTTGCTTGCAAACCTGGTTCATGAGTTGGATCAAAATAAAAACTATTTGTTGTTTCACCCTCAGTCACTTGATCCCATTGTTCTCTTATTTTAGTTAGGCCTAGGCCTACAGTATTTCCTGCACTATTTCCTGCACTATTGGTAACTCTAACCGAGGTTTTCGCTCTTTTACGACCCACTGATGGCCCAGGACTTCTAATATCTTCATTGCTTGAATTTTCACTTCTAGTGTTATCATCACTGCCATAAAATTCACTACCTGAATGAATGTCCACATTGTTTTCACTGTCCTCATCGTCGCTAGAACTATCAATCAATTGCTGAAATAAGTTTCTAGCCTGTTCAGCAGTTAGACGAGGTGTACGTGCGTTTTTTGTGGCGATATCATTCGTTGCCATAGTAAACAGTTTTGCGATTTGGTAACTAACCTGAAACGTGTAATAAATATGAATATAATATCACTTTTGAGAAGCACAAATTTACCCACGCTTTGGAATGTCGTTTTCCGGTGTTAAATTAAAATCTCGAACCAGATCAGAATGTGTTTCGTCATATATTTCATTCGTTATCTTACTAAACTTAGAAAGCCGATGGGACCGGTTTGCCGTCCAAATGTGTTTCTTTCGTAAGCCGCCCCCATTGGCTTGCGGTAGTTAATGAGTTAAGCCCAGGCTTAAATTCTATTTTACTATTTACTTATCTTAATTACAATAATTTCTTTGCCGCCATGTACAAATATGTTTTAAGGAAGCCCTATTCTTCTGACATGCCACAGAACGCCAATATTGCACTTCTTTCTCCCAGTTATATTTCTGGAGGCTCCCTTCGCAGTACGCTGTAATTTTCTGCAGTGGTGGGTTTTGTTTTACTTGACACGGTTGCAATGCCCACACAGAACCTCCTACAACATGTCTGAAGAAACAGTGCTTCTATTCTATTTGTATCTTTTCGGACACCCCTGGGACCCACATAAGTGGGTACCACTTATTATTTCAAAAAAATATCTGACGAACATTACCATAGTAACAAGTACGCACGTTTCTGTCTTGACGGTTTAATCTAGCCCCGGTCGTAAAGGAAAATAATTGCACAAGAGCACGTTTCATGTCTACGTGATATCACACAGAGACAGCGATCATAGATTAATGGCAACATCTGATCTGTGGGCACATTCGACGTTTGGAAAAATAAGAGGAAAACTGTATCAGATGTGGAAAAGCCCATTAGGCTGCTCACACCGCAGCAAAAACAAGAAAATAACAAATAAAAGACATGAAAGAACAGAGGAGAGAATTAAAACATGGAAAGAAAGAAAGAACGAACGAACGAAAGAAAGAAAACAGAATTATAAGCTATTTGCTTAAAAAAAAACGTCGACTGTTCCCAGAAATACACATGCACTTCAAAAAATCAAGGGGGGGGGGGGGGGGGGGGGGGGAGAGAGAGAGAGGGGGACACGATTCAATGTTGTCATCTAACGCAACAACAAAAGTTATTGATTACGAGCAGATCTCGCTGAGTTTTCGACAACTCTTAAATAAATAACAAGTCAGGAATAACAAGATTCAAATTAAAACTGCCAAAAAACTAGGCAGCACGACAGTTTTGATGGTTTAAAAAAATCAATGTAATCATGTTATCTCCCACAAAGGAATTAGGCAACTGGAAAACATGTATATGAAATTTTACATGCCTTTTAAAATCTCCAGTATTTTTAAAATGTGGATCCTGCATTTCAGATGACCAGATATAACAGCAAATACAGACCTGCTGAATAAACCAGATAAACAGCCAATACAACATGGTATTACCGAATGAAAGTGGAGATGGGTACGATTAACCCTCAAAGAACAATCATATGTATGATGTTTGATTTGTTTAAATTACAGAAGAGAAGGTTAATTTCTGTTGAATACCGCAACACAGGGCGCGCTTCGAGAATGTCGAGGTTCATTCAAGTGGAACCAAATATTACACAGTGATTGTAACAATTAAAAAATATGAAGAGTTTATCGTAAATCATGAAGTGTACAGTCTGAGCTTATTTTAAATTTAGTGAGCGAGCTAAATTTGCTGTCCTTGTTGCAAAACCTGTAACAAACGCTAATTAGTTCCGCTTATTTGACCTTGCTGCATCTTCGATTAGTCGAACTTTTTTTAGAATTTGAAACAACGTCTGGTGAATGACCCAGATAGATCTTTTATTATGTATCCTGGGCGTGAAACGTTATTTACAAACATTAAGTTGCTTTAAACATTTTTGCTGTAGTACTTTACGATAATTTTTATTCAGTGCTTACAAAGTAATACGCATATCAAGTAAAATATACATTACAATACACATTACTCATAGGTTCTGGACTACTGAATTTGTGCATTCCAATCCTTCCTGTCTTGCTCTGTCTTTCAAGTTTGCTTATGTTATGACTTTCGTCACATACATTGTGAGCAGTAGTTAGTAGTTGTGATGAAGGCAGCCCTGTGACAATCTTGCTGTAGCCAAGCGTCAGCCTGTCAGGACTGATAGCGCGTTCATAGTTGAAAATTGCAAAAAGCGCTATTAATGTCACGATGTATGTCCATCCCTCGCTAGAAAACAATTATTGGGCCGATGTTGATAGATTTTCGCATTTAAGAAGTTAGCTAAATATTTTTAGACGAATATTAAACTGATTTTAAGTCATGTCAGTCCTTCACATACCTAGGATGCATAGTAACACCAGACGGCGGGGCAAGCAAAGACATCAACATCAGAATGAATAAGGCAAGATCAGCCTTTTTTTTTTAGCCTAAACAGCATCTGGAAGTCCTCTCAATACAGCACAAGCACAAAATTAAGATTATATCAGAGCTGTGTGCTTTCTGTGCTTCTCTATTGTGCGGAATGCTGGAGAGTTACGGAGAAGGAAATGTTGAAATTGTCCTCTTTTCACACAACATGCCTAAGAAAAATTTACCAAATCTTTTGGCCGAATACCATCACCAACCAAGATCTGCTTACTCGGAGCAAGCAAGAGGACATGCACACCATCATAGCTGGCAGACGCTGGAGCTGGGTTGGCCATGTCCTCAGAAGAGACCCCGATGCCATCACAAGAACAGCTATGCTTTGGACCCCTGAAGGAAAACGAAAGAGAGGCCGACCAAAAACAACCTGGCGGAGGACTGTGGAGGCTGAGATGCAAAGAATGAACCAGAGTTGGGGCACCGTACGAAGGATGGCCGCCGACCGAGCAAAGTGGAATCAATTTGTTGTTGCCCTACAAGACGCCACTAGGCGTGATGGCCACTGACTGCTTTGACGGTCAGCGGCTAAGGATCAAAGAAGAAGAAGTCATGTCAGTATTAAGAACACTACATAAGCGAATTTCTAGGCCGCATTTTAATGTCAGATCATCCGCTAGTTTAGGGAGCCGCGGTAGCATAGTAGTTAGTGCACTGGCTTCCCAGCTCAGTGGTCTATGGTTCGATCCCCAGATGAGGTGGGATTTTTTTAGGCCGCAAACGGCTCCTGGGTTGACCCATCCCCAAATAGGTACCAGAGCAACTCTGGGAAGGTTAAGGCGGCCGGCGTGATGCTGACCACATCACCCCTAGTGTGCCGACGGTCAATAAAATATGGGCCTAACACCATATTCCCAATATGCCTCAATGGGCGTGTAACGGGATCCTTTACCTTTTTTTTTTAATCCGCTAGTTTCGTTTTCTGTCTTACTTACACGCGACTCATTTGAACTCACATCGTCTCATGCAACCATGAGACTGCTTCGTCGGTTTACCACTCCGTTCTCAATAGAACATTGCAAAGGTCTGGCAATCGCTCTTGTTGTATTTTCGTTCACAGTTTGGAATATCGAATAATTACTAACAAAACTGGAAGGCATACGTAATTTTTCCTTCATTTTGGTTATTCTAGTATAACGGTAGTGCAATTATGTGTAAGTATTAGAAAGGTTCTTTGTCAATGGAAGTAAGAAAATGGAAGTAAGAGAGTACTTCAGTGTTATAAAGAACCAATCCTGACGTATGGGAGTGAGTCATGGTCAGTTAGTAAACACATAGGGAAAGCACTAGAGGCCACAGAGATGTGGTTTTACGGGGAAATGTTAAAAATACCATGGACAGCCAAAAATAGTTATGAGGATGTCCCGAAAAAGGCCAATACGCAAAGAAAACGTATTTCACAAGTTAGAAAGAAGCAATCCACTTTTTTGAGCATGTTATGAGAAGAGGAAAGCTGGACTATATCGTAACAACGGGTAAGATTGAAAGAAAAAGAGAACGAGGAAGACAAAGAGAGTAAATACTGGACTGTTTCACATCGTGGCATGGAAAGAAGTCAACAACAGAATTAGAGACAAGAAGTTGTGGAGAGACATGATCTCCTGCACCACTAGGCATGGTACTTAAAGAAGAAGACTAGAAATAAAAATTAGCCCCTGTGAAATGTGATGTCTAAGAAACGCTGCTAATAATCACAGATGCACTCACCGAAAAGCAAATAGATCAGAGACATCGTTTCAATAGCATAAATGTAGAAATCTAATTGACTGGCCTCTGTCAATGTAACAGGACAAAAATCGTTGTGCGCTGGTCAGTATAATGTAAACAGTCTGCAATGTCACTGTGTCCGTTGAAGCATGGCAGGTGCCCATGACACAAAATAGCATAGGTACAGTTTGGCCACTGTAAAATGAAGTGTTGAATGAAGACGAATGTCCAGAGTCAGAATTGGGTATAATTCAGCCCAGTGTAGGCTGACATGATTGTATACAGGCCCTGGTTGGCCGCAACAATGCTGGCATTCGTGTAGATGACTTGAGGTGTAGTGTGTAATGTATAGAGTGAGTAATTCTCAAGGTATGCGAATGCGTGTTGAAAAGTTCGTTGAAAGACAGGCATCAAATGACATCACATTCTATAGCGATACATGTAGAAAATTCATAGAGTTCTGGGAACACCTCTGACGTTTGACAGAACTTTAATACGCCACAACGACAGGTACGCCGACATCATATATAATAGTCACAGAACAGTTCAGGACATGGTAATAAGCATGAATAAAGTTCATCAGCAAGTTATGCATGTATCTAGAAAAGCTGATCTCATATAATTCCACCTTCATCAGCCTCAGCAAAATATGTCCCATCTGTGAGTTTAAACGAACTCCTCTCTGACATCAGTAAGTCAGATATGTAAATGGGTCTATAGCAGGCTGCGCAAAAAATGGCGGGCTTACAGTTCAGTAATGGCCTCTGGGTGATTCTTCAACAAAACAAGGGGATTCCCACCTTGTATACATAGTATCGCCGGGATGCGGGATACAAATAATATATCAGTACTTTGGGCATGCACCACCCTAGTGCATAATATAAGAATACATAGTGAGCTTCCTCTCAAGGATATTTAGGTGGATCGTTTTCCCGCCCAGGGAAAAGAAGTCATGAGCTGGCTATAACATAAGTCATGAAAGATTCTAGCAAATAAGGGAAACAGTTCAATTACCTTACTGTCCCTTCAGAATTAATATCACCACATTCACTCGCCTCCTAGGCGCTTAGAATATAATATATATTGAATAATATTCGACAACTGGGTCGACACACTTAGGACTTGTCAAAACATCTCGACCCTCATAAGCACAGCTCGACACTCTCACAGTAATGGCCTCTTTAAAATCCCCCAGAAACGGCGCATGCGCTCTGACACACAAGACCTTTTTGAGCTAAGCTCAAAATAGACGGTTTGAAAACATATCAGGGAAAGCTGACATTGGTTCTCAAATTAAACTACAGACATAACAGACAAGTGGGATAACTACCACTGTCAACTACCGTCCCAGTAAAACATGGATTAATGCCCTTAGACCAGGAAATTAATAGATAAAGTTCCCAACTTTTAACCAAGCACTTTTACATACATAGACCCAGCAAACTGACCGCTACCGTTTACCGCACCCTCCGGGAAAAAAAATGAAACTTTTTTTTTGAAATACATCCAAGAGCAAGATACCATTAGCTCATAACGCACAAATAGTGCGCAGATGAGAAGTATTACAAATAACTATAATGCCTAATATGAGGCCAACTCGACGCATAAATCGTCAGGTGAGAATATATCTCACTACATTAGAGAAAGTATTACTCTAGTATACACATATCCAGGGAGGTGCCACCAACATACACTATAGTGCTGGCAAAGTTGCAATGTAGTCAACATATATATCATATTATATTACATTAAGTACCTTATTCCCCATTTATCAATGGACAAATCATCAAAACCCAGTGATACAGTCACTTTAACCAAAAAGGTACATTATTCTAACATGTAATATATAATTTAATGTAATGTTATCTAACATCAACCATATAACAGAAAAAATGATGTCGCAGATCAAATCCTAAGTGAGCGCACTCCAGTGCCATGGTAAGAATAGACCTTGTACTACATCAAGGATGACAACACGGAGAGATTCTTCGCGCACCAGAAATGATTCTGCTGAGAAAATACAAATAATTCCATATGATAACCGTAAGATTTTCTAATATACAGTAATCAAACATACAAATCATATTATAACTGTGGCTGTGGGAACTTTTGTTCCTTGTATTGTGGTGACCAACCCTTCCTTCGTTATACCAAAGGTGGTAACAGAGAAAGAAATCACGTAATTTACAACACTCAGGTGAACACAAACGTGTTAACATATATTGTTATAGTATGCTACTGTCATGGGTATATAACAAACCCCGAAATCAATAAGAAGATCTACCGTCATATCGCGGTCTATCACAAGTATTGTCTCTATTGAAATCATTGCTATTTCTCTGATTAGAATACCCGTTAGCATAGTTACGATTGTTATTTTCTCTTTGATCAAAATATCTTTTCAATGGATTTTGTTATCTCCGAGAAAAATTATTATAAGGTTGGTAACCTCTATCAAAGTTCCTATAGTCACTGGGACCAAAATGTTGAGGAAAATTAAATTGCCTCATGTTCTTCGAAGAAGAACCATTATGTGATGGACGCCTTTGGTACTGTCCACAATCACGATTATCTCTCCTAGCAACATTGTTTTTATTTTGGCCTGTGGCAATGGGCTTAACAGGTACATCATACTGACTGGACTGAGTATGATGGGCACTAATAGTTTTGACGCCAGTTACATGTTTATCAGAACTCTGAGAAGTCGATGCACGGTTTCCTTGAGGAACCTTGTCATGACATTTATCAAAGTCCTCACCGTGAACCAAACTTGATTTACTTTTGTTGGCCTGACGCCAAGAATCACTCCTATGCGAGGCAGTATCGTTATTCGGTGGGAAATTATATTTGCCACGAAAAGATCTGTTCACATATTGTTAAGTGTTACTCAAAGCATTGAGTGCATGTGGCTGACTCTTTGCATTAGCAACATGTTGACCATCAGGTTTATATTTAAATCTATCCCCTTTGGTTGTAGATAATATCTTATTGTACAAAACAATATCTAATAAGCCGTCAACTCTTTTACGAAGTTTTGTAACTTCCACTTCTGCCATAGCTTTCTCTCTAGCAACAGCTTTGTATATTTTCTCGTTGGTTTTAACTTTCCTGTTATAATCCAACCTTATGTCGTGTAACTGAGAAGTTAGAGTCTTCTCTTTAGCAATACTATCTCTGAGATCCATTCTCAACTTTGTCATCTGAGACGTATTTTCTAAAGCTTTAGCTCTCTCCTGAATAAGTTCGAGTTTAAGTGCCTCCATAGCACTATGATGAGTAGTCATAAGTTCATCAAACTTTTCAGGAAAAACCATACTTTTCTCATTCAATATCTTTATCTTCTCCAACCCCATAGCTGAGACTCTCTCATGCAAGTTCATATTTTCTTCAGCCTCTAATTTATGTGTCTCAATTTCTATTTTCTGTTTTTCAACCTGAAATTCCAAATCTATATAATCTAACTTTAACTTCTCATAGTACATTTTGACTTGTTCTAGCTCTCTAATAAGAGCCTGTTCCTTACATAGATATTTATCTTTAATTGAGCTCAACTCATCTTCCAGCTCCTTTTTCTCTTTTTCCAGTTGAGATTGTCTTAACTTATTATCATGAGGAAGAGCTAATCTTTCTATTATCTTCCACAGTAGTTTTAAATCAAGCGTGGAAGAGTTCACCTGCTCCATCTGGTTATCCAACAACTGTTTTAATGAGATCACTTCATCCTCTAACTGTTTCTTCTGTCTAAGAGAAGAGTCATAGAATTTCTTATTATCTTCTATCAACATCGTCACTTTACCCTTTAATACAGTATTTTCAGAATTCATCTGCTGTAACTCATTAGTAAGAGCTTTCTTTTCACCCTGAAGCTCATTTATCGTTCTTTTCAAAGCATCCAACTCAATACTACTGCTGTTCTGAGTCTTTGGTTTTCCCTCAACGTAAAAAATTGTCGATATCAACTTGGAAAGTCTCAATGCTTTCTCTTTTGAATAGTCGTATCCATACCTACACAAGGCATATTGTTTTAGATCCTGACTTACTTGAAGTAGGAGCTGTTATGTGGCATATTCTTCACAGCTTGACCCAAATAAATGTAATTTTCTATCTCCTCACGGAGAAAATAATCCAACATATCCATTATGTCTAATAATATGAGATCTGTATCTGAAATAATAAATTAACTTATTCCAACCTAAATGGTAATAAGTCTTAAATACAGCACTTGTATAATCAATCCACTTTATCCCAATCTCTGTGGAAAACAAGTCTTTGTTAAAGAGCTTGTATAATAATGTCACTTTATAATAATAGCACCACCAATTAATTTTATATCTTAAATGCACTGTATTACTAATACTGCATGACTAAATATATATGTAAACAAAAGCGTATGACAACAAAGCACAATGTAAACAAAGGACCAGTATCAAAACAATACAATAACACTCGCAGAAGTCAACTAAATATAAAGCAAAACTAAAGAAAAATATCACAAAGCATGAGATGATAACTGCGAATAATAGACAAAACACATCACGCCACAGTGTATAAACATAAGGGTGTATAGAACTAAACGACAGGAAGAGGAGGCAGATGAATACAAATAAATCCAAACAAAACTAAAGAAAAAAATATGACAACAACAACGATGAAAAGCACACTTCGTCACAGCTAAACAAAAATAGCAACAATTGTCGCTAGCAAATTTCACTGTGGAAAATTTGCACAGTCCCTACAGAAAACGCTCTCAATAGACCCTCTATCACGTGGGATACTCTAAAGGAGTCACCAGACCCAACCAACCCGCAGAAATATCAATATACAAACAACACATGTAAACATGAAACACAAATAGCATAAATAGGGATGTTTAAATGAGGAATGCTTAGTTCATACATAAGACAAGGCACAGTTCACGACACTAAACAGGCCACTTATCTTTAAAGTCCTATCGTCAACAACAGCAACGATGAAGATCTATCGTCAGCGTTCTGAGGATAAAATGATCCAACGCTGAACACACCAGAACTTGCTTCCAAAAGGATGATAATAACAACGGCACTTGACCTTCTTACATACTGCAGCTGAACTTGCTTCCAAAATAGTGACAAAACTTGAAACGGCACTTGACCTTCTTAAATAATACAGCTGAACGCAGGTATAGAAACTTGACCTTCTAACCTAGTTACGTCCTGTGAGCTGGGGTAGTCGATGTGTCAACAACTATACAGCGCTGAGTACATTCCATTGTAGACGAACTTGTCACTTCCAATAAGCCCCATCAATTGGTACACCATAAATGTTAAAGTCTAATTGACTGGCCTCTATCAATGTAACAGGACAAAAATCGTTGTGCGCTGGTCAGTATAATGTAAACAGTCTGCAATGTCAGTGTGTCCGTTGAAACATGGCAGGTGCCCGTGACACAAAATAGCATAGGTACAGTTTGGCCACTGTAAAATGAAGTGTTGAATGAAGACGAATGTCCAGAGTCAGAATTGGGTATAATTCAGCCCAGTGTAGGCTGACATGATTGTATACAGGCCCTGGTTGGCCGCAACAATGCTGGCATTCGTGTAGATGACTTGAGGTGTAGTGTGTAATGTATAGAGTGAGTAATTCTCAGGGTATGCGAATGCGTGTTGAAAAGTTCGTTGAAAGACAGGCATCAAATGACATCACACTCTATAGCGATACATGTAGAAAATTCATAGAGTTCTGGGAACATCTCTGACGTTTGACAGAACTTTAATACGCCACAACGACAGGTACGCCGATATCATATATAATAGTCACAGAACAGTTCAGGACATGGTAATAAGCATGAATAAAGTTCATCAGCAAGTTATGCATGTATCTAGAAAAGCTGATCTCATATAATTCCACCTTCATCAGCCTCAGCAAAATATGTCCCATCTGTGAGTTTAAACGAACTCCTCTCTGACATCAGTAAGTCAGATATGTAAATGGGTCTATAGCAGGCCGCGCGAAAAATGGCGGGCTTACAGTTCAATAATGGCCTCTGGGTGATTCTTCAACAAAACAAGGGGATTCCCACCTTGTATACATAGTATCGCCGGGATGCGGGATACAAATAATATATCAGTACTTTGGGCATGCACCACCCTAGTGCATAATATAAGAATACATAGTGAGCTTCCTCTCAAGGATATTTAGGTGGATCGTTTTCCCGCCCAGGGAAAAGAAGTCATGAGCTGGCTATAACATAAGTCACGAAAGATTCTAGCAAATAAGGGAAACAGTTCAATTACCTTACTGTCCTTTCAGAATTAATATCACCACATTCACTCGCTTCCTAGGCGCTTAGAATATAATATATATGGAATAATATTCGACAACTGGGTCGACACACAGAGGACTTGTCAAAACATCTCGACGCTCATAAGCACAGCTCGACACTCTCACAATAATGGCCTCTTCAAAATCCCCCCAGAAACGGCGCATGCACTCTGACACACAAGACCTTTTTGAGCTAAGCTCAAAATAGACGGTTTGAAAACATATCAGGGAAAGCTGACATTGGTTCTCAAATTAAACCACAGACATAACAGACAAGTGGGATAACTACCACTGTCAACTACCGTCCCAGTAAAACATGGATTAATGCCCTTAGACCAGGAAATTAATAGATAAAGTTCCCAACTTTTAACAAAGCACTTTTACATACATAGACTCAGCAAACTGACCGCTACAATAAGTTAAAGAATTTATTGAGAAATAAAGAATGCATTGCTTTATTAGGATAATCCCGAGTAACTAGCATCACATAGCTATATCTCCAAAATTGAATCGACCAGGGATACAGGACGACCCATGAGAAGAAGAGTCGAAGCGATGACATACATTATAAAGAAAAATAGCTTGAAAGCATATCAGTTCACAGTCATCATCATCATCATTGTCACCCTTCAGCTCCCCAAGGAGCATAGGCGTTCAACAAACGTATGCCGAGTCTTCAGGTCCCATGCCATCTGCCGAAGCTTTTTCCACGTCTTCTACTCATAATACGCGTACTGAAACAGACACCAGTAATTAAGTCTGTCTGCTGTTCTTCACATCATAAGCAATTAATCATGGAAAAAGAAAGCATACTGAACTCCTTTATATCTATGTTTCTAGAATGTTCCTAAATATATTCTTGGTACCACGATCAGACTCCTTGTGTTGGTCTACAGAGACATTGTTAAATTTCTTTAGGTAAATAATATTTGTTAAGACATCACGTTTGACTCTTTGTGAATGTAGCATCTGATTTGTTAACTCGCCTGCATTTGTATTGTTTTGACTCTCTTTTTGGTGAGGTTCAAACGTAACGTTGATACCTTTTACATTACAGTGTTTATGCAAATGTAAGCTATTCTTCTGACTGACTAGTATGTGAATTGTTATATATATGTGGCAAGTCATTTAGAGTACACAGTTGGAGGAACAGACAATGATATCGAAATAATAATGCAAAACGCAAGAGATTCTTTCAGTGCATTGAGAAATACACGAAAATCAAAATAAATCAAGTCCAACACAACAAGAAGAATCTTCAACTCAAATAACAAGGCAGTCCTATGGTATGGGTCTGAAATATGGAGAACAACAAAAGCGGCAACAAGAAATTACAGAATTTCATAAAAGCTGCTTGCTCAGAAAAGAAGTGGAACTAGTGAAACAAGATGTCAGGGGAAGACGCAGGTTTCAGATAGGACACACTGAGAAAAGCAGCTGATATTATTACAATGCTGTCTGTGTTCTAGAATTCCCATGGCAAGAGACATAGAGGAGACGAAATATACATGAAATAGACAACTGGTGACAGACATGACAGGGATAAAGAAGACCTTGAGGGAATGGCACATAACAGGAAGGCTTGGAGGGTATTTGTTTATGACCTATGCTCCACCGGAATCAGAAAGGTAATGAACACATTCATTCATAACCCTCCACTCCCAAAGGAGCATAGGCCTTCAACAAACACATGCCAAGTCCTCCTGTCACGTGCCATCATCTCAAGTTCTTTCCATGTTCTCCTCATCATTTTCACCTCTGTTTCCAACTCTCTTCTCCATGTACTTCTTGGTCTTCCTCTGCCTCTCTTGCCCTGGGGGTTCCAGAACAAGGACTGCCTTGTAATGCTATCAACAGGTTTCCTCAGTGTGTGTCCTGTCCATCGCCATCGTCTTCTTCTCATTTCTTGTTCCACTGGCACTTGTCTAGTTCTTGTCATCAGTTCCACGTTGGTAACCTTGTCATACCATTTTAATCCCTCTATTCTACGCAAGCACCCATTTATGAAAGTCTGTAGCTTTTTGGTTGTAGTCTTTGTTGTTCTCCATGTCTCTGAGCCATACAATAGGACTGACTTCACATTTGAGTTGAAGATTCTTATTTTCGTGTTGGATCCTATTTCTCTTGATCTCCATATATTTCCCAATGCAATGAAAGCCCCTCTTGCCTTTTGTATTCTTATTTTGATATCGCTGTCTGTCCCTCCAACTTTGTCTATATTACTGCCAAGATATGTGTATGATTCTACATCTTGTATTGGTGTTTCTTCAAGTTCAACCCTGTTATCATTACCTGCATTTATTCGCATTATTTTTGTCTTTTCCCTGTGTATTTTCAGACCCAATTGCTGTGACCTCTCATCGAGTGTTTTCAATTTGTCCTGCATCTGATTACGGCTATGGGACAGAAGAGCCAAGTCATCAGCAAAATTAGTTTGGAGTCATTTCCCCCATTTCACTCAGAATAGTTAATAATAATACATCTGTATTTCTGATACTTTCCTATAATTATCTTTGCTATTTTCTTATTGATACAGTTACTGCTCTTTGTTAGTATAGCACTTTTATTTTCGTCAATTATCGTTTCAATATGTGGGTCAGTGAATTTACTGCCCTTTTCTTTCAGATATTAATAACTTCTGATATTATTTTATCGATTCCTGCTACATTTCTCCTTTGTTTAACTTCTTTGACCTAACCATTATACTTTTATCTTTTAACAATGTTTTTTCTCCCTTGTTGTTTTACTTTATTTCACTTGATGTCACGCGCACCTTTCTCTATTTAGCTTATTCATTCATTTTAATATTCGCTTCCGATGGGGCACGGGGCAACCACATCAGCGGGCCCAATAGCAGGAGGCCTGCCCTAAAGCAATCATGTGCTCTGGTAGCGATAGTTTTTGTAGCTATTTGACTTGCCTTATGCTTGGTAAGAAATATTATGTGAGAATATTTGTATTCATTACGAGCTAGTTCAGCAGCTCTAAAACAAAAAAACCATGGGGATATCACGAGAGGAAAGAAGGCATCAGATTAAGCTGTGAGAACAGGTCCTGGAGCCAGTCAACCACTTTAAATACCTCGGAGCTGTCATAGACCGGAAGGTGGGCATCAAAGAAGAGACATAGAGGGCTACCAAAAGAGCAGCAGCTGAGAGACGTTTGTCAGGCCATAAATCGAGGATTCCTCAGCAAAAGAGAAGTTGGCCAGAAGACGAAGATGGCTGTATACCGCTCCACCTATGTCCCAGTCGTGAATGCGAGTCGTGGGAAATGACTGCAACCCACAAAAGCCAGATTCAAACTTCAGAAATGAGGTATCTGAGGAAGGTGGTTGAAGTAACAAAAAGAGACATGGTACGCAACCAGACGATACGTCAAGGCCTAAAATCCCACCCCCTGCAGACCCAAGTAGAACAGTCCCAAATGAGATGGTTTGGCCATGTCTGCAGAATGGGAGAAGATCAGCTACCACGACAAGCATGGGAAACTAAGAGCCAGAGATCCAGACCTCCAGGACGACCAAGAGTCCGCTGCGAGGACACCATTAGACAATCTTTGAAGGACCGAGGACTAGAATGAAACCAGGCCAGGAGGAAAACAGCCGATAGGATATTATGGCGCTCTCTTCCAAAGCTCTACACCTCAAGGTAGAAGAGAAACGACTAAGTAAGTAAGTACGAGCTAGTTCACACATGAACTGTCATTGCTTGCCACTTGTATCCATCAATTTACTTAGCTGAATGTTTCTGCCCGCACTTGTGCGTCCTTGAGCTCTGCAGCAAGATGTAAGCCAACGTGTTAAATCTTCCATTAGCTAGGTTTTCATTATTAAAAAATAAACCACTCAGTCGTGCGATCAATTTCACATTGACGTGCAGTGCGATTCTCTACTCTTCATCTCGCTTTCTCACTCTTACAATCCTCTCTGTCCCTCGAATTTTTCTAATTTTAGTATTCTTTCCGTGCGTTCATTTCATTCTCTGCCTCTACTTGTCATTTGAACGCACAGAATAAACTAATCTATAGCCTATTGTGTAGACAGAGCTGTACAATTTTATTTCCAGAAGTCCTTGTTTTTTATGTGATTCTGTGTACCCAAATGATAAATGGCGGCTATAACAACTCTGTCTTAACTCTGCTTGTCACCTCAACCATTTTGTCAAGCTTCTGTTGGTTGTTTGCGGTGAAGAAAATCGATGCAGTGCAAGTCTTCCGAAACCTAAGCCGTGTAAAGAACCAGCAATTTTTGCGGACCTTAATTTGTTATTCATTTTTTGTTTCTCTCCACATTTCCTTGCCTTTGTGATTTCATTCGTTAGGCCCACAATGGATTTTTTTCAGGTCAGGAAGAGAAGCGAAATATTATAGAAACACTGTTTAAAATCGTTTGCTATTGATTAAACCACCTAACCGACAGACAGTATAAAAATAGTAATACAAAAAGCTAGAGGGGCTTTCATTGCATTGGAATATATGTAATATATGTATGGAGATGGAAAGAATCTTCAATTCAAATGTCAACTCATTCCTACTATATGACTCTGAAATACGGAGAACAACAACAACCAAACAGCTACAGACTTTCATAAATGGATGATTTCGTAGAATAAAAGGATTGACAACATCACTAATGTGGAACTGATGACAAGAACCAGACAAATGCCAGTGAAACAAAAGATGAGAAAAAGATGCTGGACATTGATAGAACACACATTGAAGAAACCTGTTGATGGCATTACCAGGTAGATTTTGCTCTGGAATTTCCAAGGTAAGAGAGGCAGAAAAAGACCAAATAAAACATAGAGAAGAGAACTGAAGACAGACATGAAAGGAATGAAGAAGACATATAAAGACCTTGAGCTGAAGGCACGTGACAGGAATACTTGGCTGAAGATTTGTGAAAGCCTATATATGGTCATTGGGGGTGATGAAACCACCTAAGGGCAATAGAAAGAGTTTTCGCGTGTTATGATTTAAACACAGGATTCAGTCCAAGAAGAGTTATCATTTGGCTATATTGTGTCCTTATCCACGTATCATGGTCTTATTTACGTGTGAATTTTGTGTATGTGTTAGAATATTACAGTTGAATTAGTCTTTCTGTTAAAGTAAGAGTTTAGCTACATGGTCGGAATTACGTACATATCATTGTTGGAATCAACAATGTTTGTCACATGCAGAGAATTATAAGGAAGAGTTCTCAACAGTTCTGGGCTGGCTCATTTTTATACTGAATGTTATCTCAGTAATGACCATCCCCGTGAAAGGCTCAGTAGACGTGACACCATAAGTAATTATGTAGCGTCACAGGATACATTACTAGGATGTGGAAAGACGTCAGAAAAATCCCGAATATAATATCTAGTAGTGACATTACACTTTGCCGTCGTCGTTTCTAAGATGCTAAATCCACAGACCACTATTGTGTAAAGGGACCTTGAGTATGAACACATCAGAAACACTAATACACGGAGCTGGAAAACTATTTTCATTGATGTTAATATGCCACGCCCCAGCCAGGACTGAGAAAGAGCTTAATAAGATTTGTAGGGAGCCGCGCTGGTGTAATGGCTACGGCGTTGTACTGGCGACCAGGTTTTCATGGTTCAAACCCGGGCGTCAGCGTTTGAAGGAATGTTTACGACCGGAAATTTGACTGAATAACCTGAACGGCTCCTTCACATAAATCCCGTGTGGATGGGAAGGAGCGAAGCTCCTGACCGGATTGGAAAGAAAGTCCACTGACCTCCCCCAGCCTCGCAATGACATGTCATTGGGCCAAAATAGCTGGAAAGCTCAAGTGCCGCTGGTTAGAAATAAAAAAAAAAATTTGTAAACTGCTTAATCGCAGGAAGTATAACTAAAAGTCGCGGTACAAATATCAGACTACAGTAAAGCCACGCGCGATATAAATAGCATACATACAAAAGTAACTAGGATTGCTAAGGAAAAACAAAATAATTCAAAAGAACATGAATATCCCAGAACAGTTTGACGAAATCCATAAGGGAAAAACTTTGGGGGAACAAAAAGTAATGATGATGAATCACATATGTCTTTATGTATAAATAATTAGTCACGCTTTCAGGGCGGGATCTGTAATCCAGGCCGTTTGAGCAAACAAACTTAGACAGGCTTTGCTGTGACGTTTGAGAGATTGGGGGGGGAGACAAGACAAAAGTGGAATGGTGTAGCAATGTAGTTCTTTAGTGACCATAGATTCCAGCCCACCGACGTCACTTTTATTTATTACAGGTGGTGGTTTCACCACTAGTGTTCATGAGGTCACGATCATAATCCTACCTACGACCCAACTGTAGTGGGGTGGACGTAGGAGGAGTTTGAATAATGAGTAGTTATGTTCACGTTGTAGATTTATGTTGTGGTGTTGTTGTAATCACAACGTGTTATGTTGACACTGATGTGTTGTCATCGACACTACAGCCTTCTCATTTTCCATCATTTCTTTCACTCATACTCCGCCATCATAAACAATGAAAAGAAAAAAAAACTCGTCCTTGACAGGGTCTCGCGCTTCTTAAAACCCCTTAAACAGCGGGTATAAAAAGGTCAAGGTAGTCACACAGCAGATACTGCCGTAGAGGAGTGAAGTGTTAAAGACTTCACTAGACTAGGTCTAGCTTCGAGAGGTAGAATGACCATTTCGCTTCCTGGCTGCTTTTGCCTCCCCTAACTCAAGACAATTGGTAGACTGATGCATGTCGTCACTGTCTTTCGAAACTGGCACCTGTGGCCGCGATAAATAGCGCTCTAACCACACTGCCAATCGGACTCTCAGGCAATATAGACAATTGTTAGAATGCATTCTGACAATTAATTCGGTTATATTTAGATTTAGGAGATGCTAAAATATCAGAAAATTGACTAATCACAATGTCCTTTTTTTCGATTTCGACCGAAAAATGCCTCCCGCTTCTCCCCTTAACGAAAACAAACAAATTATCACAGCAAACGTCTAACAGCAAAACAATATATGAGTTAACATTTGTTCATTTATCAATTATCCATTTCAAAATCCATGCAGTCATCCAATTTAGCTGTTAGCCTTTTTCAATTTACCCAGTTCAAACTGCTGGAAAACCTGAAATAAACAAAGTGGATTTGAATAGTCTTACATCGTACACAGTTGTAACTATAGGGTTGTGCGATCTCAAGTCCACTCCGGCAGGATTGCATTACAGTCCCGTGCGAGGGATATTGTCTTATTTTCCTCTCCTCTGTTATTATTGTGTGGCATATTTTATGCACCATTATTTACTTTCTATGCTGAATCTAGTAGGGGAAAGTCTCTAACACTCCACTCCCCTACGGAAGTATTTGCTATGGGACTGTCTTTATCTTGGTTACCACTCCTCAGACTTATTTACCTTCCGCCAGGTGAACTGGGGTATTATCGTAACAATACCCAGTGATTATCACCGGTCAGCGAGCAAGATTCTTATCATGAAAAGACGGTCTCACCCGATCAACATCTATAGAAGCCAAGATTGCTGTCTGAGATAGCCGTCTGAGGTGGGCAGATTACACAGGTGGTGTATGCGTTTATCGTTTCACGGGACCATCCCTATGTGTGATTATCACGATAATCTGTCTGGAGAGACAATATTGGCGATAGGTAGCATCTGGACATCAAATGAGTTCACAGATATTGTTTGTGAAGATAGCACAAGATGCCGGCGGAAGTCTGACGCAACGATATGAAGAGGTCACGCGTGGATATTAAATTTAATACATGAGGGTATTTTTTGAATTTTAAACTCCCCTACCCACGTGTAGCGTGAGGTTTTTATTGGCTCTAAGATCAGTATAGTACTGACAATTACAGAAATAGAATTTCTGCAGAATATGGTGAAGTCCCAGTGTATGAGAGAACTACTGGTATCACAAATTAGTTACGGCTGTGAATGATCTGATCTCGAATAATTAGTCGAGAGGAGACAGTCATAAATTGCCACCCCCGCTGTGTAACTAACTGTGATATTAAAACAAGGAAACAGATTTTACTTAACAATTATAAAATTTACAAGTCGTTCACATACAATTTCCTTATTATTTATTTAGTATATACACTAATCTACTCTTGTGCTGAAGGATGGATGTTGGAAGATGGAATGTAATGGATCTGTAAGTTTATAAATGATATATATATATATATATATATATATATATATATATATATATATATATATATATATATATATATATATATATATATATATATATATATATATATATATATATATTACAAGTTTTCCAATTATAGGAACAAAATTTTATCAGCTGTGCTGTTACTCAATTAAAGTAAATGTATCAGCTGTGCTGTTAATTACGTATATAAAATTTATCAGCTATGCTCTTAATCTTGTCTATTGCTACGCTAACTCGGTTTTTCGTCCTTGACCGTTTAATGCTCACAATTGCCGACGGAAATGGTACTGATGTGTACTCATCTCTTGGAACAGTTCTGTCCTTGTACTCATCTCTTGGAACAGTTCTGTCCTTAATTTCTTGCACACAACACCCGCTGATGATCGTTTCGTTAGCCCACCCAAGACTGAGGGGGACTAAAGATGTAGCTCCTGTGCAATCACTGTGCTCCTGCAAAGTTCCAGGCAGCTGGATTGACTGGACATACGACCTCAGGTTGGATGACACGAATAAAACCTGTAACAAGTAAAAATAGGGGCAAATTTCTGTCCTCAAGCCCACCTATTTATATTGTATATGAGATGAGCGTGTCTCAGGTGTCTGCATGTAGGATAAATGACAACATGGCTCAGTATGAGTTAGCAATAGCGAGACAGGACAGGTGTCTACTTGCAAAACATTCTTTCTGATAAATTAATACATGAATACATCCAATAATATAAATTCAATACATGAATACATCCAATAATATAAACTCAATACATGAATACATCCAATAATATGTACACCTAGGTGTGATACAACCCTTTCCTTCCCCCTATAATATACCAGGCCCTCTCTGACAAGTGCTATACTGGCTGGTAACATATATCCTAACAATATTGTTGTGTTCTGATGATATGAGTTATATGAGACGAGGACTGTTTGGTTATATTTCAGGTTGGAGTTATATGAAACAATAGATTGGAGTTATATGAGACAATAGATTGGAGTTATATGAGACAATCTTCTTCTTCTTCCGTCCTTAGCCAAAGACCGACCAAGCAGTCAGTGGCCATTACGCCTTGCGGCGTCTTAGGGCAACAAGAAATTATCCGTTGTTCCGTTACGCCTAAAGGCGTTTATTGGTACAACAGAATATTAATTGTTGTTTCCGTAATCAATGTGACAAGCAAGCGGTTGATCAATCCGCTGTGCCCCGAACTCGCCCTCGTGTGTACTGCCGCTATAAAACCACTTCGCTACCGAGACGCCTCCAGCCAAAATTCTCTCGGGGCCGAAGGTCCGCGAAAAAGAGCAATCTGGTACTGGCACAACACCCATTCGCTGCCTCCACTTCGCTGGGAGGACCCGGCAACCGGGACCACACACAGCCTTGAGAGGAGTTATATGAGACAATGGAGTTAGATGAGTCCTAACAAGTTTTAGGCTTAAGTTTTTCCTGGCGTATACTTCGTGTAATTTATTCTGGCTCAGCGACTGTTCGTTGATTGGCTGGGGCAAATTTGTATCTCGACATAGTGTATTAAAACACATTCAAGACAAAACTGATAGACTGAATAAGTATGGCCAGCAGGTTGGCCTGAACATCAATCTGAAGAAGACAGAGGTCATGACACTAAATGTGGGCAATCCTGAGCCAATAACAGTAAGGAACCAGAAGTTAGAACAGACAGACACATTTACTTACCTAGGAAGCATAGTAACACCTGACGGCGGAACAAGCAAGGACATTAACAACAGAATGAATAAAGCGAGAACAGCCTTTGCTATTCTCAACAACATTTGGAAGTCTTCCCAGTACAGCACAAACACCAAATTAAGACTGTATGAGAGCTGCGTACTTTCTGTGCTTCTCTATGGTGCGGAATGTTGGAGAGTAACAGAGAAGGAAATGTCGAAAATGTCCTCCTTCCACACAATCTGCCTAAGGAAAATTCTCCGAATCTTTTGGCCAAACACCATCAGCAACCAAGAACTACTTATTCGGAGTAACCAGGAGGACATGCACACCATCATAGCTGGCAGACGCTGGAGTTGGGTTGGCCATGTCCTCAGAAGGGACCCTGATACCATCGCAAGAACAGCTATGCTATGGACCCCCGAGGGAAAGCGAAAGAGAGGCCGACCAAAAACAACTTGGCGGAGAACTGTGGAAGCTGAGATGCAAAGAATGAACCACAGTTGGGGCACTGTACGAAGGATGGCCGCCGACCGAGCAAAGTGGAATCAATTTGTTGCTGCCCTACAAGACGCCACCAGGCGTGATGGCCGCTGACTGCTTTGACGGTTGGCGGTTATGGATCAAAGAAGAAGAAGATAGTGTATTAACTAAGACGTGGGTTTACACACACGTTTTACGACACCACGTAGTGTTGAACAAGATTCGATTGGATTGGTTGATTTGAGAGGCCGGAATATACAATGTATCTCATTTGAAAATTAGGCAGAAACACATCTGTGATTTGAACTGAGAATGCGAGATATAATCTAGCGAACTCAGAGACACAGAAAGCCAGCTTCGCAACTTCAAACGAGCAACTCCCAGAAAGCCAGAAAGAGAAGGATCGGACCTAGAATTTCACAACTATAAGTAACATATCGAGTGTTGCGCAACTTAAAAATTTACAAGTAAACCCGTATTTTTAATACAGGACTGGAAACTTAGGAATTTGATTACACGTCATAGAGGAATTAAACAAAAGTTTTCCCAGGCCAGTGATTTCGCAGAACATCCGCCGTTAGAGGAATTAACTCTAATTTCCCAGACCAAGTCATAGAGGAATTAAACAAAAACTTTCCCAGGCCAATGATTTCGCAGAACACCCGCCATTAGATGAATTAATTTCCAGACCTAAGTGATTTCGAAGCATCTGATACAGAGCTGTGTCCAGTTTAAATCTGTGCAAAGAGATTGTGTATTCCCAAAATTTTGGGGTAAGTGTAAACAATTTATTTACTAATGTAAATTTTACAGGTTTCTTGCTAAGTGGTTATATATATGAGGCTGGCAACCTCAACATATGAAAAGAGTATATTCATGAACCACTACAGCAAGCGCTGGTGATTGTTTCTTGATAGTCGTGCGGGAAAACCCGACAGCAGAGGTGACCCCAGACTCCGGCTGGAGCAGTGATGACTACATCATATGTGTCTCAGGTGTAGTATATCATTTTGTGAGATTTATGTAACTTGTTAATGTTAATTCAGGCACAAATCATATTCTCAATGTCCAGACACATTTTTCCCGTTAATCCTCAGAGTAATATTGGTGAATTTTAACCATCTTCTTGGAGTTACGTTGTGCGTGCTTGAGAATTAAATTCTTCTGAGACTTTAACATTGGTGGGCGGACAACGGAACGTAATCCTGTTAGAGTGTAAACAAATGTACTTAGCAGAGGGCATTTGTTTTTCTATTTTTCTAAAGTTCGGGGTTACAAGCTATCAGACAATTTGTGGTACTAACGCCGCTAGTGTGAGAGAAAAGCATCCACCCTAACCGCCTACAGTGGAAGAGAGTGTGGAGAAGGCTTTCATCATCACAGAATTAATGAACCACAGCTGCAGGACTCAGCTAGAGTTAAGTTTCTTGTAAAATAGGCGAAAGCAACGGACTTTTGATACATCCTCAGCTACGTCTCCGTGACGAAAACTTTTATCTAAATTTCACCAATCTGTCTATATTTATTTTAACTATTAAAGACTAATTCGTTTTTTAAAACTAAACAATCATAGTCGCTTCAGTTTTATATGTATGAAAGCAAACGTATGGGCCAGAATATTTACTATATATATAAATACCTAGACATATATTTACCTCTAAACAGAGCTATACCTTATAAGAGGGATTTCGTTATATTACACCAACTGGGGGCTTGAACGGGCTAAACCATTGCTTAAATCCTTCACAAAAGACGACGGACCAGATATAATGCGTTAACAATTGTTCAGCCCAATGCAACATTGTTCGTGACTTCTGGAAATATCTTGTGAAAGCTCCCTTAAGGTAGAAGTGTCATTAATCTTCTATCTACATCTCTGCCGAAAGTAATCTTGCGCGCAGGTAGATATCCTGGAAGCCAATATTAGATACTCGTGAGTTTTGGTCACTGTTGGACCACTACTGCAAAGCAGGGGAGGCAATCCGTGACAACAGTGGAGGTTCACATAACTCAGTGGAACCACATCATCTACTAAATACAAACATGTATAAGCTGGCTGTATAGGTGGAAGAGGAATAAGATGGACTACATTTTCTACATTGGAAGATCGGGAATATGCAGATGACATTGCACTACTAGCACATTCACATCAACACATCCAGGAAAAAACGGATAGACTTAATAAGTATAGCCAGCAGGTGGGCTTGAACATCAGACTAAAGTCAGAGGTCATGACGCTCAATGTGAGCAACCCTGAGATCATATCAGTAAGGAATCAGCAACTGGTACAGACAGACACCTTCACATACGTAGGATGCATAGTAACACCAGACGGCGGAGCAAGCAAAAACATCAACATCAGAATGAACAAAGCAAGAACAGCCTTTTTTAGCTTAAACAAAATTAAGATTATATCAGAGCTGTGTGCTTTCTGTGCTTCTCTATGGTGCGGAATGCTGGAGAGTTACAGAGAAGGAAATGTCGAAATTGTCCAGCACAAGCACAAAATTAAGATTATATCAGAGCTGTGTGCTTTCTGTGCTTCTCTATTGTGCGGAATGCTGGAGAGTTACAGAGAAGGAAATGTCGAAATTGTCCTCTTTTCACACAACATGCCTAAGAAAGATTCACCGAATCTTTTGGCCGAATACCATCACCAACCAAGATCTGCTTACTCGGAGCAACCAAGATCTGCTTACTCGGAGCAAGCAAGAGGACATGCACACCATCATAGCTAGCAGACGCTGGAGTTGGGTTGGCCATGTCCTCAGAAGATGCCATCACAAGAACAGCTATGCTATGGACCCCTGAAGGAAAACGAAAGAGAGGCCGACCAAAAACAACTTGGCGGAGGACTGTGGAGGCTGAGATGCAAAGAATGAACTAGAGTTGGGGCACTGTACGAAGGATGGCCACCGACCGAGCAAAGTGGAATCAATTTGTTGTTGCCCTACAAGACGCCACTAGGCGTGATGGCCACTGACTGCTTTGACGGTCGGCGGCTAACGATCAAAGAAGAAAATAGTTGGAAGAATGTGTGTGCGTCTGTGTGCATATATGTCTGCATTCGTGAAAGCGTATATGTATGTGTGCATCAACAACAAAAATGCCTCTGTTTACAATAATATGCACATCTTTCCGTTAAAATACTGAATATTGACATAAAAGGGAGAACAGTAAATAAGCATATGAGTGGTTAAGTAATAGTAATTTTGTCGATATCTAACAGGTTTAGCCGCTTTAATAGTAAATAGTTACTATATGCAGTTGCTACGTGACGCTAAGCGTATTACCCTTGGTCTAGTCGAGGAGCTAGTGGGTACACTATAATTTCTCTAAAAGTATGCATTAAAGTGAAATAGACCACACTTAAAGTGTCTCGTGTATGATAATAATAATAGCCCCTTCAGTCATAACTGACTATGGGAATGCGCCCCTGAGGTGACAGTCCTCAGCTGCTTATTTTCCTGGTGCTCCTTTCGACGTTTTCTCCTCACCTCTGCTTCTTGTGTGAGCCTCTCTTCGCCCAATCTGAGGTGGCGCCGTAAATAGCATCGCCACTTAGTGCGATCGGCAGCTTCATCCTCCCATGTTGCTGGATCCATGTCCAGTGCCCTCATATCTCTCTTGCACACATCTTTGAACCTCAGCTGTGGTCGCCCAACTGTTCTCTTGCCATCTGCTAATTGTCCGTAGAAGATATCTTTTGGGATGCGACCATCTTCCATGCGGCGAACATGGCCAAGCCAGCGAAGTCTGCGCTGTCTAAGAAGCGTATACATACTTTGAAGGCCAGCAAGTGACAACACCTCGACATTTGTCACTTTATCTTTCCACGAGATGCCGAGGATGCGGCGTAGACACCGCAAATGGAAGGTATTGAGCCTTCTTTCTTGCTTAGCATAGGTCGTCCAGGTCTCGCTGCCATATAGGAGTGTGCTGGTGACGCAGGCATTATATACCGCAGCTTTGGTCTTCATTGTGAGTTTAGAGTTTCCCCAAACACGCGATGTGAGGCGGGCAAAGGTAGCTGCAGGTAGCAGTGTATGATATAAATGTATCTAACTAGAGGAACGCAAACATATTATCGGTTTACATTAAACCAGCTATAGTATATCAATATTGAACATTTTTCTTCATCTTGATAATATTACTTTGAACACAAACACATATCGTTCAATAAAATGTTTTGAATTACCATTATACTGCATGAAATTACACTTGAGAAAAGGAAGATAGAATGTCAATCCCCCCCCCCCCCCCCCCCCCCCACCCCCACCCACTCCCCCCCCCCCCCCCCCCCCCCCCGCCCCAACCCCCCACCCCCCCCCCCACCCCCCCACACCCCCACACCCCCCCCCCCCACCCACCCCCCCACCCCCCCCCCCCTCCCCCCAACCGGAATGAATCGGCTGCTGTTCACAATATTTACTAATTATACTAGCAGTTGCTCCTAAGCTTGAATTACTGCATTACCTTACTAATCTAAAAGACTATAAAATATACAAATTCGCATAAGTTGGCAATGCGTTTCAATTCTGACAGTCTTCTGCTCACATAACAAAACTTCTTGGCGCCAAATTCCTCTCTCCTCTAATGTGTTATGAGGGTGGAAGTTGCACTGGCTCAAAACTGGCTCTCTGAATCTTGTACCAAGTTTTCTCAGCTGATGTTCTAAAGTCCTGGTATATATCCCATCCATAACACGTGAACCTATCGTCATTTGCAACGGAAGGGCACACATTCGAAAGACGAATCGGCATGCTGCATGATTTGTCATATGCTGTTTGAATAATACCATTTGTCCACTGGTTCTTCTCTCCCTGCCTCTCTTCTCTTAAAAACTTTCCATAATGGCTCATCTCGTCTTCTCACAGATTGCAGGTTTGTAAAAGGTTATCCTTGATCATCCAGCATATATAAGAAAAATTCATGTTTATACACTACGACTACCTTAAGGACTAATTGCCCCTAAAGACGGTGGGTGGGCGTTAATAGCTACTCACTCCTTGTTGACTGTAATCTCCCTACGTAATCTTAATTACGTTTGGGGACTTCAAGGCTGATTCATCGTCCAAACAGCTTAGATACCGTCAGATACTTTCTGGTGCCACATTTTTAGTTGCTAAATACCAAGATTTTCTCAGATGTTCCCAGATTGTACAAAACAATTCCCTCTTATCACAATCGCGCCATCACTTATTACGGTCCTCGCGTTTCACGTTTTATCTATCATCTAATGTGTCAAACATGTATCCCTCCTTGTCTGTAGCATGGTCACAACTGAATACAGTCTAAGCAGAACCCAAATTATTTACTACAATTTTCTGAGTCCTGAAAATCTGTCTGACCGCACGGTCACATTAATATAATATGTATATTAGGTTACATAGTTTTCATGTTTTGAAGACAAAAAAGCGTGAGGCGCTTAAGCGCTTATCATATATTTTATCCATAAGTGTCTAATGAAGTATAAAGCAGAAGTTAATTTCATGTAGAATCAGCGCCCCAGGCTTTTTGTCACTTTGATGTTACATTTTTTTTACTGCAAGCTATAAACTCCGTGAAAAATTATTTGTGGCTTTTTAGTGCACTGAAAGCCTGTGTTTAAAATATTTTTTATATTTTCTTCTTTTTAGTGTTATTTTGTTGTTGTTTGTACATTTAAATCAAATTTAATCGATCCGCTAATGACATTATCAGTTTGCTATAAACGAGTCCAGAGCTCATGAGGCGGATTTCATTATTCAGTATATTACACGGAAAGTTAATATATTGTTTTTTTAATAATATTTTTATTTTGATAAGAGTTGTAAATTACATTTTTTTAAATGTAGTTGTCAGTTGCATGTATGTCTGTGCACGCGCGTGCGATAGTGTGTGTGTGGAGGGGGGAGGGAGGAGAGGTTTCAATATTTCTATCAAGAAAGACGATCTTCTTGGAAAGAATACACCTAGATTATTTGCAGTTATCGCCCATTTCACTGATGAAACAATACAAACAAACAAAATTAATATTAATTTTAATGTTATTCATTTTATTATTTTTATGACTGATTATTGTATTGTCATTGGGAATACACAGCTATGCCAAGTTTCAGAGCTATTGCTCATCTGGAAGTAATTGAAAAATCGATTGCAAGATTTGAAGGTGACATACGTTGCAAGTTAAAGAAAAGCCTCTAAAAATAAACGGAAAACAGAATACTTAGTATGCTAATCGTGAACTTATGTTTCTCGGAAAATAAGGATACTGCTGAGTTACAAAACCATGTGCCGTACACTGTGACAAAATACCAGTTCGAAAAGAGTTCGTCCGCAAAATGGACAGGTTACTATACTAAACATCGCAGTAAATCTGAAGATGCTTCTGTGTTTGAAGCTCTTAGAAAAAATATGTTTTTTTCTTAATAATAGAGTTATGAATATAAAACTTAGCTAGTTTGATAGCCCATCTTAAGCAGAGACATAATATACTTTCAATTATACAGACGGATAGATAACAAGGAAGATATTGACAAAAGACTGTGTTGTTCATATCAGACTAGCGACTGTACTGTCCATACTTTCACTAAAGTTTCAAATTTTCGTCCTTGAGACACGCAAATGCAAAAATCAAGCTGTAATGAAAGAGAGGGGGAAGGTGGAGAATTGTGGCTAAAAATAACTTAGGAGGCAGATTTGTGTAGGGTATTGCATGGAGTTGGTCCAAGAACCAAGCGTGTTTTTTATGAAAAAACAAGTAGAGACAGACGGACCAACAGACAATAATAATACTTGACTGAGATCTGACTGAAATTTGACTTTTGGTTGTAGATTTGAAAAGTTAGGGGGGAAGTCTGTGATTGGGCAAATGTAATCATATTAGCGGGACAGAGATGCGCATTTTGCCTTTTGATACAATTCTGTCCAGGGACACAGTCGGTTATTGCCTGTGGTGTTTTTCCCAGAAGATATTACATACATTTAGTGGGACGCCATCATATAGCCAGCAGCTCAGCTGAGTTTTGCTAGCAATTAACTGTGTTCTCAATTCTGAATTCTGGTAAGAATGAAAGCATTTATTTTGTATATTTTAATATTTCGAGTGATTGATACTGCCATATCATATAAAATGATTCCGACAAGTAAGTGCTCGCTCTAGGTCCCCAGCCCAAGTTCAGGGTCTAGAGACAAACAAAATATATGGACGCCTAACTAAGACTATGGAAGGCGGATCTATTGTTGAGATCAGTAGGAACATATCACCTATCTTATTGAATAAAAGGAAACTATTGAACATATCTCAGATGCAATGCAGTCTTGGGGAACTGATACTATATGAAAACAACTGGGTAAGATGTGCTGTGTGGTCAGAGAGATCTGACCCATTCTGTGTAATGTTGATGTGTTGTGCTGTGTGTAAGAGTGGTGCAGTAAATAGAGTACTGACACATAGCACAAATTTTGTTTCAGAATTGTGAGTTTCTGTTGTGGCACTAGGGTAGTGCCACATAAGTAATCAAGATTACACAAGCAGATGTGTGTGCCGCCTAACAGTGGTGTCGGTGCAGTCTAGCATTGTATTCTAGCTACCGAGAGGAGTGGGCCACCGGAATCCAGCATCAGATCTTCACAGACAAGATGAGTGAATTAGTGGCCTGCTGAGGATTCACCAGAACGCTTAAATATTTATAAATATTTCCCCATCACAATATACTGAATTTTGGGAAATAGAACATTTTCTAAAGTCTATAAGACAATGGACAAAGCTAGTTCTAGTCACAGAGTGGGTGTGATGACACCACCCCAACAGCACATCCAGTAATAGTTCTCCCAGAGACATTATAAACATAATTAATATTAACCAGTCTTATAAAATACCTATGTACACACATTCCATTTTATTATGCCATATATTTATGCATTCCATTTATAACTCCATAACATTTCATATGTTCTGACCAAAATAAAACCTTGGTTCAGAACAAATAAATTTAGAAAAAATTTTAATATTGAAACTAAAACAGTCTGAGTTAGTTCAGTGTGTTATAAATTTTATTAATATTATTAGACTTATTAATTATCTGTGTGTGTTTGTATATTCTACTACAACACATTACATTTCAGTACCCTAGACTTTTAACGTAGCTACATTCATAATAGTAAAAGAGATCTGTTTGAGGTCGTAGTGGTAGTAAGAAGGGCCTTCTGTAATTCACATCTACATTTATCTCAGGAGCCTTCACAGCTGACCTCATACATTACACTAGGTAACACAACAACCACACAGTACCATCAAAACTACTACAGTCTTAATAGTTTCAAGTCCATGGACTGGCTCTTCTGTTGTGCTGAAGAAGACATTCTCTTATTCTGAGATAGAACACAGATTTTCAAGTGCCAGTTAATAATGCCAGTTGCCAAGAGCTTAATCACTTTGGCAGTCTAAAGAAATCCATCGAAACTTCCAACAAAGGTGAACAGTTCAGTAATTTGCTGGCACACGAAGGTAGGCACGATATTTTGAAAATTTGTGACCATTTAGTGTCGGTTATTTTAAAAAATCAAATATATAAATAAAACATAATATGGTATGAAATCAGTTTTACAAGTAAACGGTACACATGAAACAAGGGACGTTTCGGGTTTTACCCTTCGTCAGCCACAGTTACGAACAGGTGACAAGGACAAGAACTACATATAGCTGCTACAAAAATCAACGATGATGAGGAAATCGCCAAATGAGCGATACAAGCAGATGAAATGAAGATGATGAGCGAAACGATAACAGTAATAACGCAAGAAAATCGTAAAACCAGAAAGACATGTCGAAACAGGAAAGTAAATAATCGACGAAGCGAAGACGGAAATGAACAACACTATTAAAACAAGTAAAAAGTCACTTAGCTGGATCCCAGAATGAAACA
>JAMPIV010006095.1:0-29065 GCA_024509875.1 Oreohelix idahoensis | reverse complement strand
GGAGGTGAGTGTTTGGTGGGTCGATCGCGCTTGTTATTAGCTGGTTAGTGGGTAGGCTTGAAGTGCTTGGATTGGGATTGTGCCTGTGAGGAAGATGAGTGGGAGGCGAGGGCGAGGTGCTGAGGGATGCGTTAGGATTAACATATACCGCCACCCTCTCTCTTCACCCCCTTACCCCACTTCCAATTTAACATTTACCCTCCCCCCACCGCCACACCCCATATCCTTTCCCCCCCACCCCTCCCCCCAACACACCCCCACACCCATACTTTATCCCCCCCCCCCCCCCCCCTCCCAGACCCCCCCCCCCCCCCCCCCCTTCTTCCCGCTTTCTCCTTTTCTAACTCAAGAGCAAAGTCCGGTTACCGTTTAGAAGGCATTTGTTACTACAAAACTAATTATATAAGTCAAAAAGCTACAGACCTTTTCATAAATGGGTGCTTGCGTAGATTTAGGGGGGATAGAGGGGGGGATTTATTTTTGTGTTGGTTTATATGGGGGACTGGGGGGGGGGGGGGGGAAACTGATGAAAGAACCGACAGAGTGCCGTGGACACAGAGATGAGAAGATGACAATGGGCGATGTATTCGTGACACACACTGAGGAAACTGATTAGATAGCATTACAAAGGCGTCCTTGTTTGGAACCCCCAGGGCAAGACAGGCAGAGGTAGACCAAGAAGCACATGGAGAAGAGTATCTGAGAGGAGTAAGAGAGTGGAGAAAGAGGGTGAAAATTGATGAGAAGTGGAAAGAAACTTGAGACGCCGATGGCACGTTGCAGGAGGATTGGATGAGTTTGTTGAAGGCCTATGCCTCCTTTGGGAGTGGAGGTAGGTTTATGAGGTTTATTTATGATGATGATGATCTTTTTCTTTCTTTTCTCGTTATCGTCCTGAATCCTGAAAGGAGGGGTGGTTTGGTTGCGTGTTTTTGTGTTGTTTGTTTACGCCTTACTAAGCTGTGATTGTGATATCTGCACCTTTCGGGTCGACCCATCCGAACCTTCTGCACGGCATTTTTTGGGACGGTGGTTTGCCCTTCCCTCTTCGTATCCGGTTGCTTCGTCAGCCAGACTGCACTGCATGCAGACTGGTTTCAGGACACACGTGGTGGAGGTGGAGCACGCAGCGGTCTTGACCAGCTGATGGTTCGCTGAGAGCGGCCCACCAGGATGGTTTCAATCGGACCCCAATAATCACTAAAGTCCAGACCCTGTTATCAAGGTTTTGCTCTCTCGCCCTCTCTCGTATCTGGCAACTCTTCTGTAGGCTGCTTCTCATCTTAGTGTTCATCTCGTCCCATTTTGCCAGATGGTATTCTCTATTTCTTCTTGTGTCACAAGCTTGTTTTTATTCTTTTCATACTCCAATCTCTTCACCCGTTTCTGTCGCTAACGGTGTTCTTCTCCTCATTCTCTTTCACTCCTCTCTTTTCTTTTCTGTTTGTCTTTCTGTCAGTCTGTGTCTTATTAGTCAGTCAAGTCGTCAGTCAGCCAGCCCGCCTGCTTGCCTTTTTTTTTCTTTCTTTCTTTTCTTTCTTTCTTTCTTTCTGTCTGTCTGTCTCTGTCTTTCTTTTGATGTGGTGTGTCTGTCTCTCGTTCTGTACCTGCACAATTAATATACGGTAAAGTCACGCAATATTTTTTTTTAAAATTCTTGTTCACGTTGTGACACCACATAAAATACATCTAACATGATCTTGCATACTTCAGGATGATATTGAGACTCAAACAATTTCACATTTTTCTCTTTTTAAGAAAATGCCTTTCCTCTCGCAACTGTCTCAATAAGCCCCCCATTACTATTCCCTCCATCAAATTCATTTTTGACCTTCCCCTGGTCTCCCCTCCCTCCTTCCCCCCAAGACAAAAAACAGCCAAACAACAAAAAATGATGAGGAGGACGTGGAAAAGAACTAAAGCTGATGGCACGTGTGACATGGGACTTGGCATATGCGTTTGTTGATGGCCTTATACTCCTTGGGGAGTTAAAGGGTATTGGCAGAATGATGGACCACGTGTCACATGCCGCCACTTACCCCTCTGCGGTTGGCGGACGCCCGCGGCTACGCGATAAATATTAGTGCAGACTGCAGGTTGTAGGTGTAACTCATGACCATATATAATTGCCGTTAGCATTTCTGACATTTTGTATATAATATATATAGTATGTATTACACTGAGCAAGTAACAACCCGCCAAAAACACCCCCATTTCCCCCCCTCCCCCCCAACCCAAAAAGGTGGGGGGGGAGGGAGGGGAGGGGGATAATAAATATTTTGTGCTTTTTCTGCCTGCATGTCCTGAAGGCGGTACTAACTCGCCTGTAGTCATTCCATTTTTGTCCATTCTGTTTAAACCTTCATTGGATCTTGTGGTCAAACTGATCATGACTTATTAGTCAATGTTCAATGACAATCAGGTTGCATTCTTTTTTAAAAGGTCCTTACAATTTTTTAGTATTCATGGTTCAATGCGCCCCGCCCGCCTTTCCGCAATCCCCCCCCCCCCCTCCCCCCACCCCGGGTCATACTTCGTTACAAACACCCAGACCCAATTTGTGACGTCACAAATATATTACCCCCCCCCCCCCCCTTAAACCCCGTTTTATTTAAAAGAAATAGTGTTTAAATAATCCGGCTTTTACAAATCCATGTCTTATTGTACCGGCCCCCCTCCCCCCTCCCCAAGCGCAGTACAGGGCCTAACATTGCTACCCAGTACTGTAATCGCTATTTCCCCCCCAAAGACAAATAAATAAGATAAATAATCTATGGACAAAAAAAAATTATACTACCCGTCAATCCCTAATACTTTTCAACCTGCTAAAGTGTGGGATGTCTTAGTTTCATCGCCCTTTAGTGGGATAGTATACATTTGCTGTTGTTTCATTTTCTTTTTCAATCTAATTTTACTCTTACAGAACAGTTTATATACTCTGCATTTTTTAAAGATGTGTATTACAAATTATATATAAAACAACACAACCACACCCACCCCCCCACACCACCCAAACACAAACCAAAAAACAAGACACATAGGCGATGGAAAAACCCCACAACACCAAAAACAAACACACCCCCCACGCACACAACCCCCCCGCCCCCCACCCACCACACCCCCCACCCACACTAGTGTGGGGAAAAAACACACCCCAACAACAACCCACATCCCCCCAACCCCCCCCCCACCCCCCCCCCCTCTACCCCAACCCCCACCCCCCCCCCCAGAAAACCCCCCCCAAAAGTTTACCCCATACTCCCCTACAAAAGTTAAAGTACCCAAAGTAAATCTAGCCGACAAAAGTAAACCTCTAAAGTGAACATACCAAAGTCAAATAACCCTACCGCAATATAACTACAAAAGGAAACATTACCAATAGTAAACCAACAAAGTAAACATTAACTACAAATGCCACCCCTACAAAGGAAACGTACTACCTTACCCCTTATTTAGGCTCATTTAATCCCTGCAAACCTCCAAAAGCAACCAAACCTTATCAGACACGACACGTTATTTCCCCCGCAATGTGGAATACATGTGATACATTCTGCGCTCCCAGTTTGCAAAGTACGGAAATTTGCATGTAAAAGGAACTTTTTTTTACGCCTAATACTCATACGTCTGAACCAATTACAAAAACACGGGTCTCAAAAAATTTTATCGAGACGATCAACGATCCTTAAAACATCAAAACAGGACCACACGCCCTTACAGGGAGCCAGTTGAAAAGCATTAAGTCTCATAAATCATATGACCGCTTTTATTCCAGGTAAAATCCCCACAAACACCACCGGATATTCAGGAAGGCGCCGCGCTAAAATGCCAAATTTTACTTACTTTTTTCTGATTTATCTGTAATTTGATGGGCTTTTTACAGAAATGTCCCCAAGACCACAAAAAAGCGTGCACTTTTAACTAATAGCTTAATGTCTTAAAGGGAAAAAAAAGGAAAAATAAGATATTTTAGATCTGAAAGTGGATGCAAATTCTTTCAATTCGTAATGTCGTTCTCTTCCCTTCCCTCGTTTTATGTTTCTGTTCTTGTCTCTAGATCGAACACGTACATTGTTGTTTAACCCTAGTGTTGCGAGGAGACTCAGATATGATGATTACGGAACAGAGCCAAACACGAGCCTGCTAAACAACACAAAACACATTAATGATCTACTGCATTTACATGAAGAAGACCGGATACTTTATTTACATAACTTTTTTTCCTCTTTCTTGCCGTGAAGTGTAATGGTGAGATCAAATTTGCGTTTCCTAACAACATAAGTCGCAGAATATCAGTATGGAAACTAAACGACAACTGATAAATAGTATATTATTACCAGCTCTTTGCTATAAGTGTCAAACATGGTCCCCGACCAAAACACAGAAGGGGAAAATCACATCACGTGAGAGGAGGTGTTGAAGAAAAAGCAACTAATTACATCAGAAAAATAGTAGCAACTACAGTACATTCTGCATCAAGTATATAGAGAGACAGAAAATCAAGCGTTATGGCCATCTCATTAAATTGGAGCCTATAAATTATAACTACTCGCCGACAACACTAGAAGATCTGGGTTCAGAGCACAGGAAAGACTAAGAGGCAGATGGATAGATAACATCACAGACATCCTACAACAAGACAGATTGACAAACAACATCAAAGACATCCTACAACAAGACAGATTGACAAACAACATCACAGACATCCTACAACAAGACAGATTGACAAACAACATCACAGACATCCTACAACAAGACAGATTGACAAACAACATCACAGACATCCTACAACAACACAGGACAGACAACATCACAGACATCCTATAACAACACAGGACAGACAACATCACAGACATCCTACAACAACACGGGACAGACAACATCACAGACATCTTACAACAACACAGGACAGACAACATCACAGACATCCTACAACAACACGGGACAGACAACATCACAGACATCTTACAACAACACAGGACAGACAACATCACAGACATCTTACAACAACACAGGACGGACAACATCACAGACATCCTACAACAACACGGGACAGACAACATCACAGACATCTTACAACAACACGGGACAGACAACATCACAGACATCTTACAACAACACAAGACAGACAACATCACAGACATCTTACAACAACACAGGACAGACAACATCACAGACATCCTACAACAACACAGGACAGACAACATCACAGATATCCTACAACAACACAGGACAGACAACATCACAGACATCTTACAACAACACAGGACAGACAACATCACAGACATCTTACAACAACACAGGACAGACAACATCACAGACATCTTACAACAACACAGGACAGACAACATCACAGACATCCTATAACAACACAGGACAGACAACATCACAGACATCCTACAACAACACGGGACAGACAACATCACAGACATCTTACAACAACACAGGACAGACAACATCACAGATATCTTACAACAACACAGGACAGACAACATCACAGATATCCTACAACAACACAGGACAGACAACATCACAGATATCCTACAACAACACAGGACAGACAACATCACAGACATCTTACAACAACACAGGACAGACAACATCACAGACATCTTACAACAACACAGGACAGACAACATCACAGATATCCTACAACAACACAGGACAGACAACATCACAGACATCCTACAACAACACGGGACAGACAACATCACAGACATCCTACAACAAGACAGGCTTACAGCAGCTAAGGCGACATACTTGGCTCAGGAACGGAAACTTCAGCTCCCCACTACGCTTCCCGGCAATAGTGAAAGGATAAAGTAAAAGTAAAGTAAATGTAAGCGTTCGTCTGCTAACCTTTTCATCTCCTTCTCAAACACTTCTTTCCTTCCTCTTTCACCTGCTTAAAAAAAGGGATAATATTCCTTTATTAAACACACTTTCGTTGTGGAGAACTTAAGTTCTGCTGGGCTGATCACCTGCTGAAAAGTATCCCTTAACTCTTTTATTTCGTAATAGTTATTCACTCTTGTGCCTGCAGTTTTGTTTTCTATGTCTTTGTCAGTATTAACACAAGTGGTACAGTAACGGCTCAAAAGCTTTCAGGCCTGCTTATAAATAATCTTGTACTTATGTGTTTTCATACGCGCACGGAAGCATTTCATACAACAAGGGCTTAAGCTGACAATAGCATACACAGAAAAAAAAACAGTGCAGATTATGCATCGCCAACAATACACTAAAAAAGGAACAAAACATATAATTGTTATCCACTGGCAGATTGAAAAATTAAAATTTATAACAAGTTTATAATTAATGAACACCACTCGGCCTGAAACGTCCATGTGCTGTTAAGTTTGTCCAATTCGCATTCATTGTTGACAAGAACAAAGTCATTAGGCTACTGTAGTCCTAAATCCACATTTTAAAATATAAAATTCATTGCACTGAATACATTGGTCCCAAAAAAAGAAAAAAATTTGTGTTTCTTCACTATAAAAATGAGGGTTAAATCACAGTTGTCTTATTAACATTAACTTAATTACTAGACAGACGCGTTCGTAGTAACACCGCCTTGTATCTAGAAAAGACAGCTCTAATAATCTTGGAGCTCTAGTTTAATATCCCCACTGATGTATTCTACGCATGCGCAGTTAATTAAGTATATATTCTTGCGTTGTGACGTCTAGAATTGTGAAGCGTAAACTTCGTCAAACAATTCCTCTGCATTGTTGGACATGGCTGTCGGTCATCTCCGAGTTCCCAAACTATCGGAAGAGGAAGCGCATGCATTATGGAAGTGGACATGTAAGGGAGAAGCAGCGGGACATGTGATGGAAGAGAACGAGAGAGAGAATGAGAGAGAGAGAGAAATAAAGCGGAAATGTAAGGTAGAATCAGCGTCGCATGTGATGGAAGAGAGAGAGAGAGACAGAGAGAGAGAGAGAGAGAGACAGACAGACAGACAGACAGACAGACAGACAGACTGAGAGAGACAGGCAGTGAAGTGAGAGAGAGAGAGGGAATGAGAGCTTTAGGAGGGTTTAATATAGAATCATATGGGTTATAACTAATGTATGGTTACTTGTTACATGTCATTATTAACACACGAACAGAAGAATTTTTATTTTCAAAGTTTTACTGGGGATATATATATATATATATATATATATATATATATATATATATATATATATATATATATATATATATATATATATATATATATATATATATATATATATATATATATATATATATATATATATATATATATATATATATATATATATATATATATATATATATATATATATATATATATATAAACGTATTTCATACAATCTGAAAGAACCCTAAAAAGTTAACAGTAGAATTCGATTTTTCTGAAGGCAATTAACTGTTGTAGTCACTAAAATTATCCTTCTAGTCTTGCAGCACCAAGATAAGCCATTTTTGAAGTAATATAATTCTGAATATGGGCAAATTTATTACATTTACTGAATTCATACCACTTTTACTTTTGTCAGTAACAAAAATATATATAATACTGCATTACGTGATTTTCAAACAAATAAACTAGAATCATATCTCATAAAGGCTGCTGATAGTTTTTAAGAGGCTTAAGCAGTATCTCTAGCTTCTTCTACCTGTGACTAGGTGTTTGGTGTAACTATGTGTCTAGTTCTGTTGCTTTTCGATGGGCCAGGCTCGGGCAACGCCAACTCATCTGTTAAATCTGATGTATCTAGCATTCCTGCATCGTTTCTATCATTCGATAATAAACGAAGACTATCATACTTACTTTCGTCGTAATCAACAATTTGTCTAAGTAAATGTGACGCATTCATTAGCTGGGGAAGCTTATAATTTATAGGTACATGGTTTGAAACATTTCTTTAGGAATCTTCTTCTTCTTCTTCCTCGTTCGTCCTGAAAAGGACGGTGGTTGCGTTGTGTCTGTTTACGCCTAAGCTGTGATATGTGCACCTTTCGGTCGACACATCCGACTTCTGCACGGCATTTTTTAGGACCGGGTTTGCCTTCCCATTGCGATCCACACTCGCTCAGCCAGACTGCACCGCTGCAGACTGTTTCCAGGACCACCACGTGGAGGTGGAGTGCGGTCTTGACCAGCTCTGATTCGCTGGTCCTGACGCAGGCAGTCAAGCTATGAGTCGCTGACTGCGTTCTCTATTGCTGCGTCTTTGGGTCCCTCTTTAGGAATAAAAAACAAAACAACAAAAACACGTGATTCGTCACAAAAATATGTAAATAAAATTAAAGCACGCACACACTTGAGGCTGGCAGCTTTATAATATAAAACAAATTGCTACAAAAAACCACTGATACAAGAGCAGAAATCCTGCAAAGGGATCAGCTGTAGTGCTAGCTCTATATTCCACAAGGTGTGCAAAAGACAACGATGATGAAGATGAGGATGATGATGCGCTCACACTGCTTAACCACCCTCGTAGTGGATGCTTTATAGCAACGGAAGTCTCCTTACGATTTTAAAACATGGACTGGACTAAGAGGGTGAGTTTTTAGAAACTATTGATAAACCTTGGCAGAAACATGGACGATGTATAAGCATGTGAAAGAAAGAATTGAGGCTCTTGAAATGTAGATATATAGAAGAATGGGGCATATCTCATGGAAAGAGAAGAAAACAAATAAGGAGGTCCTAGAAAATCTAGGTATGAAAAGAGAACTAATGAGGGAGATCAAAGTTCGGCAGCTAAAGTACTTTGGCCACATAAAAAGGCATAACACCTTCCAGAAGACCATAATAGACGGGAGAGGTGAAGGCAAACGTGCAAGGGGAAGACAGCGCTATAAGTGGGAAGATAACTTCAAGAGATGGACAGGGAAGAGCCTATCAGAGTGCACAACCAAGACAAGAGACAGAAGACGTTGGAGATCCTTTACAGCCAACATTCGTTGTGGAGATGGCAGCTGATGATGATGATGATGATAAACCTAATTCATCGCTGTCACCGTTGCTCCGGCCACTGGTGCCTAAACAGACCAACGTTTTGAGCATTGCTCCGGAGTCCAGAGCTAATCTGATGCAGCTCTTTCTTAATTCAAAGTGCCTGGCTATTTGAAGTAACGGTTTTCCTGCTCTCTATTATTGGGCAGCAAGTCGTAGCTGTTTGAAACTATGAAGGTCATAGGTTCGATTCGGGACCTAAGACGCGTCAACAGTGAGGAATGCAGTTAGCGACCCATAGCTAGACTGCTTGCGTCAGGGTCAGCGAATCAGAGCTGACCAAGACCCTACTCCACTTCCAAGGGGTGGTCCTGGAAACAGGCTGCATTACAGCAGTCTGGCTGAGTGAGTAGGGATCGAAGAGGGAAGGCTAACCCGGTCCCAAAAATGCCGTGCTGAAGTCGGATGTGTCGGCGAAAGGCGCAAATATCGCAGCTTCGCTGTAAACGGACACAACGCAACCAACGTCCTTTTTAGGACGAACGCAGAAGAAGATAAGTTCGATTCATGCTGGAGCGTGCATTTAACAGTCATTCCGCTATTCCAAACTTGTTTGTTTGTTTTTTTTTTTAATTGGCTGCCAAAATGTACACAATTTGTTCTAATATACTTTTACCACATCTAAGATAATATTCGATGTAATGCATTTTCTCTCAACATGCAAAAGACTTCTTCTGTGAACATACTACCCTAGGGCCTGTTAGAAAGAAAAGGACAAATGTGATCTGTCTGGCTTGTCGTTCGTATACGGCGAATATGGAGGGCTGGGCACTGGGACAGGATAACCCGGCTTGTCAAAAATGAACAAAACTGAAGCCAGATTTCATTCAATCCTCTCGGGATGTTAGAAATACCTCCCAACGAAGAAAGAAAGTACTCACACTGTCCAAAACAAGTCCGTTTATATTTAATAATTCATGTCTTAACTGGTGCTCGCACACATTGCGCCACAGTTGCCTGCTGTTGTTATTGTTGATATTAAACAAACCTTTACTGTCGACTTTGATTATTACGTTTTCTTTTGGTGTAAGTACCGAGGGAATTACATTTCTCTTTCACAGTACAAAACATATCATTGTTTGTATTTGATTTTCTTCCACTCATTTTTCTCTTGCTAATTATGTTTTGTACTAGCAATAACCCGTCAAACGTGACGTGTTTTTAATTATAGTGTGCTGATTCCGTTCCCGGATGAGCAAATAGAAGTTACATTCTTAGAGTGTTTTTGGTTTCTTTCCATTATACAGTGTAATCAAACTGTTCCTGAACACCGTCATTTGAACGCTTTACTTTGTTGATTGTAACTATTTTCGGGAGAGTATATATAATGGAATCAATACAAGTTTTCAACACGGTTGCATTCCTCAGCTGTGACCAAAGTACACACGGCGAGAATTATGTTATTTTAGATTCAATTTAAAAGTTCTTTGATGACAACATTTCGTGTGAAAGTGCGTGGATTGTTTTCAAAGAGTGTTCCCTGATAATAAGTGGTTTTAACAAAAAACTTTCAAGTTTTCATGATTTGTACATCGGGTGAGGGCTCATGCACACCAATTTTTACGCACTTTTTCTTTGTCGAGCGCTTCTAATTTCGGGAAAGAATAAAAAAAATAAACAAAAAAAAAACCAAAGTATTTGTTTTATATAACATCCACGCCGCGCAAGTTGCACACCGTGCGTTGCGCACTTTTTTTTTTTCTGGCGCGAGTTACTATTTTGAGTGAGACCGACCGACGTAACATACATCGGTAATTATGTTAGTTGGGATGGGATTTTTTCCTTCTTGTAATTCTAATTCATCACATCATCTTGTTTTTCCCCTTTCTTTATTGTTATTATTTTTACTCTGCTTTTATTTTTCACTCCTTTTTTGTTTAAATCCCTCCTCTATATGAGAGATCTTATAGACTATCCTCGAGATCGTCGATAGTAAGTACATTGGATAGGGTTAACGGAGAAGTACTAACGACAATTAACGATTGCCAGTTAGAGAACGACACGGCATATCGTTGAATCCCCAAGGCTAAGTCGGCAGGAATTAGGCATCCGACGTCAGACTAGAAGGGGAGGACGTATAATAGGATGGATCAAGCGTGTATACAACCAAGGCAGGATTAAGCCAAGAAGGGCTTTTTTTTTTTTTTTTGGTGTTTGGGCCCACCTTTACCTATTAGGCAATAATTTTAATTTTTTTTTTCAAACACCATAGCATGGTGGTGGTATATAAGAAAAGGTAAAGGATTCCGTTACACGCCCATTGAGGCATATTGGGAATATGGTGTTAGGCCCATATTTTCTTGACCATCGGCACACTAGGGGTGGTATATACTAGTATTTTAATTTGTTAACATTGCTTACCTCTTTTATTAGTAATTGTTTTTTTTTTATTAATGTTTATTAGTATAGCAGATAGTTCATGCGCCGTTATGATTTTGCCCGGGTGCATTTTGTCTTTTAAGCTATTTTTGTTTTTACTGTATTCTTAGAACGTTATGAATGCGATTGCAAAGTGAGAATTTTCTTTTGCATACATTTAAAAAAAAATTAAAAAATGCATAAATCTATACATAAATCTATGCTTTTTTTTTTAAATTCATGCACGGGCCCCAAGAGCTCCGGGCCCCTAAGCCTCTGCCTACTTAGCCTAATGGATAATCCAGCCCTGTATACAACCAGCTCGCTATAAGAACAATCAACATTCATACCTTTCGACATTTGCTGAGGGAGAATTAGCACCTATGGGTTTGCCTAGAGTGCGATGATGTCGATTCTGAATAATAACAATATTTTAAAAAGCAATTAAAAAAAAATATCAACCTTATTCCTTCACTTCTTTGTTTCATCACCAACATGTTCTTTAAATTCCATTCTCTCCCTTTTGCTATTTTATCTGCCCTTGTCCTTGTTTTATCTATTTCCACTATTATGTTTTCTAAATTATCCGCCTGCTCTTCTTGTGTAACAACTTCTTCATTTCTTACGTTATCAACTCCAGACCTCAAGGTTTTTTATATTTGGACATGCGCCCTGATATAACCGACTAGGCTGAACGGGACGCGCCTCGCCAAAACGAGGCAAAATTTTTTTTTTTTTTTTTTTTTAATCTTCATTTCTTTCATTTTCTCCTCCATTCTCAAACTGCTCGTGGTCTTCTTCCAAAATTTCTCTTCAGTATATTTCTCTCCACCACATACTACACCTGCTTCCGGTTTTTTTCCCGTCCGTATACTCACCATTCTACTCTTACTCTTTAGGATAAGGCGGCCCCTATCGATCTTTGTTTCTCTCCGGCAGTATCGGTACATTTGTGGTACTGATTTTTATTATATGCTGTCAATTATCGCACTTTTCTTTCTTTCTTGTTCTCCTTGTGTGGCAAATATTTTGTAGGTGCAAACATTTGTTGACACTCCTCTCTGTGATGTCACCTGTTTGTTATCCGGTCATCCTAGCTTGCGGTGAGCAACTGAGATAAGATAGTCGCTGGCGTGTTTAGATTGAACCGCTGATAAGACGACTCGTTTGGTAACCCAGATGGGCAGACACTGAGTTTTAGCGTACTCATACGACAGATATCGAGATTACTGTCTGGGTGACACATGTGGGCAGACAAGTGTGACATACGCGCTTCCGGGTCATCCTTGATACACCAACATTACTTTTTAATAAAGTAATAAGTATTACAGCTTACTCATGTTGTCATGTGTGTCTACCGATCTGCCTGTGAGAGTGTATGCAAGGCATCAGATGTCCATATATGGTAATACGTGACCTTTGCAGGCACGCACCTTATTTCATGTGGGACTACTTTGAAAAATACCACACCCTATCTGCATGATTTGAAATGATTGGATCTTTCTGATTAGATTCATAGCAACAATGCGTGGGAAGATAGGAATATAGTCTGACCTTTTCGCAGTTTTATTTCACTGTGAATTTCACGCTCGCCAAGACAACATCAGACCTCGCCAGAGTGAAGACTAGATTCATAATTCCTTTTTTTTAAACCGGACCTTTTATTGGAGAACCAAATAAGACTTACAAAGCACAGGAAATCTCTACATTTTAATAAGGAACACCGGGACTAGGAAACTGAAGAAAGACACGGAGTCAGAGGGAATTGAAGTTAAAATTAACGACACCCCAGACGCGTGTAAGAGGCCGATTCAAGTCTCTTTTATTCATCTGAGCAAAAAGTCTGTGAGTCAGGATTGGCGTAAGTTGTGATTTACATTTCATATTTTATTACTAACATGTGAACTAACATATATATGTATATATTACCATGTGAAGTTTAATGTGTGCAACTCGCTATTGGATGTCAAAGTCATTTGAGGCTGGCAACCTCAGCGTATAGAATGATGATTCATGAACCACCACTGCACTGGCTGGTGATTGCTTTATTGATAGTTTCGTAAAGAGAACTAAAAGTAATATTACTCACATCGTAACTCAAATACAGAGTCAGGCACACGTTTATTCTAAGCAACTGGGTCGAATGTGATGTGACGCGACATGGTTTGGAACCCGGTCCCATTGCACCTAGAAGCAATCGCTCTAACTACTATGCCATTCGGGCGCTTTAAAGTGAAGAGAGAAATGTAAAAAAAAAAAATGAGTACTCCATATACGCTCAAGTCACTGTAACAGATATTAAAAGCGCGAACAAGTTGCTCCATATATGAGAAAGTCACATGGTGAGGTATTTAAAGCTCGGAAAGGTATACCCCATATACGCAAAAATCAATGTAAGAGGTATTATAAGCACGGAAAGGGGTGTTTGGGAGAAATAAGCACTATTTTTGATGTGCCTAGCTGCAGGGAGGATAGTGTGAAACGCTTTTGTATCTAGGCGGGGGTGCCGTTCGGAAGGTCCTGGGTTCGATTATCCGGTAAACCACTCATTTCTGTTGTTTTTGTGTAGTCTAGTTTTCTGCTTCTTTATTTCTCACGAGCACCTGAAACACGTGACCTTTATGTGTGTAATATTATTTATTTACGGAAAGGGGTATTCCATATAGGCCTACGCAAAAATCAATGTGAGGGATATTAAAAGCGAAGCTCCTGACGGAAAAAGGGTACGCCAATATATACTAAAGACTAAAGAAAAAAAAAAAAAAAAAAAAAAATGTGTGAAATATTATTTATTTACGGAAAGGGGTATTCCATATAGGCCTACGCAAAAATCAATGTGAGGGATATTATAAGCACGGAAAGGGGTACGCCATATATACTAAAGACTAAAGTTAATGTAAAATGCCATAATAACAAATGCCAGAATTAGTAGTCTGGAAGAAAGAAAACAAAAAGACAGAGAAATAATATTAGATACAATGTAAAGAAAAAATATACAACCAACTTATACAACCAACACGCAGTTGAACTGGGTTATTCCATGCACGGGAAAGGCGGCATATTTCTTGCACACGGTCACGGACGGACTGACAAGTGGTCTGGACTCCCGGGCAGTAAGGATCATTGACCCCTAACCACCCATCTGACATAGACGAAGGCTACTGCTGTGGGCCCTCGAGCGCTGCCCAACCGATCAGTCCGCCACTGCAAATGAGTTAAAAAAACAAAGAAAACCAGATTGTTTTCATTCAGCAAGATGTTTGCTGCCGCAACCCTTGTCTTCCCGTATCTAATATCACCAACACTTTTGTGTTTCCCGTCATATGTTGAGTCATTCAGTATCGAAAGAGTTCTGGTTAATTAACAACCAAACGTGACGAATTTCATAAATACACAAGAGGTTCTTCGGCCTCGCGCGCGCGCGCTTAATTTGATTGGCTCGCGCGGGTAGACATCAATTTTTCCCGTTCCGCTGTCAGGGGAAACACTTTCAGCGGGCAGTACGACAACCGAAATGACATATTGATAAAATATAACCAAGATATTTCGCCGTGGCTAGTGGTATTCTTGATGTAAGCTTGGCACTTATGATGATGTTGTTGTATGAGTCATGGTGATGAGTAGGGAGGGAAGTACAGCCACCTCATTATCTCCCAGACTCGTTAATGTTTTTTTTCTTTATTATATCGTTTACTGTGTGTGTAGCAGACTTAAATACTTCTCTTTTCTCTCACGCTTCTGCAACTACTTGTATTTACACTTCTCTATCTCTTCTCCATTACACTGCGCACAGGCATTCTCTCTCACGCTTCTCTACCTGTCTCTCCTACACTTCTCTCTCTTCTCTGTCCTACATATGCATTTCTTTCCCTCTCCCACTTCTTTGTCTTTCTCTTCCACACTTCTCTATCTCTTCTCTGTCCCACATATGTATATCTTTCTCTCTCTCTCACACTTCTCTATCTAATTTAACACACATCCATACTTCTTTCTTTCTACCCTCTCCCTTCCACACGTCTCTTTCTGTCCCCCACACCTCTATCTCTTTCTTCCTCACACTTATCTGTCTCCTTCTCTCTCCCATTCTCTCTATTTCTTTCTTTCTCGCACTTCTCTATCTCTTTCTCCCTCACATTTCTCCATCTTTCTACACCCTGCCCCCGTTTTCACAGTTCTCTACCTTTTTCTCTCTCATACTTCTATACCACTTTCTCTCTCAGCTTTTCAATTTCTCTCTCACACTTCTATACCACTTTCTCTCTCAGCTTTTCAATTTCACTCTCACACTTCTCTACCTGTTTCTCTCTCCTTCTCTATTTTGATTAATTATCATTTGTGAACTCATATTTTCATGTTCCGAAACTGAGAACACTCGTATAGACACAACTATCCACATACCACACCCTCCTCTTTTTTCTCTCTCTCTCTCTCTCTCTCTCTCTCTCTCTCTCTCTCTCGCTCGCTCTCTCTCTCTTTCTCACTCCTCCCTTCTCAATTCTAATGAAAGCAAAGAAAATCATGACCTACTTTCATCGCGGGAAAGCACTTTCTCCTCCTCCTGTAACCTCTTCCTCCCGGAGTTAGCAGCGATGAAAGTTGATAAATCCACAATGTGAGGAAACTGAATTTTATTAGACTCCATTTTCATCAAAAAATGATGTCAGAATGTTGGCGTGTCAGTCCGAGGGAGGGATGATGTCAGGATGCTGGTGTTTCCATCGGAGAGAGAGATGATGATGGCAGGATGTTAGTGTGTCCATCCGAGAGAAGGATGTCAGGATGCTGGTGTTTCCATCCAAGAGAGGGATGATATTAGGATGTCAGCATGTCCACCCGAGTGGGGGTTGATGTCAGGATGTTTGTGTGTCCATCCGAGAGAGGGATATCAGGATGCGGGCGTTTCCAGTCCGGGTGAGGAATGATGTCAAAATGTTGTGTCCATTCTGAGTAGACTGGCCAACCAGCTTGCGTGTTGGTGTCCAGCAAAGTCAGTATTACAGCAATCGTGTCATTCAATAAGCTTTGTCACTGTACGGACTGAACAGAATCGCGTAGGGCACTTGCCGTTGTACACGAAAATAAAGATTGTGCTGTTAACCCCTGGATGATATAAGCAGTTCTACAGGTTGATTAAAAAGTCACTGCGTATTTTTACATATTTATATCCTCACTTATATCTATTTGATTTAAATTAAACTTAGAGCTGTCAGTGTGTTCACTCTCGTCTGTTCCTAACGTCACATAAGTTGTTGCTGTCACTTAGAGCTGTCAGTGTGTTCACTCTCGTCTGTTCCTAACGTATCATAAGTTGTTGCTGTCACTCACAGCTGTCAGTGTGTTCACTCTCGTCTGTTCCTAACGTCATATAATAATTTGTTGCTATCGCTTAGAGCTGTCAGTGTGCTGACTCTCGTCTGTTCCTAACGTCACATAAGTTGTTGCTTTCACTTTGAGCTGTCAGTGTGCTGACTCTCTTCTGTTCCTAACGTCACATAAGTTGATGCGATTACTTAGAGCGGTCAGTGTGCTGACTCTCGTCTGTTCCTAACGTCACATAAGTTGTTGCTATCGCTTAGAGGTGTCAGTGTGCTGACTCTCGTCTGTTCCTAACGTCACATAAATTGTTGCTATCGCTTACAGCTGTCAGTGTGCTGACTCTCGTCTGTTCCTAACGTCACATAAATTGTTGCTATCGCTTAGAGCTGTCAGTGTGCTGACTCTCGTCTGTTCCTAACGTCACATAAATTGTTGCTATCGCTTACAGCTGTCAATGTGCTGACTCTCGTCTGTTCCTAACGTCACATAAGTTGTTGCCATCACTTAGAGAGTTCAGTGTTCACTCTTGTATATTCATAACGTCACATAAGTTGTTGCTATCATTTAGAGCTGTCAATGTGTTGACTCTCGTCTGTTCCTAACGTTACATGCGTTTTACTGTCGCTTAAATCTATCATTGTGGTTTGTTTCTAATGGCACGTATGTTTTGGCTAGCACTTACAGCTGTCTGTCTGTTACTGTCGATTGATCCATACATTTTAAATTCGCGTACGAGATAACCTGGCTGTTTAGATACTTCGAACCACGTGTACAGTATGGCTTTTAGATAGCAAGAAATAGACGAAAGGACGAGAGAGAAGATGTGTCCCAGCCGGGAAGCGTTACGACACCTGCTGGATTTTGCGTTGATTCCTAAAACACAAATATCATTTTGGTGTGTGTGTGTGTGTGTTTGTTTGTTTGTTTACCTAAACGTGCAGTGCATGCTTTTGTCATCAGGGTCAGATCCCTAACTGGTTAAACTTTCATGTTGTACTCACTTTTTATGGGGGGAAAAAAAAACATTTTTTAAATATTTGAGGTGAGCGTTGTTTCGATGTTTCAAATCTTGGAGCCCTTACTTCACTAGGTTTCAGATGAGCCAGGAAGCTGACATTTTGCACACGACAATATATTGTGGTACACTTAAAGCAGTCAAAATTTGAAGAAACCTCAAGAGACCTGTCCCTTGCCAACCATTCAAAAAACAAAGCCGAAAAGTCATAATTTTGTTTTTACAAGACTACAGCTGTGAAAGGATCACAGAACTTGATGACGTAAACAAAATTGTGGACAGGATTACTTAACTTTTCTATTTTTAGTGCTTTTAAAAATAAAAGTATCTGGCCTAAAATGGGCATGTTTTTTAAATAGAATGTTTGCCTCGTTTAGACACAAGGTCAACTTGATTATATCAGGGTACAAGTCTAAATAAATAATTTGGTCTCCAAATAAATGCCTCTAAAACTAAAGCTATGAACTTTTCTAACGAGACCTTTGATATCATCTTGAACGGGGAAAAACTACAGAAAGTTGAAAGTTTCAATTATTTAGGCAGTAAAATGACTCAGGATGGTGACACAACAAGAGAAATCCATACTAGAATTGCTTTGGCAGCTAGCGCCTTCAATAGATTATCTAACATTTGGAAATTACGATCATTGAATATACATACCAAGCTTCGTCTGTTTAATTCAAATGTTATCTCAGTGTTAACATACGGCTGTGAGAGTTGGAAAATAACAAAATCATTGGAGAACAAGCTGAATACATTCGAGAACAAATGTCTTAGAAAACTCATGAACATCAGTTGGAAAGAATTCAAGACTAATCGACAAATAAGAGAAGACTCTAGGCAGAAATATGTCTCCGACTATATAAGGAAAAGACGATGGTCATATATCGGTCATGTCCTACGAATGCAAAACAACAGAATACCACTACAGGCGCTCACTTGGGTTCCTGAGGGTAAGCGGAAAAAAGGAAGACCAAAAGAAACACTCAGAAGAACAATAATAAGAGAAGGAAGAACGTTGGGCCTAAATAATGTGCAAGAGCTAAGAGGAGTGGCGTCACAACGAACAACCTGGAGAGCACTGGTTTCTGCCTTATGCGCCGTGTTTGGCACTTAAAGAATTTATTATTATTATTATTATTACAAGTCTAAATATAAAAAATCTTGTGGTCTGATGTTGTTGTGTTTTTCCTTTGCTTGTTCCTCTTCATTAAGCTTCTTTATTTTGGGGCAAAAATGAACATCGCAGGTCGAAAATTTAGCAGCTTCCTTCGTGCTTTCTGCTCATCGAAGGAAGTGATTACATCATCACTGACCATTGTTTGAAGAAGTTTAGATTCATTGCAGAAGACATCCATTGCTTGGGGAAATGATGGGGGAGGGTTGGGGGGGGGGGGGGGGGGGAAGGGGGGGGACTGATTCAGTTTGTGATATTCCTGAGATTTGATATGTAAAGTACTAGTTGTAATACAAAAGGAAATTTTGACATTGCTGGCTCACTATGGAGCTTCCCCTGAAGCTCAATAACAAAATAAAGAAAACATTTGAAGACATAAAATGCAAAATTCTTCACGAAGAACAAATTACAGAACGGTTTGAGATAAGAACTGGAGTTCAGCAGGGATGCCTCATGTCACCATTTATCTTCTTAATGGCAGCATATTGGATTACGAAAACAATGATTCAGCCAACATAGATGGAGTTGAGTGGACTCGTGACAAAACTGCTTTACGATTTAGATTTTGCTGATGACCTGGTTTTTCTGACCCATATCCGCGAACAGATGCATCGTAAATGAGAATACTGGATGAGAAGTCACAGCAAAAGGGTTTGAAACCGACACTAGAAAAAAAAAAGGCAACAGATTGTGAGAATAACTGGAAAATTATAGCCAGGTTGTGCTAGGAGAAATACAGTCCATGTTATGGAATCGCCCTTGTAAGAGAGGAAGAGGAAGAGGAAGTCCAAACAACATGTGGAAAAGAGAACTGGAGACAGACATGAAGGGAATGAAGAAAACATGGAAAGACTTTGAGCTGATGGCACGTGACAGGAAGTCTTGGCATAAGTTTGTTAAAGGCCTATGTTCCTTTGGGAGTTGAAAGGTGAAAGAAGAAGATGTGGACTCACATAAATACTGGAATATATATATGTGTGTGTATATATATATATATATATATATGTCTGTGTGTGTGTGTATTATATGTGTGTATGTGTGTATATATATATATATGTGTGTGTCTATGTGTATGTCTGTGTGTGTGTCTATGTGTGTGTGCGCGTGCGCGTATGCGCGTGTGTGTTTGTGTGTGTGTGTGTGTGAAAGAAAGTATGTAGTTCATGAATGTAAGTCTGATGTGTATTATGTGCTGACATATAATATGATTTTTTTTTTTTTTTTTTTTTTTTTGTAAATGTCATCTAACATTATGCACCAACTAATGACAAAGAAGAGTGTGAAAGAAGCATTTTATACTAGACTACAGGACATTATGGAAAAAGCAAAAAGAAGAGACATCACAATTTTGATGGGTGACATGAATGCAAAGATAGGTACAGTCAACACCGGCTTTGAAGAAGTCATAGGAAAACAGGGGCTAGGAATAATGAATGAGGGTGGGGAACTGTTCTCAAACTTCTGTGCTTCCGGTCGGCTGGCTGTGGGAGGGGGCGTGTTTCCACGTGGGAGAGTGCACGGGGCAACGTGGATGTCGCCGGACCGTGGGGCAGGGAATCAGATTGATCATGTCTGCATGGGCAGGAGGTTTGGATTAGTGCCCCTAGATCTATAGATCTAGGGGCACTAGTTTGGATCATCATTGCAGGATGTGAGGGTGTGTAGAGGAGCGGATGTGGCGTCGGATCACCACCTTCTGATGGCCAGGGTGGAGGTGAAACTCGGGAGATATGCGGCAGTGCAAAATTATAGACAACAGTTTAATGTGGGGCATCTGGGGGATCGAGAAACAGGGGACGGATTGGCGGTCGCAGTGTCCGGCAGATTCCGGGTGCTCCAACGGCTGGGGGATGCGGAGAGTACAGAGGACTATTGGCGGCGGGTCAAGGCGGTGTGGAATGGGACGTGTGGGAAGGTGCTGGGGAAGGGGGAGCGACAGCAGGGGGCATGGGTGGCAACAGAGGCCATCAGTGGGATAGAGGACGGGAGAGGCGAGAGAGCAGATTTGGACACAGGCGGGGCCGGAGGTTCCGGGGCCGGGGCTCGGGAGGTGTGCACAGAAGCGGACAGGGAAGTAGGGGGGGGGGGGTGTCAGGGAAGACGGGGGGGAGGTGTATTGGGGAGTTGGTGGGGGATGCTGCAGCCGAGGGGAATATGGGAGAGCTGTGTGGCAGCACAGGGAGGCTGGCGGGGAGATGCGGGCAGGCGGGTTGCTTCATGAGAGACGGGAGTGGAGGGCTGCTCGGCAGTGTACGGGGGCAAGTGGGGAGGTGGACGGAGTATTTTGGGGACCTTCTCGGTGGACCGGCTCCACAGGGCCCCTCGGGCGTCCGGCCAGCAGAGGAGGAGCTACGGGTTAACGATGGGGGACCGGCGGGGGAAGAGATAAAGGGAGCCATGGGGCTTCTAGGAGATAGAGGGGCGTCTGGACCTGATGGCGTTCCAGCAGAGGCCATCGGGGCAGATGTCGACACGGCTGCAGAGATGTTGTGTAGGTTACTTGGTGGGGTCTGGGAGGGGGAGGAGATGCCGGCAGAGTGGAGGGAGGGGTATCTGGTTAGGTTGCCTAAGGGGGGAAATTTGCAGGAGTGCACAGATTGTAGAGGAATGGTGTTGCTTTCAGTGCCAGGAAAGGTGTTGGACAGGATTATCCTTGGGGGAGTCCTATCCTTGGGGGATTGAGGGAGTCCATGGACGGGAGACTGAGGAATGAGCGGGCAGGTTTTCGACGGGTCAGATCCTGTGCAGACGAAGTGGCCACTTTGAGAATGGTAGTTGAGCAGGGTCTGGAGTGGAGTTCACCACTGTACATCGGATTTGTGGACTGCGGGGGGCATTTGGCGGTGTGGAAAGAGGGTCGCTTTGGAGGTTGATGAGGCATTATGGAGTTTCCCTGGGGATCATTAATTTAGTAAAGAAGGCAAGTGAAGACATGACATGCGGGGTTCTTCATGGGGGACAGCTTGCAGAACTGTTTGGGATGGGAACAGGAGTGCGACGGGGATGCCTCTTGTCTCCATTTCTTTTCTTACTAGCAATGGACTGTGTTGCGAGAACATCGACGGCACACGGCGGGGGTGGAGTCCAGTGGACTCTGACTGGGCAGGTGGATGGTCTGGGTTTTGCTGGTGACTTGGCTCTTCTGTCCCATGGCCGTAGTCGGATGCACGACGGATTGGGGGCACTCGATTGGGGGGGGGGGTCAAGGCAGTTGCAGGTGGTGATGGCAGGGTTGAACTTGGGGGGGGGGGGGGGGGGCCGGTGCAGGATGTGGGGTCGTGCACATGTCTTGGCAGCGGCGTGGACAGGGTTGGAGGGACGGACAGTGGTATCGGAGTGGGAATGCAGGGGGCAAGAGGGGCTTTCGTTGCGTTGGGAAGTGTATGGAGATCGGGAGGGTTCGGATCCGGCGTGAAGGTGGGAGTCTTCGGCTCGGGTGTGAGGTCAGTCCTGTTGTGTGGCTCTGGGACATGGAGGGCGGCAGGGACAGCTGCCGAGAAGCTGCGGACTTTCATGGATGGGTGCTTGCGTAGAATGGAGGGATTGAAATGGTATGACGGGGTTGCCGACGTGGAACTGGTGACAAGGGCTGGACGGGTGCCGGTGGAGCGGGAGATGAGGGGAGAGCGGTGGCGATGGGTGGGACACGCGCTGAGGAGACCTGTTGATGGCGTTGCAAGGCGGTCCTTGTTCTGGGGCCCCCGGAGCAAGAGAAGCAGAGGTAGACCAAGAAGCACATGGAGAAGAGAGCTGGAAACAGAGGTGAAAATGATAAGGAGAACGTGGAAAGAACTTGAGATGATGGCACGTGACAGGAGGACTTGGCATGTGTTTGTTAAAGGCCTATGCTCCTTTGGGAGTGGAGGGTTATGAATGAATATATATGATTGTTCATCTATTAATCAAAACAAACAAAGCTGAACTACTTCTCTGTGGCCTAACGAAGTATTTATTCTCACTCTTAATTATGCACTGCGCCACTGAACAATTATTCACGCTATACGAGAATTCGGCAAGACTATTCACAATATTTTGGAACACTGCAACCCTGTATGACTTTTCGCCTTATAGTCCGCACAATGCGACACTACACAACTAATCACACTCTTCTGATGCACTGTAAGACTATTAATACAACTTTCGTGCACTGAAAAACAGCTTAGCGATTAAGACTATTTTCAAACAAATGCGACGCTGATGAACTGTTCACCTTCTTTTGGGACGCTGCAACTATGCACGACTGGTCACAATGTTTTGGTGATCTGCGATAATGCACACTGTGCACTGTCCTGGCACACTACGATAGTCTACTACATGAATATTTACCCTATTGTAACACTGCCTAATTGTTCACCTTATTTTGGTGCACTGCAACACGCGACACGACTATTTACACTAATTTCGTAATGCACAACTATTCACTAATTTTGATAAACTACAACACTGCATGACTGTTTATACTATTGTGATGAACTGCTACACCACACAATTGCGCAAACTACTTTAAAAAACTGCGATAACGCGATTATTCACACTATTTCAGTACACTGTTGTGGTACTGCGCGACTAATTCTCACTACTTTCGTACATTGTAACGCTACACGACTAAACTCAATATTTTGATACAGTAAAACACCGCACGATTTCCCATACTAGTTTGGCGAACTGCGACACCGCACAATTGCTCCCACAATTATTATAAAATGAAAAACTGTATAACTATTAACACTATTTTGGTACACCGCGATACTGCACGACTATTCACGCTATTAATACACCGCAATATTTCATGACTATTCACACTATTTTCGTACATCGTAACAATGCTCGACTATTCACAGTATTATCATACTCTGCACCACTACATGACAACTCATATTATTTTGATAAACTATGATACTGCCCGGCTATTCACACTATTTCAGTGCGCCTCGATACTGCACGGCTATTCTCACTATTTCATTACACCTCGATACTGCACGGTTATTCTCACTATTTCATTACACCTCGATACTGCACGACTATTCTCACTATTTCATTACACCTCGATACTGCACGACTATTCTCACTATTTCAGTACACTTTGACATTGCACGGCTATTCTCACTATTTCAGTACATCGCGATACTGCACGGCTATTCACACAATTTTAATACACAGCGATACTACACAGCTACTCTCATAATTTTACTACTCCTCAACAGTAAATAGTCTTTCACACTAATTTAATACACTGGGATAATGGACGACTATTCACACATTCACCAACGGGCTGATCACCCGTTTGCCAGTCACTTCGATTACGGAAACAACAGCAGATGGATTGATTTGCCGTTGCCCTAAAGACGCCAATAGGTGTGATGGGAAACAATGGCAAAGAAAACCTATCTACTGTTGCCCTAAGACGCCACTAGGCGTAATGGCCACTGACTGCTTTGACGGTCGGTGGCTAAGGACGGAAGAAGAAGAAGATTCACATTCCTTGCACAGTGGGATACTGCACGACTATTTAGACTATTTTTGCACACTACCGAGGTTACTATTTTTAGCATTGTCTGTAGATCTCGTCACGCTAAGTAGCTTACGTCTAACAACGACAAAAACTATCAGATTCTGTGTATATTTAGACAAGAGGCTTAAATAAAAGAAATAGGTTTATTTACGCTCGTCATGTGATATATATTGACTTCTGAGTGTTCAATTTACAACGTGCTCTTAAATGCCATTGTCACCTTCAACTTGTTGCCACCAATTAGGTCGTTAGCTGTGGGATGTTTGTGTTGTCGTTATTTTAACACAACTTGCAGAAATGTGGTAATTGGTATTTAGTTTAAGGACTATCTTCAATGCACACGGATAACTCCATCGGTGCTCCGATCTCCTCCCTTAGATCACACAAGGAAAACCTCAGCACAGTGCACGAACTCTGTAGCACCGGCGGGGATACCAATGTGTGTATACAGGAATCACACATTCTATAAATATATATATTTGTTCTGGTGGGTAGGTTTTTCACATTTTAGTAAATGTGGCTATGGCAGCCGCTGTATAGCCTACTCTTTTTCGATTTCCAACTGCCGAGGGAGTTTTAACGTACGCAACTTGCACACGGGACCTGCTATTTTTTTCACCGTTATAACGAGAAGGCCAAGCGTCCTATCTCACTATCCAAGAGATCGGGGGGGGGGGGGGGAGAGTATGACATTATTACGACCCACTGGTTCTGAAAAAAAATTCCATCAATTATAATCCTTGTACTGGGAACCAAACCCAATACCTTTAGAATTAGAGGCGGACGCCATACCTCTTAGCCACTCCGACCCCCTAACTGGTAGAAATTCACTGGGGGTGAGGGGGGGGGTATACAAGACTAGCCCCTTGTAGTGCCCGGGGGTCTCATAAGAGACAAAGAAAGAACAGGACTACTGCACCCTCATGCATGTCGTACAAGGCCAGTAACATGAGGTTGTGCATGAGCTGGCAACCGCATCTTGTAAAACTAATTGCCACAGAAACCACAGATACAACAGCAGGGGAATGTTTGCTGCAGGTTTCCTGTAAATGAGCGATATAATGTTAAGAGACATTGACAATTTTTTTTAAAATTTCCAGCTTGTGAATTTGTAAACACCTACAAGTATCTGCAACTTTTATTAAATTTCTATTTTAATTATTAAAGCGTAATGATATATTTTATAAACTGCAGTTGATTTATTTTGTTTAAATTCCAGTTACAGTTCGAAATTTTGTTCTTGTGTGAAATTCACAGGGATATTTAATATTTTAAAATCTGCAGGTATAACTAACCAGCTGCATTTTACTTCAACTATTAAGATAGACACCCTTAGAGAATAGGAAAAGTCTAGCGAGAAGGTGAATTATTTCACAACTCTCTTCTACAGCCACCATCTACCTGACTTGTCCTGTGGCATCGCTACCTATAGTTTACCAGCTCTCTTCTCCATTTCTGAGAACTATTATTTTACTATTTAACTTCCATCTTGCCACAGGAAGGAAAATCCAAACAGAAGACAGGGCTACATATGAAGAGATAAAAGCAATGTAAGAAATAAATATAGGGAGAAATGGCAGAAGGAACATCCAGAGTCCAGTAGTGCTGAATCTTACTATACATTACCAAGAAGCGATCAAGTGATTATTTTCATACTGAGAACCAGTCATTGCAGACTTAGATACCATCTGTTCAACAAACTGAAAATTGAACAGACAGACGTGTGTCCATGTGTGGAGGACAGACAGGCGTGTGTCCATGTGTGGAGGACAGGCAGACGTGTGTCCATGTGTGGAGGACAGACAGACAGACGTGTGTCCATGTGTGGAGGACAGACAGACAGACGTGTGTCCATGTGTGGAGGACAGACAGACGTGTCCATGTGTGGAGGACAGACAGACGTGTGTCCATGTGTGGAGGACAGACAGACGCGTGTCCATGTGTGGAGGACAGACAGACGTGTGTCCATGTGTGGAGGACAGACAGACGTGTGTCCATGTGTGGAGGACAGACAGACGTGTGTCCATGTGTGGAGGACAGACAGACGTGTGGCCATGTGTGGAGGACAGACAGACGTGTGTCCATGTGTGGAGGACAGATAGACAGTAGAACGTTTACTCCAAAACTGTCGGTTTCATGAGAGGAGCAGGGTGGCAACATGACCTTCTCCAACCCACTTGAGGGAGAAACTGTTTGGTGACGAGAGAGACCGAGGTATGATGTGGTTATCTGAGAGCAATCGACAAAGAAGACACTGAGAGTTTGTTGTTGTTGTTGTTGCTGCTGTTGTTTAACTAGGGCTGCTGAGGTTTTCGCTCGTTAGCAGCCTACCAAGTTGAAGACTCCTTGGTATCTACACTGTAGATCTAAGTTTTTCTTGTGGCTTTTCTGCCATTCCGAAACGTGTGATGAGTTGAAGACATGAGCTCCAGTTTCTCCAGCTTGGACTTGCATTTAAAGGATCGTCACATCTGGTCCCAAGCTGCAGTAAGAAGTGCGTGGCATTACTGTGCATTCCTCGCCATTCCAAGGGGGCTCTCAAACTATGCAGTTCTAAAATAGTGTTGTACTCTGGTTCTGGGGCTCTCCCAAGGAATTGTCACGTCCTGCACAGAGCAACTTCTCAGCTTCCCCTGCCTATCACTGGGAAGTCCAAAGTTAGAAATCCTTCTGCATGCAGTCAACCAAGTCAAAGAATTATGCCTGGGGCTCAAGTGACTTCTCCAAGCTTATTGTGCAATTCTGGGTTCCCAACAAGTTTCACCACAAGAGGAATCGCTGGAAGTGTGTGGATGATTTCAAGTCAATAAGTGATGTAATTAGCCTCTCAGGCCCATAGGTTCACTTCCACGTAATATATTGTTATATTGTAGCATGTGCATAGCTGGTGGTCATATAAGGATGATCAGATATGCCTCCACGCATGTGAGGACACTGAGAGAGAGCGAAAGCTGACATAACGGAGACAACACTTAAAACAGGACATTACCGGTGGTGAGCAAACGCCTGCAAAGGGACACCCAAAGCAGATAGCCAAAGGTGCATTGAAAGGTGACAAAGAAGTCATAATTCACCCCCTCACCTTCCGAATGTAGATCAAAATAAATAGATGAAAACTAAATGATAGAACTGAAGATCGAATATACGTCAAGAATTGAAAAGCATAACACTTCATAAATAATTATTTAAATTTAAAAGATTTTTTTTAATCTACGTACAGGGTTTCTTAACCTGTGGTGGGGAGTCAGTGCAATGAATTCAAGGGGGTCCGTGTACTTAAACATGTAAAAATAACAACAATAAAAAAGTTTTACCAATAATTTCTCTACTCGGAAAATATTAATACACCGATTTTAGTTTGCATTTAACAGAAAATATTATTCTTTTTTTTTATTTGTGTGTCGGTGTAATTTCAGAAAATGACTATTATACATGGTGTTTATAAAGTCGCGTGTGTGCAGTGAAAATGTGACCAAATATTTTTAGAAATTTATCGTCACGAATGGATGCACAAATTCTCGTCATGACATTCTGTGTTTCCACAATCCCGTGTGCACAGCCATTACACAACAAGCCCAAAGCCGTTGTTATTATTCAAGGTTTCATTGCTGAAAGGGAAATGGTGTTAGCCATTTATGAAAAAAACAACATTTATGGTGGACCGTAGAGTCTCGCCGTGAGCGTAAATTTCACTGCACAGCGACTTTATAAACACCCTGTATAAGCTAAACGATTTTTCTTTGTGATAAATGGTATTATTTGTATGCTAAAAATTTAATTATGCGTCTATGTTAGGGTTCCCATTCGTCCCGTTTTTCCCGGGACAGTCCCGTTTTTTTGATAAAATGTCCCGGTGTCCCGAATTTATTCCAAATGTCCCGCTTTTTAAGGGTCCTTCCTGAAAAAAAAAAATCTTCTTTGGTAACGGATTTTATTCCGTGTTTTAGTAGTGTTACTTTATCAATTTCAGAGGTTACAGTGGACCTCGGTTGGAATCTCGAACCAACAATTCGAAAGTCGACAAAACAGTGTTCAGTGAGCATTTACCAAATTGATTTTAATGCGTACGGTATTTATTTTTTTTTTTTTTATTTTTATTTTTTTTTTATTTTATTTTAACATTATTATACAGTATTTTTATCGTTTTGTTTTTTATCCGCATAGTGCCGAAAACGTAAGTGCAGTTATAAATGATAACAGTACAATGAGAATTTCCCTTCCATTAAAGGTGTAGATGAAAAATGTTGGAATGTACTTTATGCAGCTCTTAAATTTTTGCATTTTCACATGTGGTCGCGCAGAAGCTAGTCAGAGGTCAACACGTTTAAAACGAAAAAACATAAATGTGCTGTTGAAAGTAAGGCTTTCCAAAGCAGTAAAAGTCATTTCTTAAAAATGCGGCAACCCAGAGTGAAATGGAAATGGGAAAAAAAAAACAGTTATCATTGGCCAGCAAGGGGAAGCTAACCTTCCGCTTATCACACAGGCGGTTTGCATAAATCCACCACAGCAGTCAATGTGACTGACATCAGCCATCGTGAAAAAACTGTTCAACGATTAAAGTGGAAGTTTGTTGTTAGCTTATTGTCGTATTTCTTATACCAGTATCTTATTTTTTAGGTGCAAACATATTAATATATAATTAGATTTATTTGTGCTTTACCTTAATTTTTAATGTACCGTTTTTTACAA